>OX393558.1:71616691-72241966 GCA_947650365.1 Chamaelirium japonicum | reverse complement strand
CTTTAAGTCCGCGCAACGGCAGACTGCACACTATAGATCGTGCGGGCTCTGTCTGCGCCGAGCTTCCTAGTTCAATTGTTGAAAACCTCTATCGTTCATTCACAACTTCTTCAGAATTTACAAAAATTTCTTTAGGCATAGAACTTGCGAAGGTGCAGAGCGTTCCAAGGTCGCTCTAACAGGTCGCCTCCTGCGGTCATCAACCGGTAAGCCCCCGAGCTTCCTGCTTCGTGTATTATGTATGGGCCTTCCCAGTTCGCCGCGAGCTTTCCTGCATTAGGCTCTTGCGTGTTTGCAAACACCTTTCTCATCACCAGATCGCCGGCCTTGAACGCCCGATGGCGGACTCTTTTGTCATAGGCGTGCTTCATCTCTTGTCTGTATCCGGCGAGGTGTAGATTGGCGCACTCTCGTCTTTCTTCGAGCTGATCAAGGGAGTCGACGAGCAGTTTGTCGTTGTCGACCTCCGCCGACGCGAGCCTTCTTTCAGTGGGCAGCTCGGCCTCTATGGGTAGCACGACTTCGCAACCAAAAGTGAGACTGAAAGGGGATTCGTTAGTTGAGCGACGTGGAGTAGTGCGATAGGCCCACAAGACTCCGTCGAGCTCCTGCTCCCACAATCCTTTTTTCCCTTCCAGCCTCTTCTTGAGGTTGTCCAAGATCACGCGATTCGTTGCTTCGGCCTGCCCGTTGCTTTGAGGGTACCTTGGGGAAGAGAATCTTAGGTCGACTCCATATTCCACACAAAAGCTTCTGATTAAGCGATTGTCGAACTGGCGACCATTGTCGGTGATAAGTATCCGAGGCAGACCAAACCGACAGAAAATATTCTTCCACAGGAAGTCTTTTACCTGCTTCTCGCCTATCTTGGCTAGCGGGACCGCTTCCACCCATTTGGTGAAGTAGTCCGTAGCTACTAGGATGAATTTCTTTTGCCGGGCTGACACAGGGAAAGGTCCCACAATGTCCAACCCCCATTGCTGGAAAGGCCAGGGGCTCGCCAGAGGATGCAGTTCTTCTGCGGGCATATGGTTCGTGGTGGCGTGCTTCTGGCATTGGATGCACCTCTGGGCGACCTTCAAAGCGTCTTGTTCCAGAGTGGGCCACCAGTATCCTTGCCTTCGTACTTTCGCAGCTAGAGACCGCCCACCAGCGTGGTTTCCCAGCTCGCCAGAGTGGATACAATTCAGTACTTCTTCAGTCTCCGGGCTCTCGACGCAACGGAGACTTGGCCCGCCAAAAGATCTTCGAAAAAGGCGATCCCAGCGAATGAGGTAGCGCCCAGCGCATTTCTCCACTCGCCGGGCTTTCTCTCTATCCTCTGGAAGCTCGCCCTTCTGGAGAAAACGAAGAATGGGGGCGGTCCACCCGCTGGGTGGTACGTCGGCGGAGACTTGGTTAACAGCGGGCTCCATCAGTTGGAGCCGAGACTGATTTTGGACTTCGATGAGAATCTGGCGAGCCTCTGATGTTCCCAGCAAAGAGGCGGCGTTTGCCAAAGCATCAGCTCGCCTATTATCGGTTCGTGGAATTTGCTCAAATGAGATCTTTTCAAACTCCGCGGCCTTGTGCTTCACCAGATCCACATAGCCCGCCATTCGTGCATCCCGAGAGGCGTACTCCCCATTGATTTGGCAAATAATTAGCTGGGAATCGCTAAAGGCCTTTAAACATTTGGCGCCTACCTCTTGAGCGAGCTCCAGGCCAGCCAGCAGCGCCTCGTATTTCGCCTCATTGTTGGTAGCTGCGAAATCCAGTCGGACTGATTTTTCCAAAAGTACCGATTGGGCGATCAGTGCGACCCCGATCCCAGCCCCCGAAGCGTTGGAGGATCCATCGACGAATAATTCCCAGGCCGCCTCCTCTGAACGCCTAGTTTGAGGAAGCTCGCCTTGGTTGTCCAAGAACCTCGCCTTCCCAGGGTGTGCCTCAGTTGGCTCATCTTCCTGGTACTGGATCGGTTCTTCTATGGGGAAGTCCGCCAAGAAATCGGCGAGAACCTGTCCTTTAACAGCAACTCGCGGGACATACTCCAAACCATAGGCGGCGAGCTCGGCGGACCAACGGTAGAGCCTGCCAGCTACCGAGGGCCTGGAGAGCGCGCTCTTTAGAGGGTGCTCTGTGATGACCCTGACAGGGTGGGCCGAGAAGTAGGGGTGGAGCTTTCTCGCGGTAAGGACCAAGGCTAGTGCGACCTTCTCGATTGGTCGATACCGGAGCTCGGCGGGGAGCATTGTGTGGCTTACAAAGTACACAGGCAGCTCCACCTTTGCTTCCTCCACCACCAAGACCCCGCTCACCGCATTCTCAGTGACCGCAAGATACACGCCGAGTTCGGCGCCCTCTTTGGGTGCTGCTAAGATCGGTGGGCTCGCCAGGTAGTCTTTGATCTTCTGGAAGGCGTGCTCGCACTTCTCATCCCAACAAATGCTCGCTCCTTTTCGTAGCAGCTCAAAAAGGGGTCGGCAGCTGTCTGAGGATTTGGAGATGAACCGATTGAGCGCGGCGATTCGCCCGCTCAATCTCTGGACTTCCTGCCGGGTCCTCGGCGCGGGCATTTCGACAAGTGCTCGGATTTGCCCCGGGTCGGCCTCGATCCCCCTGTGGGTGACCAGGTACCCGAGGAATTTCCCCGAAGTCACCCCGAATGCGCACTTCGCCGGATTCAACCTCATTTGGTACTTTCTTAGTATCTCGAAGGTTTCTCGGAGATCGGCAACATGCCCCTCTCGCTCCCGACTCTTCACCAGGAGGTCGTCTACATAAACTTCGACGTTTCTGCCGATCTGATCTTTGAACATCTGAGTGACTAGCCTTTGGTAGGTCGCTCCAGCGTTTTTAAGCCCGAACGGCATCACTCGATAGCAGTACAACTTCTGGTAGCCCGCTCCCGAGTAGAAGGCGGTCTTCTCCTGATCGTCGGCGTGGAGAGGTATCTGGTTATACCCAGAATATCCATCCATGAAGGACAGGGCCTGGAACCCGACAGCTGCGTCGACCAGTGCGCCTATTCTCGGAAGAGGAAATCCGTCCTTCGGGCATGCCTTGTTGAGGTCGGAGAAGTCAATGCACACCCTGACCGCTCAGCTCTTCTTAGGCACCGCCACGATATTGGAGATCCACTCGGGGAAGTGCACCTCGCGGATGAAGCCGGCTCGCTCCAGCTTGTCTATCTCCGCCGCCACTGAAGCGGACTTCGCAGCGGGAATGTGCCGAGCTTTCTGCTTGACCGGCGGGAACTCCTTCATGGTGTGCAGACGATGACAGGCGACCTCCGGGTCGATCCCTGGCATGTCCGCGAAGCTCCAGGCGAATACGTCACGGTATTCCCTGAGTAAGTTGGTTATGGCCAGGACCTCGCCCTTGGTTAGCGAGGTTCCGAGGCTAACAATTCTTGGCCCTTCTTTGCCGCCAAGGTCGACCTCTTGAAGTGGTTCGGCAATTGGTAAACTTCCTCTCTTGGGGGTTGTCGGGCGACCTCCCTCCTCCAACTTGAGGTCCACACCGCTCCCACCCGGGGGTGGAGTAGGGGACTTAAGCGAGGAGGCCTTCAGCGGGCTCCCCCATAGCTCGCTCGTTGCGGGCGGTAATTGCTAGGAGGGTGCGGGCCTCTTGGCCTCGGCGACCTCCATGTCCATGAGGTGAAGGACATCCTGCTCGCATCGGGTAGCGGCTACCTGATCCCCCCGAATTACTACGACCCCGCTCGCGGTCGGGAATTTGAGGGCCTGATGGTTGGGTGAATCTACCGCCTTCATTTGCCTTAGCCAAGGCCGCCCAAGGATGGCGTTAAATGCGGAACTTCCATCCACTACCGCGAAGCGGACTTGGCGAGCCTCCGGGCCAGCGGTCACCGTAAGGGTTATCTCCCCTGCCACTCTGGCGACCTCTCCGGTGAACCCACTGAGGGAGCTCGTCGAGGGAGACAGGTCGGCGAGTCTCAACCCCATTCGCAGGTAGGCCGACAGAAAAAGGATGTCCACGGCGCTCCCCGAATCAACCAGAGCTCGCCTCACCTCGATGTTAGCCATCATCAGGTGTATAACGAGGGGGTCATTATGGGGCGTAACGACCCCAGTCATGTCATCTTCCGAAAACCAGAGAAAATCGCGGGCTTCCACCCTTGGTGCTTGAAGCAAAGTAGGAGTTAGCGAGACGGAAAATACCTTCTGTGCCCGCTCCATCTCCCTGACTCGTCGGTGAGCTTCATTACTGGATCTCGGGCCGCTCAACCGCCCGCTAATTGTATGGCAGATCGCCGGTCCTCCCGGGGGAGGCGGAGGCAGGGCGGGTTCAGCGGGCCCCGGGCGATCTCCCTCCCGAGGAGCCCGTGCCGGTACCACCTCGAACCTCCTTGGAGGCGAAATAAACTGATTCAAGTGGCCCTGGGTGACCAAATCCTCGAGGTGGTTCTTGAGAGCCCGACATCTGTTAGTGTGATGCCCAGGGCTTCGATGAAAAGCATACCGCCGCGAGTTGTCGGTAGAGCCAGGCTCTCCGTCCTGCAGGGGTGGCGGGTACTGGAAGAAAGGTTCATTCCGAATCTGATGGAAGATTTGTCCTGGCGAGTGGGTTAGCACGGTGAAGTCCCGCTCCCCAGGTCCTGGAGGCAGGCGCCAGTTCGCCGGCCTTCCAGCGACAGCCGCGGGGGCTTCAGCGGGCTGTTCTGCAGGAACAGCGGGCGGTCCAGGCAAAGGCACCGCCAGGGGCACCTCCCTTCTCTCTACGGCCTTAACGACCAGCGGTCGCGGGGCCGGAGGAGGTCGCTGCTCGATTGTCTTTCCCTTCCGGTCTAGCACGGCGTCTTCGAGCTTGATGTGTTGCTGGACCAGGGCAAATAGTTCAACCATCGTGCGAGGGTCCTTGATCACTAGAGCGTCATGAAGCTTGCAACCCTCGGGGAGGGCGCTTCTGAAAGCGCTCACCACGGTACGATCTTGGCCCGCCGCGTCTTCCAGAGCGAGGTAGGCGCTTCGGAATCGCGTTGCGAAGCACCGGAGCGTCTCGCGAGCTCCCATGGTTAAGGTAAACAGAGACTCGATTCTCTTCGGGGGCTGCCTATTGCAGCGATACTGCTCCAGGAATAGCCTAGAGAGAGTTGGAAAGTCAGGGATCATGCCGGGCGGCAACTTATGGAACCAGTTCAATGCCGAGCCGGTCAGACTGCTCGGGAATGCTCGGCACAAGACGTAATCTTGGTCCCGGAAAAACAGAAGCTTTCTGTAGGCCAAGAGATGGTCAACGGGATCCTGCGATCCGTCGAACAATACAAACTTCGGGGGGGTCCAGTGGTGCGGAAAACCCCCTCGGTGGACCTCGCTGGTGAAAGGCGAGCTACCTCCGTGGGCGGCGAGATCTTCCAGTAAATCTACTGGCGCACTAGATCGCTGCCAGTGCCCGGGGAGAACTCCCAGAGGCGGCTGCGCAGGTCCTAGGCGGTCTCGTACGCTCCCTTGCGGCGAGGTCGGTCCCACCCCGCGGCGACCCTCGGAGGCAACCGCTCGGCGGCCTCCTTGCCGTCCACCCGCGGATTCCTTCAACGCGTCAGTTGGCCTGTGGGAGGACGTTGCCTCGCGAGCTTCGGAAGGTATTTCCACCGCGGGCTCTTTCCCTCGTCGCCGATGGCGCGGGTCGCGGTCCCGCTCTAGAGACCTTTCCTCCGATCCGTCAGAATCAATGCTCCGGCTACGGCGGCAAGGGATGGTCGTGCGCGAGGTCGCCCGGTTGCTAGATCGCTGGGTGACCAGCTTCTGCAACCTCGTGAGCGGGGTTTCCGGTACCCCTCGCGCAGCCGCTCTCCCGACTGGGGGTTCCGGATGGTAAACCTGCCGCGCCGGAGCGACCGTGGGCGGTCGCGATGTTGACACCGGTGGTCGCACCGGAGACGCCGTCTTCGTCGGCCCAGACCGCCGGCTGGCCGCCGGAGCCTGTCGTAATCGCGTCAGTTCCTCCATCATGGCCCGCTGGGTGGCCAACATCTCCAACAAGAGTTGGTCGCTGAGCGGGACCTGGGGCTGAGGGGTCTCGACCGGAGGCTCGCTGCGTGCAGATCTGGCACGAGTCCTCGGTCGCCTGCGTCCCCTTGTCGCCGGAGCCATCCTTGAGGTTACGAGAGAGAACGGCGCTCAACCGTGTGGTCGTGGGCGTTCTCGCCGGAACCAGTCGAAGATCCCACAGACGGCGCCAAATGTACGGGGGATTTTTCGCTGGTCCGTGCGGGCTGCCTGCAAGACAAAGAAAAGAGAACATGAGAACGGCTGGCTCCCTTAGGAGCGCAGACCCTCCGACGCTCAAGTCAGTCACAGTGGCACAACGGCGAGCTGTAATGGACCAAAGAGGAAGGAAAAAGGATTTCGAACCTCTACTATGGAGCCTGGGGGTGAGCATTTATAGCAATCGGCGGCCTACCGTGGCCCGACACGTGGAGATTCTTCCGGCGCCTTCTAGACCCCCCACGTTCTGGCTCGTGTGGGTCTGACAGTCCTTGGTACTCGCGCCCTGACATTCTGTCGTCAAGCCTGCCAGGCGGTTTGAGTGGGGGAGGGAATCTTTCTTGTCGTGGCCAGGTGGCCATTCTGGAATGTTCAAGTCTGGGAGGTCTCGAACTGATTCGAGCGAGCTTCCGTGGTCCACGTTTGTCCACGTAGCTTCTGTGGGGTTTTGACACCTGGCACCCTCTCATACATTGTGGGCGACCTCCGATGGGGAGCTAAGGTGAGCTCGCCCTCCATTGCTCCGCCTTCTCTTCCACATCTATCAAGAGTCGGACCTCGCGGGAGCAACCTCTTCGATAAACTGGGGAATTCTGGCGAGCTTGGGCGAGCTCCTGAGCGAGCTAGGGGCGTTCGCGATGCCGGTCTCTTCGTTATGCATGACGGTCTAACTCCCGCTATCACTGTCAGTGAGTTCTCGCGCGGGCTTGGCGAACTCCGGGGCGAGCTCCTGAGCGAGCTTAGGCGAGCTCCTGGGTGAGCTTGTCGAGCTCCGGAGCGAGCTCCTGGGTGAGCTTGGCGAGCTCCGGGGCGAGCTCCTGGGTGAGCTTAGGCGAGCTCCTGGGTGAGCTTGGCGAGCTCCTGGGCGATCTCAGGCGAGCTCCATCGAGCTTAGGCGAGCTCCTAAGAGTGCTCTTGGCCTAGGCCCTTTCAGCCTAATGTGGATCTTGCTCCCTGTCAAGGTGATTTGGTGAGCACGGGGGGGGGGGTGCGAACTCCAGGGCAGATTTCAGCTACCCCCAACAGATCATACGAATGAATTAGAATGAATCGTACGAATGAATTAGAATAGATCGTATGAATGAATTAGAATGGATACATTTATACGAATAAATTAGAATGGATCGTAGGAATGAATTAGAATGGATCGTACGAACGAATTAGAACGGATACATTCATTCGAATGAATCAGACTGGATCATACGAATGGATTAGAATGGTTCGTACGAATGGATTAGAATGGATCGTACAAATGAATTATAATGGATCGTACGAATGAATTAGAATGGATCATGTGAATGAATTTGAATGGATCGTACGAATGAATTAGAATGGATCGTACGATCCATTCTAATTCATTCTCACAAATGTATCCATTCTAATTCATTCGTATGATCCATTCTAATTCATTCGCACGATCCATTCTAATTCATTCGCATGAATATATCCATTCTAATTTATTCGTACGATCCATTCTAATTCATTCGTACGATCCATTCTAATTCATTCGTATGATCCATTCTAATTCATTCATATGATCCATTCTAATTCATTCCTATGATCTATTCTAATTCATTCGTACGATCCATTCTAATTCATTCGCACGATCCCTTCTAATTCGTTCGTACGATCCAGTCTAATTCATTCGCACGATCCATTTTAATTCATTCACAAGATCCATTCTAATTCATTCTCACGAATGTAACCTTTCTAATTCATTTGTATGATCCATTCTAATTCATTCGTACGATCCATTCTAATCCATTCGTATGATCCATTCTAATTCATTTGCACGATCCATTCTAATTAATTCCTATGATCCATTCTAATTCATTCGTACGATCCATTCTAATTCATTCGCTCGAATGTATCCATTCTAATTCATTCGTACGATCCATTCTAATTCATTCGTACGATCCATTCTAATTCATTCTCACGAATGTAACCTTTCTAATTCATTTGTATGTATCCATTCTAATTCGTTCGTACAATCCATTCTAATTTATTCGCAAGAATGTATATCCATTCTAATTCATTCGTACAATCCATTCTAATTTATTCGTATAAATGTATCCATTCTAATTCATTCCTACGATCTATTCTAATGCATTTGTACGATCCATTCTAATTCATTCGCACGATCTATTCTAATTCATTATGATCAATTCTAATTCATTGCATGATCCATTCTAATTCATTCTCACGAATATAACCTTTCTAATTCATTCGTACAATCCATTCTAATTCATTCGCATGATCCATTCTAATTCATTTGTACGATCCATTCTAATTCATTCTCATGAATGTAACCTTTCTAATTCATTTGTATGTATCCATTCTAATTCATTCATACGATCCATTCTAATTCATTCGCACAATCCATTCTAATTCATTCGTACGATTGAATTAGAATGGATACATTCGTACGAATAAATTAGAATGGATCATAGGAATGAATTAGAATGGATCGTGCAAATGAATTGGAATGGATACATTCGTGCGAATGAATTAGAATGGATCGTGCGAATGAATTAGAATGGATCATACGAATGAAATAGAATGGATATATTTGAACGAATAAATTAGAATGGATCATACGAATGAATTAGAATGGATCGTGCGAATGAATTAGAATGGATTGTACGAATGAATTAGAAAGGTTATATTCGTGAGAATGAATTAGAATGGATCGTACGAATGAATTAGAATAGATCGTGCGAATGAATTAGAATGGATCGTACAATGAATTAGAATAGATCGTAGGAATGAATTAGAATGGATCATACGAATGAATTAGAATGGATCGTACGAATGAATTAGAATGAATCGTACGAATGAATTAGAATGGATCGTACGAATGAATTAGAATCGATACATTTGTATGAATAAATTAGAATGGATCGTAGGAATGAATTAGAATGGATCGTACGAATGAATTAGAATGGATACATTCGTTCGAATGAATTAGAATGGATTAGAATGGATCGTACGAATGGATTAGAATGGATCGTACAAATGAATTAGAATGGATCGTACGAATGAATTAGAATGGATCATGTGAATGAATTTGAATGGATCGTACGAATGAATTAGAATGGATCGTACGATCCATTCTAATTCATTCTCACAAATGTATCCATTCTAATTCATTCATATGATCTATTCTAATTCATTCGCACGATCCATTCTAATTCATTCGCACGAATATATCCATTCTAATTTATTCGTACGATCCATTCTAATTCATTCGTGCGATCCATTCTAATTCATTCGTACGATCCATTCTAATTCATTCGTATGATCCATTCTAATTCATTTATACGATCCATTCTAATTTATTCGCACGATCCATTCTAATTTGTTCATACGATCCATTCTAATTCATTCGCACGATCCATTCTAATTCATTCGCACGATCCATTCTAATTCATTCTAACGAATGTAACCTTTCTAATTCATTTGTATGATCCATTCTAATTCTTTCGTACGATCCATTCTAATCCATTCGTACGATCCATTCTAATTCATTTGCACGATCCATTCTAATTCATTCCTATGATCCATTCTAATTAATTCGTACGTTCCATTCTAATTCATTCGCTCGAATGTATCCATTCTAATTCATTCGTACGATCCATTCTAATTCATTCGTACGATCCATTCTAATTCATTCTCATGAATATAACCTTTCTAATTCATTTGTATGTATCCATTCTAATTCGTTCGTACAATCCATTCTAATTTATTCGCAAGAATGTATATCCATTCTAATTCATTCGTACAATCCATTCTACTTTATTCGTACAAATGTATCCATTCAAATTCATTCGTACGATCCATTCTAATTCATTCGTACGATCCATTCTAATTCATTCGTACGATCCATTCTAATTCATTCGTACGATCCATTCTAATTCATTCATACGATCCATTCTAATTCATTCATATGATCTATTCTAATTCATTCCTACGGTCTATTCTAATTCATTCGTACGATCCATTCAAATTCATTCGCACGATCCATTCTAATCCATTCGTATGATCAATTCTAATTCATTGCACGATCCATTCTAATTCATTCTCAC
The DNA here is from genome assembly GCA_947650365.1 of Chamaelirium japonicum. Lineage (NCBI taxonomy): Eukaryota > Viridiplantae > Streptophyta > Magnoliopsida > Liliales > Melanthiaceae > Chamaelirium > Chamaelirium japonicum. Next base: position 72,231,669 of record OX393558.1, on the reverse strand, counting down.
GAATGTAACCTTTCAAATTCATTTGTACAATCCATTCTAATTCATTCGCATGATCCATTCTAATTCATTCGTACGATCCATTCTAATTCATTCTCATGAATGTAACCTTTCTAATTCATTTTTATGTATCCATTCTAATTCATTCATACGATCCATTCTAATTCATTCGCACGATCCATTCTAATTCATTCATACGAATGAATTAGAATGGATACATTCGTACGAAGAAATTAGAATGGATCATAGGAATAAATTAGAATGGATCGTGCAAATGAATTAGAATGGATACATTCGTGCGAATGAATTATAATGGATCGTGCGAATGAATTAGAATGGATCATACGAATGAATTAGAATGGATATATTTGAACGAATAAATTAGAATGGATCATACGAATGAATTAGAAAGGATCGTGCGAATGAATTAGAATGGATTGTACGAATGAATTAGAAAGGTTACATTCGTGAGAATGAATTAGAATGGATCGTGTGAATGAATTAGAATTGATCATACGAATAGATTAGAATGGATCGTACAAATGAATTAGAATAGATCGAGCGAATGAATTAGAATAGATCGTACGAATGAATTAGAATAGATCGTAGGAATGAATTAGAATGGATCATACGAATAAATTAGAATGGATAGTACGAATGAATTAGAATGAATCGTACGAATGAATTAGAATGGATACATTTGTACGAATAAATTAGAATGGATCATAGGAATGAATTTGAATGGATCGTACGAATGAATTAGAACGGATACATTCGTTCGAATGAATTAGAATGGATCGTACGAATAGATTAAAATGGATCGTACGAATGGATTAGAATGGATCATACGAATGAATTAGAATGGATCATGTGAATGAATTTGAATGGATCGTACGAATGAATTAGAATGGATCGTACGATCCATTCTAATTCATTCTCACAAATGTGTCCATTCTAACTCATTCGTATGATCCATTATAATTCATTCGCATGATCCATTCTAATTCATTCGCACGAATATATCCATTCTAATTTATTCGTACGATCCATTCTAATTCATTCATACGATCCATTCTAATTCATTCGTACGATCCATTCTAATTCATTCGTATGATCCATTCTAATTCGTTCCTACGATCTATTCTAATTCATTCGTACGATCCATTCTAATTCATTCACACGATCCATTCTAATTCGTTCGTACGATCCATTCTAATTCATTCACACGATCCATTCTAATTCATTTGCACGATCCATTCTAATTCATTCTAACGAATGTAACCTTTCTAATTCATTTGTATGATCAATTCTAATTCATTCGTACGATCCATTCTAATCCATTCGTACGATCCATTCTAATTCATTTGCACGATCCATTCTAATTCATTCCTATGATCCATTCTAACTCATTCGAACGATACATTCTAATTCATTCGCTCGAATGTATCCATTCTAATTCATTCGTATGATCCATTCTAATTCATTCGTACGATCCATTCTAATTCATTCTCACGAATGCAACCTTTCTAATTCATTTGTATGTATCCATTCTAATTCGTTCGTACAATCCATTCTAATTTATTCGCAAGAATGTATATCCATTCTAATTCATTTGTACAATCCATTCTAATTTATTCGTACAAATGTATCCATTCTAATTCATTCGTACGATCAATTCTAATTCATTCGTACGATTCATTCTAATTCATTCGTACGATCCATTTTAATTCATTCCTACGATCTATTCTAATTCATTCGTACGATCCATTCTAATTCATTCGCACGATCTATTCTAATTCATTCGTACGATCCATTCTAATCCATTCGTATGATCAATTCTAATTCATTGCACGATCCATTCTAATTCATTCTCACGAATATAACCTTTCTAATTCATTCGTACAATCCATTCTAATTCATTCGCATGATCCATTCTAATTCATTCGTACGATCAATTCTAATTCATTCTCATGAATGTAACCTTTCTAATTCCTTTGTATGTATCGATTCTAATTCATTCATACGATCCATTCTAATTCATTTGCATGATCCATTCTAATTCATTTGTACGAATGAATTAGAATGGATACATTCGTACGAATAAATTAAAATGGATCATAGGAATGAATTAGAATGGATCGTGCAAATGAATTAGAATGGATACATTCGTGCAAATGAATTAGAATGGATCGTGCGAATGAATTAGAATGGATCATACGAATAAATTAGAATGGATATATTTGAACGAATAAATTAGAATGGATCATATGAATGAATTAGAATGGATCGTACGAATGAATTAGAATGGATTGTGCGAATGAATTAGAATCGATCGTACGAATGAATTAGAATGGATCGTACGAATGAATTAGATCATACGAATGAATTAGAATGGATCGTACGAATGAATTAAAATGGATATATTCATTCGACTGAATTAGAATGGATCGTGCGAACGAATTAGAATGGATATATTCTTGCGAATAAATTAGAATGGATCGTATATTCGTGCAAATAAATTAGAATGGATCATACGAATGAATTAGAATGGATCGTGCGAATGAATTAGAATAAATCGTACGAATGCATTAGAATGGATCCTACAAATGGATTAGAATGGATCGTATGAATGAATTCTAATTCCATTCTAATTCATTCGTACGATTCATTCTAATTCATTCGTACAATCCATTTAAATTCATTCGTACGATGCAATCTAATTCATTCGCACAAATTTATCTATTCTAATTCATTCATACAATGCGTTCTAATCCATTCGTACGATTCATTCTAATCCATTCGTACGATCCATTCTAATTCATTCGCACGAATGTAACCATTCTAATTCATTCATATGATCCATTCTAATTCATTCGTACGATCCATTCTAATTCATTCGTATGATCCATTCTAATTCATTTGGACGATCCATTCTAATTCATTTGCATGAATGTATCCATTCTAATTCATTCGTACGATCTATTCACATTCATTCATATGATACATTCTAATTCATTCGCATGAATGTATCCATTCTAATTCATTTGCACGATCCATTCTAATTCATTCGTATGATCCATTCTAATTCATTCGTACGATCCATTCTAATTCATTTGTATGATCTATTCTAATACATTCGCACGAATGTAACCATTCTAATTCATTCGTATGATTCATTCTAATTCATTGATACGATCCCTTCTAATTCACATTCGTACAATTCGTTCTAATCCATTCGTACGATCCATTCTAATCCATTCGTACGATCCATTCTAATTCATTCGCACGAATATAACCATTCTAATTGATTTATATGATCCATTCTTATTCATTCGTACGATCAATTCTAATTCATTCGTATGATCCATTCTAATTCATTCGTACGATCCAATCAAATTCATTTGCATGAATGTATCCATTCTAATTTATTCGTATGATCCAGTCTAATTCATTCGTACGATCCATTCTAATTCATTCGCACGAATATATCCATTCTAATTCATTCGTACGATCCATTCTAATTCATTCGCATAAATATATCCTTTGTAATTCATTCGTACGATCCATTCTAATTCATTCGCACGATCCATTCTAATTCATTCGCACGAATGTATCCATTCTAATTCATTTGCATGACCCATTCTAATTTATTCCTATGATCCATTCTAATTCATTCGTACGTTCCTTTCTAATTCATTCGCTCGAATGTATCCATTCTAATTCATTCGTACGATCCATTCTAATTCATTCGAATCGTACGAATGAATTAGAATGGATCGTGCGAATGAATTAGAATTGATACATTCGTGCGAATGAATTAGAATGGATCGTAGGAATGAATTAGAATGGATCATACGAATGAATTAGAATGGTTACATTCGTGCGAATGAATTAGAATGGATCGTACGAATGAATTAGAATGGATCGTACGAATGAATTAGAATGGATCGTACAAATAAATTAGAATAGTTACATTTGTGAGAATGAATTAGAATGGATCGTACGAATGAATTAGAATGGATCGTACGAATAAATTAGAATAGCTCATACGAATGAATTAGAATGAATTGTACGAATGAATTAGAATGGTTACATTTGTGCGAATGAATTAGAATAGATCGTATGAATGGATTAGAATGGATCGTACGAATGAATTAGAATGGATCATATGAAAGAATTAGAATGGATCGTGCGAATGAATTGGAAAGGATCGTACGAATGAATTACAATGGATATATTCGTGCGAATGAATTAGAATGGATCGTACGAATGAATTAGAATGGATATATTTATGCGAATGAATTAGAATGGATCGAACGAATGAATTAGAATGGATATATTTGTGCGAATGAATTAGAATGGATCATACGAATGAATTAGAATAGATATATTCATGCGAATGAATTAGAATGGATCGTACGAATGAATTAGAATGGATTGTACGAATGAATTAGAATGGATACATTCTTGCGAATGAATTAGAATGGATCGTTCGAATAAATTAGAATGGATTAGAATGGATCGTACGAATGGATTAGAATGGATCGTACGAATGAATTAGAATGGATCGTTCAAATGAATTAGAAAGGTTACATTTGTGAGAATGAATTAGAATGGATCGTACGAATGAATTAGAATGTATCGTACGAGTGGATTAGAATGGATCGTACAAATAGATTAGAATGGATCGAACGAATGAATTAGAATGGATACATTCGTGAGAATGAATTTGAATGGATCGTACGAATGAATTAGAATGGATCATGCGAATGAATTTGAATGGATCGTACGAATGAATTAGAATGGATCATATAAATGAATTAGAAAGTTACATTCGTGAGAATGAATTAGAATGGATCGTACGAATGAATTAGAATGGATCATGCGAATGAATTTGAATGGATCGTATGAATGAATTAGAATGGATCATACAAATGAATTAGAAAGGTTACATTCGTGAGAATGAATTAGAATGGATCGTACGAATGAATTAGAATGGATCGTATAAATGAATTAGAATGGATACATTTGAGCGAATGAATTAGAATGGATCGTACGAATGAATTAGAATGGATCATAAGAATGAATTAGAATTGATCGTGCAAATGAATTAGAATGGATCATATGAATGAATAAGAATGGATCGTACGAATGAATTAGAATGGATACATTTGTGCGAATGAATTAGAATGGATACATTCGTGCGAATGAATTAGAATGGATCATACGAATGAATTAGAATGGATCATAGGAATGAATTAGAATGGATCATGCAAATGAATTAGAATGGATCCTACGAACGAATTAGAATGGATCATATGAATGAATTAGAATGGATCGTACGAATGAATTAGAATGGATACATTCGAGCGAATGAATTAGAATGGATCGTACGAATGAATTAGAATGGATCATAGAAATGAATTAGAATGGATCGTGCAAATGAATTAGAATGGATACATTCGTGTGAATGAATTATAATGGATCGTAGGAATGAATTAGAATGGATCGTACGAATGAATTAGAATGGTTACATTCGTGCGAATGAATTAGAATGGATCGTACAAATTGTTTAGAATGGATCATACGAATGGATTAGAATGGACTAGAATGGATCGTACGAATTAATTTGAATGGATCGCACAATTGAATTAGAAAGGTTACATTTGTGAGAACAAATTAGAATGGATCGTACGAATAAATTAGAATGGATCATACGAATGAATTAGAATGGATCATGTGAATGAATTAGAATGGATCGTGCGAATGAATTAGAATCAATCGTACGAATGAATTAGAATGGATCGTACGAATGAATTAGAATGGATCATGCGAATGAATTTGAATGGATCGTACGAATGAATAAGAATGGATCATTCGAATGAATTATATTGGATCGTACGAATGCATCCATTCTAATTCATTCGTACGATCCATTCTAATTCGTTCATATGATCCATTCTAATTCGTTCGTACGATCCATTCTAATTCGTTCGTACGATACATTCTAATTCATTCGTATGATACTTTCTAATTCATTCGTACGATCCATTCTAATTTATTCACACGCATGTAACCTTTCTAATTCATTTGTATGATCCATTCTAATTCATTCGTACGATCCATTCTAATCCATTCGTACGATCCATTCTAATCCATTCATACGATCCATTCTAATCCATTCGTACGATCCATTCTAATTCATTCTCACAAATGTAACCTTTCTAATTCGTTTGTACGATCCATTCTAATTCATTCGTACGATCCATTCTAATCCATTCGTACGATCCATTCTAAACCATCGGTACGATCCATTCTAATTCATTCGCACGAATGTAACCATTCTAATTCATTTGTACGATCCATTCTAATTCATTCCTACGATCCATTTAATTCATTCGCATAAATGTATCCATTCTAATTCATTTGCACGATCCATTCTAATTCATTCCTATGATCTATTCTAATTCATTCGTACGATCCATTCTAATTCATTCGCTCGAATGTATCGATTCTAATTCATTCGTACGATCCATTCTAATTCGTTCGTACGATCTAATTCATTCGTAGGATCCATTCTAATTCATTCGTACGATCCATTCTAATTCACTCGCATAAATGTATCCATTCTAATTCATTTGTACGATCCATTCTAATTCATTCGTACGATCCATTCTAATTCATTCGCACAAATGTATCCATTCTAATTCATTCGTTCGATCCATTCTAATTCATTCGCATAAATATATCCATTCTAATTCATTCATACGATCCATTCTAATTCATTCGCACGATACATTCTAATTCATTCGCACAAATGTATTCATTCTAATTCATTCGTACAATCCATTCTAATTCATTCGCATTATCCATTCTAATTCATTCGTGCGATCCATTCTAATTCATTCGTACGATCCATTCTAATTCATTCGTACGATCCATTCTAATCCATTCGTACGATCCATTCTAATTCATTCGTACGATCCATTCTAATTCATTCTCACAAATGTAACCTTTCTAATTCATTTGTACGATCCATTCTAATTCATTCGTACGATCCATTCTAATCCATTCGTATGATCCATTCTAATCCATTCGTACGATCTATTCTAATTCATTCGCACGAATGTAACCATTCTAATTCATTCGTACGATACATTCTATTTCATTCCTACGATCCATTCTAATTCATTCGCACGAATGTATCCATTCTAATTCATTTGCACGATCCATTCTAATTCATGCCTATGATCCATTCTAATTCATTCGTACAATCCATTCTAATTCATTCGCACGAATGTATCCGTTCTAATTCATTCGTACGATCCATTCTAATTCATTCATATGATCCATTCTAATTCATTCGTACGATCCATTCTAATCCATTCGTACGATCCATTCCAATCCATTCGTACGATCCATTCTAATTCATTCTCACTAATGTAACCTTTCTAATTCATTTGTACGATCCATTCTAATTCATTCGTATGATCCATTCTAATCCATTCGTACGATCCATTCTAATCCATTCGTACGATCCATTCTAATTCATTCACACGAATATAACCATTCTAATTCATTTGTACGATCCATTCTAATTCATTCATACAATCCATTCTAATTCATTCGCAAGAATGTATCCATTTTAATTAATTCGTACGATCCAATCTAATTCAAACATACGATCCATTCTAATTCATCGCACAAATGTATCTATTCTAATTCATTCGTACAATGCATTCTAATCCATTCGTACGAATGAATTAGAATGGATCGTGCGAATGAATTAGAATCGATCGTACGAATGAATTAGAATGGATCGTACGAATGAATTTGATCGTTCGAATGAATTAGAATGGATCGTACGAATGAATTAAAATGGATCATACGAATGAATTAGAATGGATACATTCATACGAATGAATTAGAATGGATCGTACGAATGAATTAGAAAGGATCGTATGAATGGATTAGAATAGATCGTACGAATGGATTATAATGGATCGTACGAATGAATTAGAATGGATCATACAAATGAATTAGAAAGGTTACATTTGTGAGAATGAATTAGAATGGATCGTACGAATGAACTAGAACGGATCATGCGAATGAATTAGAATGGATCGTAGAAATTAATTAGAATGGATCATACGAATGATTTAGAATGGATCGTGCGAATGAATTAGAGTGGATCGTACGAATGAATTAGAATGGATCGTACGAACGAATTAGAATGGATCGTACGAACGAATTAAAATGGATCGTACGAATGAATTAGAATAGATACATTCGTGCGAATGAATTTGAATAGATCGTACGAATAAATTATAATGGATCGTACGAATGGATTAGAGCGCATTGTACGAATGAATTAGATTGCATTGTAGGATCCATTCTAATTCATTCGTATGATCCATTCTAATTCATTCGCACAAATATATTCATTCTAATTCATTCGCTCGAATGTATCCATTTTAATTCATTCGTACGATCCATTCTAATTCATTCCTACGATCGTTTCTAATTCATTCGCACGATCCATTCTAATTCATTCGTACGATCCATTCGATTTCATTCCTATGATCCATTCTAATTCATTCGTACAATGCGTTCTAATCCATTCGTACAATGCGTTCTAATCCATTCGTACAATGCGTCCTATATCTATTCTAATTCATTCGTACAACGCGTTCTAATCCATTCGTATGATCTATTCTAATCCATTCGTACGATCCATTCTAATTCATTTGTATGATCCATTCTAATTCATTCGTACGATCCATTCTAATTCATTTGCATGAATGTATCCATTCTAATCCATTCGTACGATCCATTCTAATTCATTCGTATGATCCATTCTAATTCATTCGCGCGATTCATTCTAATTCATTCGTACGAATGAATTAGAATGGATCGTACAAATGAATTAGAATGGATCATAGGAATGAATTAGAATGGATCGTGCAAATGAATTAGAATGGATACATTCGTGCGAATGAATTAGAATGGATCGTACGAATGAATTAGAATGGTTACATTCGAGCGAACGAATTAGAATGGATCGTACGAATGAATTCGAATGGATCGTATGAATGAATTAGAATGGATCGTACGAATGGATTAGAATGGATCGTACGAATGGATCATGCGAATGAATTAGAATGGATCGTACGAATGAATTAGAATGGTTCATACGAATGAATTAGAATGGATTGTGCGAATGAATTAGAACGGATTATGCGAATGAATTAGAATGGATCGTGCGAATGAATTAGAATGGATCGTATGAATGAATAAGAATGGATCGTACGAATGAATTAGAATGGATCGTGCGAATGAATTAGAATTAATCGTACGAATGTATTAGAATGGATACATTTGTGCGAATGAATTAGAATGGATCATACGAACGAATTAGAATGGATCGTACGAACGAATTAGAATGGATTGTACGAACGAATTAGAATGGATCGTACGAACAAATTAGAATGGATCGTACGAATGAATTAGAATGGATACATTCGAGCGAATGAATTAGAATGGATCGTACGAATGAATTAGAATGGATCATAGAAATGAATTAGAATGGATCGTGCAAATGAATTAGAATGGATACATTCGTGCGAATGAATTAGAATGGATCGTAGGAATGAATTAGAATGGATTGTATGAATGAATTAGAATGGTTACATTCGTGCGAATGAATTAGAATGTGATCCATTCTAATTCATTCGTACGATCCATTCAAATTCATTCGCTCGAATGTATCCATTCTAATTCATTCGTACGATTCATTCTAATTCATTCGAGCGAATGGATCGTACGAAGGGATTAGAATGGATAATACAAATGAATTAGATAGGTTACATTCGTGTGAATGAATTAGAATGGATCATACGAATGAATTAGAATGGATCATATGAATGAATTAGAATGGTTACATTCATGCGAATGAATTAGAATGGATCGTACGAATGGATTAGAATGGATCATACGAATGGATTAGAACGCTTTGTACAAATGAATTAGAATAGATACATTTGTGCGAATGAATTAGATTGTATCGTACGAATGAATTTGAATGGATCGTACGAATGAATTAGAATGGATCGAACGAATGAATTAGAATGGATCGTACGAATGAATTAGAATGGATACATTTGTGCGAATGAATTAGAATGAATCGTAGGAATTACTAAGAATGAATCGTACGAATGAATTAGAATGGTTACATTCGTGCGAATGAATTAGAATAGATCGTACGAATGAATTAGAATGGATCGTACGAATAAATTAGAATGGATCGTGCGAATGAATTAGAATGGATCGTACGAATGAATTTGAATGGATCCACCGAATGAGTTAGAATGGATCAAACGAATGAATTAGAATGGATTGTACGAATGCATTAGATTGGATCGTACGAATGAATTAGAATGAATCGTATGATCCATTCTAATTCATTCGTACAATCCATTCTAATTCATTCGCGTGATCCATTCTAATTCATTCGTACGATCCATTCTAATTCATTTGTACGATCCATTCTAATTCATTCGCACGAATGTATCCATTCTAATTTATTTGTACGGTCCATTCTAATTCATTCTCACGAATGTATCATACAAATGAATTAGAATGGATTGTGCGAATGAATTAGAATGGATTGTACAAAAGAATAAGAATAGATCGTAGGAATGAATTAGATTGAACCGTACGAATGAATTAGAATGGATACATTCGAGCAATTAAATTAGAATGGATCATACGAATGAATTAGAATGGATCATAGGAATGAATTTGAATGGATCGTGCAAAGGAATTAGAATGGATACACTCGTGCGAATGAATTAGAATGGATCGTAGGAATGAATTAGAATGGATTGTACGAATGAATTAGAAAGGTTATATTTGTGAGAATGAATTAGAATGGATCGTACGAATGAATTAGAATGGATACATTCGAGCGAATGTATTAGAATTGATCGTACGAATGAATTAGAATGGATCATAGGAATGAATTAGAATGGATCGTGCAAATGAATTAGAATGGATACATTCGTGCGAATGAATTAGAATGGATCGTAGGAATGAATTAGAATAGATCGTACGAATGAATTAGAATGGATCGTACGAATGAATTTGAATGGATCGTGCGAATGAATTAGAATAGATCGTACGAACGAATGTATCCATTCTAGTTCATTAGTACGCTCCATTCTAATTCATTCATACGCTCCATTCTTATTCATCGCACAAATTTATCCATTCTAATTCATTCGTACGATCCATTCTAATGCATTCGTACGATCCATTCAAATTCATTCGCATGATCCATTCAAATTCATTCGTACGATCCATTCTAATTCATTCCTACGATCCATTCTTATTCATTCACACGAATGTATCCATTCTAATTCATTTGCACGATCCATTCTAATTCATTTCTATGATCCAATCTAATTCATTCGTACGATCCATTGAAATTCATTCGCTCGAATGTATCCATTCTAATTCATTCGTACGATCCATTCTAATTCATTCGTACGATCCATTCTAATTCATTCTCACGAACATAACCTTTCTAATTCATTTGTATGATCCATTCTAATCCATTCATACGATCCATTCGCTCGAATGAATTAGAATGAATCGTACGAATAAATTAGAATGGATACATTCGAGCAAATGAATTAGAAAATGGATACATTGGTGAGAATGAATTAGAATGGATCGTACGATCCATTCTAATTCATTCGTACGATCCATTCAAATTCATTCGCATGATCCATTCTAATTCATTTGTACGATCCATTCTAATTCATTCTCACGAATGTAACCTTTCTAATTCAGTCATATGATCCATTCTAATCCATTCGTACGATGCATTCGAATCTATTCGTACGATCCATTCTAATTCATTCGAACAATCCATTCAAATTCTTTCGTACGATCCATTCTAATTCATTCGTATGATCCATTCTAACTCATTCGGTGGATCCATTCTAATTCATTCGTACGATCCATTCTAATTCATTCACCCGATCCATTCTAATTCATTCGCACGATCCATTCTAATTCATTCGCACAAATGTATCCATTCTAATTCATTCGTACAATCTATTCTAATTCATTCGCATGATCCATTCTAATTTATTCGTACGATCCATTCTAATTCATTTGTACGATCCATTCTAATTCATTCGCACGAATGTATCCATTCTAATTTATTTGTACGATCCATTCTAATTCATTTGCACTAATGTAACCATTCTAATTCATTCGTACGATCCATTCAAATTCATTCGCAAGAATGTATCCATTCTAATTCATTCGCACGATCAATTCTAATTCATTCGTACGATCCGTTCTAATTTATTCATACAATCCATTCTAATTCATTCGTACAATCCATTCTAATTTATTCGTACAAATGTATCCATTCTAATTCATTCGTATGATCCATTCTAATTCATTCGTATGATTCATTCTAATTCATTCGCACGATCCATTCTAATTCATTCGTACGATCCATTCTAATTCATTCGCACGAATGTATCCATTCTAATGCATTCGTACGATTCATTCTAATTCATTCGCACGATCTATTCTAATTCATTTGTACGTCGTACGATCCATTCTAATTCATTCTCACGAATGTAACCTTTCTAGTTCATTTGTATGATCCATTCTAATTCATTCGTACGATCCATTCGTACGATCCATTCTAATCCATTCGTACGATCCATTCTAATCCATTCGTACGATCCATTCTAATTCTTTCGTCCGATCCATTCTAATTCATTCTCACAAATGTAACCTTTCTAATTCATTTGTACGATCTATTCTAATTCATTCGTACGATCCATTCTAATCTATTCGTACGATCCATTCTAATCCATTCGTACGATCCATTCTAATTCATTCGCACGAATGTAACCATTCTAATTCATTCGTATGATCCATTCTAATTCATTCCTACGATCCATTCTAATTCATTCGCACGAATGTATCCATTCTAATTCATTTGCACGATCCATTCTAATTCATTCCTATGATCCATTCTAATTCATTCGTATGATACATTCATACGACTGAATTAGAATGGATTGTACGAATGAATTAGAATTGATCATACGAATGAATTAGAATGGATCGTACGAATGAATTAGAATGGATCGTGCGAATGAATTAGAATCGATCGTACGAATGAATTAGAATGGATCGTACGAATGAATTAGATCGTACGAATGAATTAGAATGGATCGTATGAATGAATGAAAAGGGATACATTCATACGACTGAATTAGAATGAATCGTGCGAATTAATTAGAATGGATCGTACGAATGAATTTGAATGGATACATTTCTGCGAATGAATCTGAATGGATTGTGTGAATGAATTACAATGGATCGTACGAATGAATTAGAATGGATCATACGAATGAAATAGATTAGCTCATACGAATGAATTAGAATGAATCGTACGAATGAATTAGAATGGTTACATTCGTGCGAATGAATTAGAATAGATCGTATGAATGAATTAGAATGGATCGTACAAATAAATTAGAATGGATCGTGCGAATGAATTAGAATAGATCGTAGGAATGAATTAGAATGGATCGTACGAATGAATTAGAATGGTTACATTCGTACGAATGAATTAGAATGGATACATTCGTGCGAATGAATTAGAATGGATCATACGAATTAATTAGACTGGATCGTACGAATAAATTAGAATGGATACATTCATACGAATGAATTAGAATGGATCGTATGAATCAATTAGAATGGATCATACGAATGGATTAGAATGGATCGTACGAATGAATTAGAATGGTTACATTCGTGAGAATGAATTAGAATGGATCGTACGAATGAATTAGAATGGATCATGCGAATGAATTTGAATGGATTGTACGAATGAATTAGAATGGATCGAACGAATGAATTAGAATGGATCATACGAATGAATTAGAATGGATCATACGAATGAATTAGAATGGATCGTGCGAATGAATTAGAATGGATCGTACGAATGAATTAGAAATTGATCGTACGAACGAACTAGAATGGATCGTACGAACGAATTAGAATGGATTGTATGAACGAATTAGAATGGATCGTACGAATGAATTAGAATGGATACATTCGTACGAATGAATTAGAATGAATTGTACGAATGAATTAGAATAGATACATTCGTGCGAATGAATTAGAATGGATCATACGAATGAATTAGAATGGATCGTACGAATGAATTAGAATGAATCATATGAATGAATTGGAATGCATCATACGAATGAATTAGAATACATCATGTGAATGAATTAGAATGGATCGTACGTTTGAATTAGATTGGATTGTGCGAATGAATTAGAATGGATACATTCGTGCGAATGAATTAGAATCGATCGTACGAATAAATTAGAATGGATACATTCGTGCGAATGAATTAGAATAGATCATACGAATGAATTAGAATGGATCGTACGAATGAATTAGAATGGATCAAGCGAATGAATTAGAATTAATCGTATGAATGAATTAGAATGGATCGTACGACTGAATTAGAATGGATACATTTGTACGAATGAATTAGAATGGATTGTACTAATGGATTAGAATAGATACATTTGTGCGAATGAATTAGATTGCATCGTACGAATGAATTTGAATGGATTGTATGAATGAATTAGAATGGATCGTTTGGATGAATTAGAATGGATACATTCGAGCGAATGAATTAGAATGGATCATACGAATGAATTAGAATGGATACATTTGTGCGAATGAATTTGAATGGATTACACGAATTGAATTAGAATGGATCATACGAATGAATTAGAATGGATCGTGCGAATGAATTAGATTTGATCATACGAATGAATTAGAATGGATCGTTCGAATAAATTAGAATGGATCGTACGAATGGATTAGAATGGATCGTACGAATGAATTAGAATGAATCGTACAAATGAATTAGAATGGATACATTCGAGCGAATGAATTAGAATAGATCATAGGAATGAATTAGAATGGATCATACGAATGAATTAGAATAGATCGTGCGAATGAATTAGAATGGATTGTACGAATGAATTAGAATGGATACATTCGTGCGAATGAATTAGAATGGATCGGACGAATGAATTAGATTGGATCGTACGAATGAATTAGAATGGATCGTGCGAATGAATTAGAATGAATCGTACGAATGCATTAGAATGGATACATTCGTGCGAATGAATTAGAATGGAATGTACGAATGAATTAGAATGGATCATGCGAAAGAATTAGAATGGATCGTACGAATGAATTAGAATGGATCGTGCAAATGAATTAGAATAGATCGTACTAATGAATTAAAATGGATACATTTGTGCGACTGAATTAGAATAGATCATACGAATTAGAATGGATCGTGCGAATGAATTAGAATGGATCGTACGAATAAATTAGAATGGATCGTACGAATGAATTAGAATGGATCATGCGAATGAATTAGAATAGATCGTACGAATGAATTAGAATGGATCGTACGAATAAATTATAATGGATCGTGCGAATGAATTAGAATGGATCGTACGAATGAATTAGAATGGATCGTACGAATGAATTAAATTAGAATGGATCGTACGAATGAATTAGAATTGATATATTTGAACGAATAAATTAGAATGGATCATACGAATGAATTAGAATGGATCGTACGAATGAATTAGAATGGATCGTGCGAATGAATTAGAATGGATCGTACGAATGAATTAGAATGGATCGTACGGATTGTACGAATGAATT
The DNA here is from genome assembly GCA_947650365.1 of Chamaelirium japonicum. Lineage (NCBI taxonomy): Eukaryota > Viridiplantae > Streptophyta > Magnoliopsida > Liliales > Melanthiaceae > Chamaelirium > Chamaelirium japonicum. Next base: position 72,215,865 of record OX393558.1, on the reverse strand, counting down.
AGAATGGATCATGCGAATGAATTTGAATGGATCGTACGAATGAATAAGAATGGATCGTATGAATGAATTAGAATGGATCGTCCGAATGTATCCATTCTAATTCATTCGTACGATCCATTCTAATTCGTTCGTATAATCCATTCTAATTCATTCGTATGATCCATTCTAATTCGTTCGTACGATCCATTCTAATTCATTCGTATGATCCATTCTAATTTATTCGTACGATCCATTCTAATTTATTCTCACAAATGTAACCTTTCTAATTCATTTGTATGATCCATTCTAATTCATTCGTACGATCCATTCTAATCCATTCTTATGATGCATTCTTATGATCCATTCGTAAGATGCATTCTAAACCATTCGTACGATCCATTCTAGTTCATTCGCACGAATGTAACCTTTCTAATTCATTCGTACGATCCATTCTAAATCATTCCTATGATCCATTCTAATTCATTCACACGAATGTATCCATTCTAATTCATTTGCACGATCCATTCTAATTCGTTCCTATGATCAATTCTAATTCATTCGTACGATCCATTCTAATTCATTCGCTCGAATGTATCCATTCTAATTCATTCGTACAATCCATTCTAATTCGTTTGTACGATCTAATTCATTCGTACGATCCATTCTAATTCATTCGTACGATCCAATCTAATTCATTCGCACAAATGTATCCATTCTAATTCATTCGTACGATCCATTCTAATTCATTTGTACGATCCATTCTAATTCATTCGCACAAATGTATCCAATCTAATTCATTCGTTCGATCCATTCTAATACATTCGCATAAATATATCCATTCTAATTCATTCGTACGATCCATTCTAATTCATTCGTATAAATGTATCTATTCTAATTCATTCGTACAATCCATTCTAATTCATTCGCATGATCCGTTCTAACTCATTCGTACGATCCATTCTAATTCATTCGTACGATCCATTCTAATTCATTCGTACGATCCATTATAATTTATTCGTACGATCCATTCTAATTCATTCGTACGATCCATTATAATTTATTCGTACGATCCATTCTAATTCATTCGTACGATCCATTCTAATTCCTTCTCACAAATGTAACCTTTCTAATTCATTTATACGATCCATTCTAATTTATTCGTACGATCCATTCTAATCTATTCGTACGATCCATTCTAATCCATTCGTACGATCCATTCTAATTCATTCGCACGAATGTAACCATTCTAATTCATTCGTACGATCCATTCTAATTCATTCCTACGATCCATTCTAATTCATTCGCACAAATGTATCCATTCTAATTCATTTGCATGATCCATTCTAATTCATTCCTATGATCCATTCTAATTCATTCGTACAATCCATTCTAATTCATTCGCACGAATGTATCCGTTCTAATTCATTCGTACGATCAATTCTAACTCATTCGTATGATCCATTCTAATTCATTCGTACGATCCATTCTAATCCATTCGTATGATCCATTCTAATCCATTCGTATGATCCATTCAAATTCATTCGTACGATCAATTCTAATTCATTCTCACAAATGTAACCTTTCTAATTCATTTGTACGATCCATTCTAATTCATTCGTACGATCCATTCTAATCCATTCGTACGATCCATTCTAATCCATTCGTACGATCCATTCTAATTCATTCGCACGAATGTTACCATTCTAATTCATTCGTACGATCTATTCTAATTCATTCAGACAATCCATTCTAATTCATTCGCACGAATGTATCGATTCTAATTAATTCGTACGATCCATTCTAATTAATTCGTTCGAATGAATTAAAATAGATTGTACGAATGAATTAGAATGGATACATTCATACGAATGAATTAGAATGGATCGTACGAATCGATTAGAATGGATCATACGAATGGATTAGAATGGATCGTACGAATGAATTAGAATGGATCATACAAATGAATTAGAAAGGTTACATTCGTGAGAATGAATTAGAATGGATCGTACGAATGAATTAGAATGGATCATGCGAATGAATTTGAATGGATTGTACGAATGAATTAGAATGGATCGAACGAATGAATTAGAATGGATCATACGAATGAATTAGAATAGATCGTAGAAATTAATTAGAATGGATCATACAAATGAATTAGAATGGATCGTACGAATGAATTAGAATGGATCGTGCAAATTCATTCGCACGATCCATTCCAATTCATTCGTATGATCCATTCTAATTCATTCGCACGAATGTATCCATTCTAGTTCATTCGTACGCTCCATTCTAATTCATTCGTATGATCCATTCTAATTCATTCGTACGATCCATTCTAATTCATTCGTACGATCCATTCTAATTCATTCGTACAAATGTATCCATTCTAATTCATTCGTATGATCCATTCTAATTCATTCGCACGATCTATTCTAATTCATTCGTATGATCCATTCTAATTCATTCCTACGATCTATTCTAATTCATTCGCTCGAATGTATCCATTCTAATTCATTCGTTCGATCCCTTCTAATTCATTCGTACGATCCATTCTAATTCATTTGCTCGTATGTATCCTTTCTAATTCATTTGTATGCTCCATTCTAATTCATTCTTACGATCCATTCTAATTCATTCGCGCGAATGTATCCATTCTAATGCATTCGTACGATCCATTCTAATTCATTCGTACGATCCATTCTAATTCATTCGCACGATCCAATCTAATTCATTCGTACGATCCGTTCTAATTCATTCGCACGATCCATTCTAATTCATTCATACGATCCATTCTAATTCATTCGCACGAATGTATCCATTCTAATGCATTCATACGATCCATTCTAATTCATTCGTACGATCCATTCCAATCCATTCGTACGATCCATTCAAATTCATTCGTACGATCCATTCTAATTCATTCTCACAAATGTAACCTTTCTAATTCATTTGTACGATCCATTCTAATTCATTCATATGATCTATTCTAATCCATTCGTACGATCCATTCTAATCCATTCGTACGATCCATTCTAATTCATTCGGACGAATGTAACCATTCTAATTCATTCGAACGATCCATTCTAATTCATTCCTACGATACGTTCTAATTCATTCGTACGATCCATTCTAATCCATTCGTACGATCCATTCTAATTCATTCGTACAAAGCGTTCTAATCCATTCGTACGATCCATTCTAATCCATTCGTACGATCCATTCTAATTCATTCGTACGATCCATTCTAATTCATTCTCACAAATGTAACCTTTCTAATTCATTCGTACGATCCATTCTAATTTATTGGTACGATCCATTCTAATCCATTTGTACGATCCATTCTAATTCATTCCTACGGTCCATTCTAATTCATTCGCACGAATGTTTCCATTCTAATTCATTTGCACGATCCATTCAAATTCATTCCTATGATCCATTCTAATTCATTCGTACGATCCATTCTAATTCATTCGCTCGAATGTATCCATTCTAATTCGTTCATACGATCCCTTCTAATTAGATCATACGATCCATTCTAATTCGTTCCTACGATTTATTCTAATTCATTCGTACGATCCATTCTAATGCATTCGTACGATTCATTCTAATTCATTCGCACGATCCATTCTAATTCATTCGTACGATCCATTCTTATTCATTCATATGATCCATTCTAATTTATTCGCACAATCCATTCTAATTCATTCGTACGATCCATTCTAATTCATTCGTATGATCCATTCTAACTCATTCGGTGGATCCATTCTAATTCATTCGTACGATCCATTCTAATTCATTCGCACTATCCATTCTAATTTATTCGTACGATCCATTCTAATTCATTCGTACGATCTATTCTAATTCATTCGCATGATCCATTCTAATTCATTCGTACGATCCATTCTAATTCATTCATACAATCCATTCAAATTCATTCGTACGATCCAATCTAATTCATTCGCACAAATGTATCTATTCTAATTCATTAGTACAATGCGTTCTAATCCATTCGTACGATCCATTCTAAACCATTCGTACGATCCATTCTAATTCATTCGCACGAATATAACCATTCTAATTCATTCAGATGATCCATTCTAATTCATTTGTACGATCCATTCTAATTCATTGGTATGATCCATTCTAATTCATTCGTACGATTCATTCTAATTCATTTGCATGAATGTATCCATTCTAATTTATTCGTACGTCGTACGATCCATTCTAATTCATTCGCTGGAATGTATCCATTCTAATTCATTCGTACGATTCATTCTAATTCATTCGTACGATCCATTCTAATTCATTTGTACGATCCATTCTTATTCATTCGCACGAATGTATCCATTCTAATTCATTTGCACGATCCATTCTAATTCATTCTTTCGATCCATTCTAATTCATTCGTACGATCCATTCTAATTCATTCGCTCGAATGTATCCATGCTAATTGATTAGTACGATTCATTCTGATTCATTTGCACGATCCATTCTAATTCATTCCTATGATCCATTCTAATTCATTTGTACGATCCATTCTAATTCATTCGCTCGAATTTAGCCATTCTAATTCATTCGTACGATCAATTCTAATTCATTTGCACGATCCATTCTAATTCATTCGTACGATCCATTCTTATTCATTCGTACGATCCATTCTAATTCATTCGTACGCTCCTTTCTTATTCATCGCACAAATGTATCCATTCTTATTTATTCGTACGATCCATTCAAATTCAATCGTATCATCCATTCTAATTCATTTGCATGATCAATTCTAATTCATTTGTCCGATCCATTCTAATTCATTCGCACGAATGTATCCATTCTAATTCATTCGTACGATCCATCCTAATCTATTCGTACGATCCATTCTAATTCATTCGTACGATCTATTCTAATTCATTCGTATGAACGTATCCATTCTAATTTATTTGTACGATCCAGTCTAATTCATTCGTACGATCCATTCTAATTCATTCGCACGAATGTATCCATTCTAATTCATTCGTATGATCCATTCTAATTCATTCGTATGATCCATTCTAATTCATACGCACGATCAATTCAAATTCATTCGCACGATCCATTCTAATTCATTCTTACGATCCGTACGATCCATTCTAATTCATTTGCTCGAATGTATCCATTCTAATTAATTCGTACGATCCATTATAATTCATTCGTACGATCCATTCTAATTCATTCTCATGAATGTAACCTTTCTAATTCATTTGTATGATCCATTCTAATTCATTCGTACGAATGAATTTGAATGGATTGTACGAATGAATTAGAATAGATCGTACGAATGAATTAGAATGGATCGTATGAATAAATTAGAATTGATCGTGCGAAAGAATTAGAATGGATCGTGCGAATGAATTAGAATGGATACATTCGAGCGAATGAATTGGAATGGATCGTACGGATCGTACGAATGAATTAGAATGGATCGTGCGAATGAATTTGAATGGATCATGCGAATGAATTAGAATGGACTGTACGAATGAATTAGAATAGATCGTGCGAACGAATTAGAATGGATCGTACGAATGAATTAGAATGGATACATTCGAGTGAATGAAGTAGAATGGATCGTACGAATGAATTAGAATGGATCATAGGAATGAATTAGAATGGATCGTGCAAATGAATTAGAATGGATACATTCGTGCGAATGAATTAGAATGAATCGTGCGAATGAATTAGAATGGATCGTACGAATGAATTAGAATGGATATATTTGAACGAATAAATTAGAATGGATCATACAAATGAATTAGAATGGATCTTACGAATGAATTAGAATGGATCCTGTGAATAAATTAGAATCGATCGTACGAATGAATTAGAATGGATCGTACGAATGAATTAGATTGTACGAATGAATTAGAATGGATCGTACGAATGAATTAAAATGGATACATTCATACGACTGAATTAGAATGGATCATGTGAAAGAATTAGAATGGATACATTCTTGCGAATAAATTAGAATGGATCGTACGAATGAATTAGAATGGATCGTGCGAATGTATTTGAATGGATCGTATGAATGAATTTGAATGGATCGTGCGAATGAATTAGAATGAATCGTACGAATGCATTAGAATGGATCGTACGAATGGATTAGAATGGATCGTATGAATGAATTCTAATTCCATTCTAATTCATTCGTACGATCCATTCTAATTCATTCGTACAATCCATTCAAATTCATTCGTACGATGCAATCTACTTCATTCACACAAATGTATCTATTCTAATTCATTCATACAATGCGTTCTAATCCATTCGTACGATCCATTCTAATCCATTCGTACGATCCATTCTAATTCATTCGCACGAATATAACCATTCTAATTTATTCATATGATCCATTCTAATTCATTCGTATGATCCATTCTAATTCATTCGTACTATCCATTCTAATTCGTTTGCATGAATGTATCCATTCTAATTCATTCGCACGAATGTATCCATTCTAATTCATTTGCATGATCCATTCTAATTCATTCGCACAAATGTAACCATTCTAATTCATTCGTACGATTCATTCTAATTTATTCGTATGAGCTATTCTAATTCATTCGTACGATCCATTCTAATTTATTCGTACGATCCATTCTAATCCATTCGTACGATCCATTCTAATTCATTCGTACGATCCATTCTATTTCATTCTCACAAATGTAACCTTACTAATTCATTTGTACGATCCATTCTAATTCATTCGTACGATCCATTCTAATCCATTCGTACGATCCATTCTAATTCATTCGCACGAATGTAACCATTCTAATTTATTCGTACGATCCATTCTAATTCATTCCTACAATCCATTCTAATTTATTCGCACGAATGTATCCATTCTAATTCATTTGCACGATCCATTCTAATTCATTCCTATGATCCATTCTAATTCATTCGTACGATCCATTCTAATTCATTCGCTCGAATGTATCCATTCTAATTCATTCGTACGATCCATTCTAATTCGTTCATACGATCCATTCTAATTCGTTTGTACGATCCATTCTAATTCGTTCGTGCGATCCATTCTAATTCATTCGTACGATCCATTCTAATTCATTCGCACGAATGTATCCATTCTAATGCATTCATACGATTCAATCTAATTCATTCGCACGATCCATTCTAATTCATTCGTACGATCCATTCTTATTCATTCATACGATCCATTCTAATTCATTTGTACGAATAAATTAGAATGGATCGTACGAATGGATTAGAATGGATCGTGCGAATGAATTAGAATGGATCGTACGAACGAATTAGAATGGATCATATGAACGAATTAGAATGGATCGTACGAATGAATTATAATGGATACATTCGAGCGAATGAATTAGAATGGATCGTACGAATGAATTAGAATGGATCATAAGAATGAATTAGAATGGATCGTACGAATGGATTAGAACGCATTGTACGAATGAATTAGAATGGATCGTAGAAATGAATTAGAATGGATACATTCGTGCGAATGAATTAGAATGGATCGTACGAATGAATTAGAATGGATCATGCGAATGAATTAGAATGGATAGTGCGAATGAATTAGAATGGATACATTCGTGCGAATGAATTAGTATGGATCATACGAATGAATTAGAATGGATCGTACGAATGGATTAGAATGGATCGTACGAATGGATTAGAATAGATCATACGAATGAATTAGAATGGATCATACAAATGAATTAGAAAGGTTACATTCGTGAGAATGAATTAGAATGGATCGTACGAATGGATTAGAATGGATCGTACGAATGGATTAGAATGCATTGTACGAATGAATTAGAATGGATCGTACAAATGAATTAGAATGGATACATTCGTGCGAATGAATTAGAATGGATTATACGTATGAACAAATGAATTAGAAAGGTTATATTCGTGAGAATGAATAAGAATGGATCGTACGAATGAATTTGAATGGATCCTGCGAATGAATTTGAATGGATTGTACGAATGAATAAGAATGGATTGAACGACCGAATTAGAATGGATCATACGAATGAATTAGAATAGATCGTAGAAATGAATTAGAATGGATCGTACGAATGAATTAGAATGGATCGTAGGAATGACTTAGAATGGATCCACTGAATGAATTAGAATGGATCGTACGAATGAATTAGAATGAATCATACGAATGAATTAGAATGGATCATACGAATGAATTAGAATGGATCGTATGAATGATTAGAATGGATTGTACGAATGAATTAGAATGGATCATACAAATGAATTAGAAAGGTTACATTTGTGCGAATGAATTAGAATGGATCGTACGAATGACTTAGAATGGATCGTACGAATGAATTAGAATGGATACATTTGTGCGAATGAATTAGAATGGATCGTGCGAATGAATTAGAATTGATCGTACGAATGAATTAGAATGGATCGTACGAATGAATTAGAGTGAATCGTACGAACGAATTAGAATGGATCGTATGAACGAATTAGAATGGATCGTACGAATGAATTAGAATGGATACATTCGAGCGAATGAATTAGAATGGATCGTACGAATGAATTAGAATGGATTACATGATTTATTCTAATTCATTCGTACGATCGATTCTAATGCATTCGTACGATTCATTCTAATTCATTCGTACGATCGATTCTAATTCATTCGTACGACCCATTCTAAACCATTCATACGATCCATTCTAATTCATTCGCACGAATGTAACCATTCTAATTCATTCGTACGATCCATTCTAATTCATTCCTACGATCCATTCTAATTCATTCGCACGAATGTATCCATTCTAATTCATTTGCTCGAATGAATCCATTCTAATTCATTCGTATGATCCATTCTAATTCATTCATATAATCCATTCTAATCCATTCGTACGATCCATTCTAATCCATTCGTACGATCCATTCTAATTCATTCGTATGATCCATTCTAATCAGTTCGTACGATCCATTCTAATTCATTCGTGCGATCCATTCTAATTCATTCGCACGAATGTATCCATTCTAATGAATTCATACGATCCATTCTAATCCATTCGTACGATCCATTCTAATTTATTCTCACAAATGTAACCTTTCTAATTCATTTGTACGATCCATTCTAATTCATTCCTACGATCTATTCTAATTCATTCGCTCGAATATATCCATTCTAATTCATTCGTTCGATCCATTCTAATTTATTCGTACGATCCATTCAAATTCATTCACATGATCCATTCTAATTCATTCGTACGATCCATTCTAATTCATTCTCACGAATGTAACCTTTCTAATTCATTTGTATGATCCATTCTAATTCATTCGTATGATCCATTCTAATCCATTCGTACGATCTATTCTAATCCATTTGTACGATCCATTCTAATTCATTCATACGATCCATTCTAATTCATTCATACAAATGTAACCTTTCTAATTCATTTGTACGATCCATTCTAATTCATTCGTACGACCCATTCTAATCCATTCGTACGATCCATTCTAATCCATTCGTACGATCCATTCTAATTCATTCGCACGAATGTAACCATTCTAATTCATTCGTACGATCCATTCTAATTCATTCCTACGATCCATTCTAATTCATTCGCACGAATGTATCCATTCTAATTCATTTGCACGATCCATTCTAATTCATTCCTATGATCCATTCTAATTCATTCGTACGATCCATTCTCATTCATTCGCTCGAATGTATCCATTCTAATTCATTCGTATGATCCATTCTAATTCGTTCATACGATCCATTCTAATTTGTTCGTAAAATCCATTCTAATTCATTCGTACGATCCATTCTAATTCATTCGTATGATCCATTGTAATTCATTCGCATGAATATATCTATTCTAATTCATTCGTATGATACATTCATACGACTGAATTAGAATAGATTGTACGAATTAATTAGAATTAATCATACGAATGAATTAGAATGGATCGTACGAATGAATTAGAATGGATCGTGCGAATGAATTAGAATGGATCGTACAAATGAATTTGAATGGATCGTACGATTCATTCTAATTCATTCGTCCGATCCATTCTAATGCATTCGTACGATTCATTCTAATTCATTCGCACGATCCATTCTAATTCATTCGTACGATCCATTCTAATTCATTCGTACGATCCATTCTAATCAATTAGTACGATTCATTCTATTTCATTCGCACGATCCATTCTAATTCATTCGCACAAATGTATCCATTCTAATTCATTCGTAAGATCCATTCTAATTCATTCCTATGATCCATTCTATTTGATTTGCATGATCCATTCTAATTCATTCCTATGATCCATTCTAATTCATTCGTACGATCCATTCTAATTCATTCGCTCGAATGTATCCATTCTAATTTATTCGTACGATCCATTCTAATTCATTCGTACGATCCATTCTAATTCATTCTCACGAATGTAACCTTTCTAATTCATTTATATGATCCATTCTAATTCATTCGTACGATCCATTCTAATTCATTCGTACGATCCATTCTAATTCATTCGCACGATCCATTCTAATTTATTCGTACGATCCATTCTAATCAATTCGTACGATCCATTCTAATTCATTCGTACGATCTAATTCATTCGTACGATCCATTCTAATTCATTCGTACGATCGATTCTAATTCATTCGCACAATCCATTCTAATTTATTCGTACGATCCATTCTAATTCATTCGTATGATCCATTCTAAGTTATTCGTTCAAATATATCCATTCTATTTTATTCGTACGATACATTCTAATTCATTCGCACAATCCATTCTAATTCATTTGCACGATCCATTCTAATTCATTCGTATGATCTATTCTAATTCATTTGTACGATCCATTCTAATTCATTCCTACGATCCATTATAATTCATTCACACGAATGTATCCATTCTAATTCATTTGTATGATCCATTCTAATTCATTCGTACGATCCATTCTAATTCATTCGTAATAATGTATCTATTTAAATTCATTCGCATGATCCATTCTAATTCATTTGTACAATCCATTCTAATCCATTCTAATTCATTCGTACAATCCATTCTAATCCATTCCTACGATCCATTCTAATTCATTCGCATGATCCATTCGTACGATCCATTCTAATCCATTCGTACGATCCATTCTAATTCATTCGTACGATCCATTCTAATTCATTCGTATGATCAATTCTAATTCATTCGTACAATCCATTCTAATTCAGTCGTATGAATGTATCATACGAATGAATTAGAATGGATTATAGGAATGAATTAGAATGGATCGTGCAAATGAATTAGAATGGATACATTCGTGCGAATGAATTAGAATGGATCGAAGGAATCAATTAGAATGGATCGTACGAATGAATTAGAATGGTTACATTCGTGCGAATGAATTAGAATGGATCGTACGAATGGATTAGAATGGATCGTACGAATGGATTAGAATGGATCGTACGAATGAATTAGAATGGTTATATTCGTGAGAATGAATTAGAATGGATCGTACGAATGAATTAGAATGGATCATGCGAATGAATTTGAATGGATTGTACGAATGAATTAGAATGGATGGAACGAATGTATTAGAATGGATCATACGAATGAATTAGAATGGATCGTAGGAATGAATTAGAATGGATCATACGAATGAATTAGAATGGATCGTGCGAATGAATTAGAATGGATCGTATGAATGAATTAGAATGGATCGTATGAACGAATTAGAATGGATCGTATAAACGAATTAGAATGGATCGTATGAACGAATTAGAATGGATCATACGAATGAATTAGAATGGATCGTACGAATGGATTAGAATGGATCATAGGAATGAATTAGAATGGATCGTGCAAATAAATTAGAAAGGATACATTCATGCGAATGAATTAGAATAGATCGTAGGAATGAATTAGAATGGATCGTACGAATGAATTAGAATGGTTACATTCGAGCAAATGAATTAGAATGGGTCGTAGGAATGAATTAGAATGGATCGTACGAATGAATTAGAATGGTTACATTCGTGCGAATGAATTAGAATGGATCGTATGAATTGTTTAGAATGGATCGTACGAATGGATTAGAATGGATCGTACGAATGGATTAGAATGGATCGTACGAATGGATTAGAATGGATCGTACGAATGCATTAGAATGGATCGTAAGAATGGTTTAGAATGGATCGTACGAATGGATTAGCATGGATCGTACGAATGGATTAGAATGGATCGTACGAATGGATTACAATGGATCATACGAATGAATTAGAATGGATCATACAAATGAATTAGAAAGGTTACATTCATGAGAATAAGTTAGAATGGATCGTACGAATGAATTAGAATGGATTGTACGAATGAATTAGAATGGATCATAGAAATGAATTAGAATGGATCGTGCGAATGGATTAGAATGTATCGCACGAAGGAATTAGAATGGTTACATTCGTGCGAATGAATTAGAATGGATCGTACGAATGGATTAGAATGGATCGTACGAATGGATTAGAATGTATCGCACGAAGGAATTAGAATGGATCGTACAAATGAATTAGAAAGGTTATATTTGTGAGAATGAATTAGAATAGATCGTTCGAATGAATTAGAATGGATCGTACAAATGAATTAGAATGGATCGTATGAATGAATTAGAATGGATACATTCGTGCGAATGAATTAGAATGGATCGTACGAATGAATTAGAATGGATCGTGCGAATGAATTAGAATTTATCGTACGAATGAATAAGAATGGATACATACGAATGAATTAGAATGGATCATACGAATGAATTAGAATACATCATGTGAATGAATTAGAATGGATCGTACGTTTGAATTAGATTGGATTTTGCGAATGAATTAGAATAGATACATTCGTGCGAATGAATTAGAATAGATCGTATGAATGAATTAGAATGGATCGTACGAATGAATTAGAATGGATCGTGCGAATGAATTTGAATGGATCGTGTGAATGAATTAGAATGGATCATACGAATGAATTAGAATGGATCGTACGAATGAATTAGAATGGATACATTCGTGCGAATGAATTAGAATGGATACATTCATATGAATAAATTAGAATGGGTCGTACGAATGGATTAGAATGGATCGTACGAATGGATTAGAATGGATCGTACGAATGAATTAGAATGGTCACATTCATGGAATGAATTAGAATGGATCGTACGAATGAATTAGAATGGATCATGCGAATGAATTTGAATGGATTCTACGAATGAATTAGAATGGATGGAACGAATGAATTCGAATGGATCATACGAATGAATTAGAATAGATCGTAGGAATGAATTAGAATGGATCATACGAATGAATTAGAATGGATCGTGCGAATGAATTAGAATGGATTGTATGAATGAATTAGAATGGATCGTATAAACGAATTAGAATGGATTGTATAAACGAATTAGAATGGATCGTATGAACGGATTAGAATGGATCGTACGAATGAATTAGAATGGATTTGAATGGATTGCCTGAGTTAATTAGAATGGATCATATGAATAAATTAGAATGGATCGTACGAATGAATTAGAATGGATACATTCATGCAAATGAATTAGAATGGATCGTACGAATGAATTAGAATGGATCATACGAATGAATTAGAATGGATCGTGCGAATGAATTAGAATAGATCGTGCGAATGAATTAGAATGGATACATTCGTACAAATAAATTAGAATGGATCGTACGAATGAATTAGAATGGATCGTACAAATGAATTAGAAAGGTTACATTTGTGAGACTGAATTAGAATGGATCATACGAATGAATTAGAATGGATCGTATGAATGGATTAGAATGGATCGTACGAATGAATTAGAATGGACCATACAAATGAATTAGAATGGATCGTACGAATGGATTAGAATGGATCGTACGAATGGATTAGAATGGATCGTACGAATGAATTAGAATGGATCATACAAATAAATTAGAAAGGTTACATTCGTGAGAATGAATTAGAATGGATCGTACGAATGAATTAGAATGGATACATTTGAGCGAATGGATCATACGAATGAATTAGACTGGATTGTACGAATGAATTAGAATAGATCGTGCAAATGAATTAGAATGGATCTTACGAAAGAATTAGAATGGATCGTACGAAGGAATTAGAATGGATCATACGAATGAATTAGAATCGATCGTGTGAATGAATTAGAATGGATTGTACGAATGAATTAGAATGGATACATTTGTGCGATGAATAAGAATGGAGCGTACGAATGAATTAGAATTGAGCGTACGAATGAACTAGAATGGATTCAGTCGTATGAATGTATCCATTCTAATTCATTCCTATGATCCATTCTAATTCATTCGTACGATCCATTCTAATTCATTCATCCGATCCATTCAAATTCATTCGTACGATGCAATCTAATTCATTCGCACAAATGTATCTATTCTAATTCATTCATACAATGCGTTCTAATCCATTCGTACGATCCATTCTAATTCATTCGTATGATTAATTCTAAATCATTCGCACGATCCATTCTAATTCATTCATACGATCCTTATTAATTCATTCGCACGACTGTAACCATTCTAATTCATTCGTACGATCCATTCTAATTTATTCGTATAATCCATTCTAATTCATTCGTACGATCCATTCTAATTCATTCGCAAGAATGTATCCATTATAATTCATTCTAATTCATTCGTACGATCCATTCTAATGCATTCGTATGATTCATTCTAATTCATTCGCACGATCCATTCTAATTCATTCGTACTATCCATTCTTATTCATTCATACGATCCCTTCTAATTCATTCGCACAACTGCACGATCCATTCTTATTTATTCGTAAGATCCATTCTAATTCATTCGTACGATCCATTCTAATGCATTCGTACGATTCATTCTAATTCATTCGCACGATCTATTCTAATTCATTTGTATGATCCATTCTAATTCATTCGTACGATCCATTCTAATTCATTCGTTCGATCCAGTCTAATCCATTCTAATCCATTCGCATGATCCATTCTAATTCATTCGTACGATCCATTCTAATTCATTCTCACGAATGTAACCTTTCTAATTCATTTGTATGATCCATTCTAATTCATTCGTATGGTCCATTCTAATCCATTCGTACGATCCATTGTATTTCATTCTCACGATCATACAAATAAATTAGAATGGATACATTCATGCGAATGAATTAGAATGGATCGTATGAATGAGTTAGAATGGATCGTATGAATGAATTATAATGGATTGCATGAATGAATTAGAATGGATCATACGAATGAATTGGAATGGATCGTATGAATGAATTAGAATGGATACATTCATGCAAATGAATTAGAATGGATCGTACGAATGAATTAGAATGGATCATACGAATGAATTAGAATGGATCGTGCAAATGAATTAGAATGGATACATTCGTGCGAATGAATTAGAATGGATCGTAGGAATGAATTAGAATGGATCGTAGGAATGAATTAGAATGGATCGTACGAATGAATTAGAATGGTTACATTCGTGCGAATGAATTAGAATGGATCGTACGTATGGATTAGAATGGATCGTACGAATGGATTAGAATGGATCGTACGAATGAGTTAGAATGGATCGTACAAATGAATTAGAAAGGTTACATTTGTGAGAATGAATTAGAATGGATCGTACGAATGAATTAGAATGGATCGTACAAATGAATTAGAAAGGTTACATTCGTGAGAATGAATTAGAATGGATCGTACGAATGAATTAGATTGGATACATTTGTGAGATTGAGTTAGAATGGATCGTATGAATGGATTAGAATGGATCGTACGAATGAATTAGAATGGATCGTGCGAATGAATTAGAATGGATCATACGAATGAATTAGAATGGATACATTTGTGCGAATGAATTAGAATGGATCGTACGAATGAATTAGAATGGATCGTACGAATGAATTAGAATGGATACATTTGTACGAATGAATTAGAATGGATCGTGCGAATGAATTAGAATGGATCGTACGAATGAATTTGAATGGATCGTACGAATGGATTAGAATGGATCGTACGAATGAATTAGAATGGATCGTACGAATGAATTAAAATGGATTATACGAATGCATTAGAATGGATTCAATCGAGCGAATGAATTAGAATGGATCATACGAATGAATTAGAATGGATACATTTGTGCGAATGAATATGAATGGATTGCACGAATTGAATTAGAATGGATCAAACGAATGAATTAGAATGGATCGTGCGAATGAATTAGAATTCATCATACGAATGAATTAGAATGGATCGTACAAATGAATTAGAATGGATACATTCGTGTGAATGAATTAGAAGGGATCGTATGAATGAATTTGAATGGATCGTGCGAATGAATTAGAATGGATAGTGTGAATGAATTAGAATGGATCATACGAATGAATTAGAATGGATCGTACGAATGGATTAGAATGGATCGTACGAATGGATTAGAATAGATCGTACGAATGGATTAGAATGGATAGTGCGAATGAATTAGAATGGATCGTGCAAATAAATTAGAAAGGTTACATTTGTGAGAATAAATTAGAATGGATCATGCGATTGAATTAGAATAGATCGTACGAATGAATTATAATGGATCGTACGAATGAATTAGAATGGATCTTGCGATTGAATTAGAATAGATCGTACGAATAAATTAGAATGGATACATTCGTGTGAATGAACTAGAATGGATTGTGCGAATGAATTATAATGGATCGTATGAATGAATTAGAATGGATTGTGCGAATGAATTAGAATGGATCGTACGAACGAATTAGAATGGATCGTATGAACGAATTAGAATGGATCGTATGAATGAATTAGAATGGTTCGTACGAATGGATTAGAATGGATTGTACGAATGTATTAGATTGGATACATTCGTGCGAATGAATTAGAACGGATCGTACGAAAGAATTAGAATGGATCGTACGAATGAATTAGAATGGATCATACGAATGAATTAGAATACATCATGTGAATGAATTAGAATGGATCGTACGTTTGAATTAGATTGGATTGTGCGAATGAATTAGAATGGATACATTCATGCGAATGATTTAGAATAGATCGTATGAATGAATTAGGATGGATCGTACGAATGAATTAGAATGGATACATTTGTGCGAATGAATTAGAATAGATCGTACGAATGAATTAGAATGGATGTACGAATGAGTTAGAATGGATAGTGCGAATGAATTAGAATGGATCGTACGAATGAATTAGAATGGTTACATTCGTGCGAATGAATTAGAATAGATCATATGAATGAATTAGAATGGATCGTACGAATAAATTAGAATGGATCGTGCGAATGAATTAGAATGGATACATTCTTGCGAATGAATTAGAATGGACCATTCGAATGAATTAGAATGGATACATTCGTGCGAATGAATTAGAATGGATTATGTGAATGAATTAGAATAGATCGTGCAAATGAACTAGAATGGATCGTACAAATGAATTAGAATGGTTACATTCATGCAAATGAATTAGAATGGATCGTACGAATGAATTAGAATGGACCATATGAATGAATTAGAATGGATCGTATGAATAATTTAGAATGGATCGTACGAATGAATTAGAATGGATCATACGAATGAATTAGAATGGATCGTGCGAATGAATTAGAATGGATCGTGCGAATGAATTAGAATGGATACATTCGTACAAATGAATTAGAATGGATCATACGAATGAATTAGAATGGATCGTACAATGAATTAGAAAGGTTACATTCATGCGAATGAATTGGAATGGATCGTACGAATGGATTAGAATGGATCGTACGAATGGATTAGAATGGATCATACAAATGAATTAGAAAGGTTACATTTGTGAGAATGAATTAGAATGGATCGTACGAATGGATTAGAATGGATCGTATGAATGAATTAGAATAGATATATTTGAACGAATAAATTAGAATGGATCATACAAATGAATTAGAATGGATCGTACGAATGAATTAGAATGGATAGTGCGAACGAATTAGAATGGATCGTATGAACGAATTAGAATGGATCGTACGAATGAATTAGAATGGATCGTGTGAACGAATTAGAATGGATCGTACGAATGAATTAGAATGGATACATTCGAGCGAATGAATTAGAATGGATCGTACGAATGAATTAGAATGGATCGTACGAATGAATTAGAATGGATCATAGGAATGAATTAGAATGGATCGTACGAACGAATTAGAATGGATCGTATGAACGAATTAGAATGGATCGTGCAAATGAATTAGAATAGATACATTCGTGCGAATGAATTAGAATGGATCGTAGGAATGAATTAGAATGGATCGTACGAATGAATTAGAAAGGTTACATTCGTGCGAATGAATTAGAATGGATCGTACGAATGAATTAGAATGGATCGTGCGAATGAATTAGAATTGATCATACGATTGAATTAGAATGGATCGTAGGAATGAATTAGAATGGATCGTACGAATGAATTAGAATGGTTACATTCATGCGAATGAATTAGAATGGATCCTACGAATGAATTAGAATGGATCGTACGAATGGATTAGAATGGATCGTACGAATGAATTAGAATTGATCATACGAATAAATTAGAATGGATCGGACGAATGAATTAGAATGGATTGTACGAATGAATTAGAATGGATCATACAAATGAATTAGAATGGATCGTGCGAATGAATTAGAATTGATCATACGAATGAATTAGAATGGATCGGACGAATGAGTTGGAATAGATACATTTGTACGAATGAATTAGAATGGATCGTACGAATGAATTAGAATGGATCCACGAAATGAGTTAGAATGGATCATACGAATGAATTAGAATGGATCATACGAATGAATTAGAATGGATTGTGCGAACGAATCTGAATGGATCGTATGAATGAATTACAATGGATCGTACGAATGAATTAGAATGGATCGTACGAATGAATTAGAATGGATCATACGAATGAATTAGAATGGATCGTACAAATGAATTAGAAATGTTACATTTATGAGAATGAATTAGAATGGATCGTACGAATGAATTAGAATGGATCGTATGAATGGATTAGAGTGGATTGTACGAATGAATTAGAATGGATACATTCGAGCGAATGAATTAGAATAGATCGTAGGAATGAATTAGAATGGATCATACGAATGAATTAGAATGGATCGTGCGAATGAATTAGGATGGATTGTACGAATGAATTAGAATGGATCGTATGAATGAATTTGAATGGTTACATTCGTGCGAATGAATTAGAATGGATCGTATGAATGGATTAGAATGGATCGTACGATGTACGAATGAATTAGAATGGATCGTATGAATGAATTAGAATGGATCGTACGTTTGAATTAGAATGGATCGTACGAATGAATTAGAATGGATCATAGGAATGAATTAGAATGGATCGTGCAAATGAATTAGAATGGATCGTTGGAATGAATTAGAATGGATCGTAGGAATGAATTAGAATGGATCGTACGAATGAATTAGAATGGTTACATTCATACGAATGAATTAGAATGGATCATGCAAATGAATTAGAAAGGTTACATTCGTGAGAATGAATTAGAATGGATACATTCGAGCGAATGAATTAGAATGGATCGAATGAATAAATTAGAATGGATCGTGCGAATGAATTAGAATGGATCATATGAATGAATTAGAATGGATCGTACGAATGAATTAGAATGGATACATTCGTGCGAATGAATTAGAATGGATCCATTCTAATTCATACGTACAATCTATTCAAATTCATTCGCACGATCCATTCTAATTCATTCGCACGATCCATTCTAATTCATTCGCACGATCCATTCTAATTCATTCGTACGATCCATTCTAATTCATTCGCACGATCCATTCTAATTCATTCATACGATCCATTCTAATTCATTCGCACGAATGTATCCATTCTAATGCATTCGTATGATTCATTCTAATTCATTCGCACGATCCATTCTAATTCATTCGAACGATCCATTCTAATTCATTCGTCCGATCCATTCTAATTCATTCGTACAATCCATTCTAATTCATTCACATGATCCATTCTAATTCATTCGTATGATCCATTCTAATTCATTCCTACGATCTATTCTAATCCATTCGCTCGAATGTATCCATTCTAATTCATTCGTACAATCCACTCTAATCCATTCATACGATCCATTCTAATTCATTCATACGATCCATTCTAATTCATTCTCATAAATGTAACATTTCTAATTCATTTGTACGATCCATTCTAATTCATTCGTATGATCCATTCTAATTCATTCGTACGATCCATTCTAATTCATTCGTACGATCCATTGTAATTCATTCCTATGATCCATTCTAATTCATTCGATCCATTCTAATTCATTACGATCCATTTTAATTCATTCGTATGATCCATTCTAACTCATTCGTACGATCCATTCTAATTCATTCTCACGAATGTAACCTTTCTAATTCATTTGTATGATCCATTCTAATTCATTCGTACGATCCATTCTAATCCATTCGTAAGATCCATTCTAATCCATTCGTACGATCCATTCTAATCTATTCGTACGATCCATTCTAATTCATTCGTACGATCTATTCTAATTCATTCTCACAAATGTAACCTTTGTAATTCATTTGTATGATCCATTCTAATTCATTCGTACGATCCATTCTAATCCATTCGTACGATCCATTCTAATTCATTCGTACGATACATTCGAGCGATCCATTCTAATTCATTTGCACGATCCATTCTAATTCATTCCTATGATCCATTTTAATTCCTTCGTACCATCCATTCTAATTCATTCGCTCGAATGTATCCATTCTAATTCATTTGTACGATCCATTCTAATTCGTTCATACGATCCATTCTAATTCATTCGTACGATCCATTCTAATTCGTTCGTACGATCCATTCTAATTCATTCGCACGATCTATTCTAATTCATTCGTACGATCCATTCAAATCTATTAGTATGATCAATTCTAATTCATTCGCACGATCCACTCTAATTCATTCTCACGAATGTAACCTTTCTAATTCATTTGTATGATCCATTCTAATTCATTCGTACGATCCATTCTAATTCATTCGTACGATCCATTCTAATTCAATTCATGCAATCCATTCAAATTCATTCGCACAAACGTATCCATTCTAATTCATTCGTATGATCCATTCTAATTCATTCGCACGAATGTATCCATTATAATGCATTCGTACGATCCATTCTAATTCATTCGCACGATCCATTCTAATTCATTCGTATGATCAATTCTAATTCATTCGCACGATCCATTCTAATTCATTCGTACGATCTAATTCATTCGCACGATCCAATCTAATTCATTCGTACGATCGATTCTAATTCATTCGCACGATCCATTCTAATTCATTCGCACGATCCATTCTAATTCATTCGCACGATCCACTCTAATTCATTCTCACGAATGTAACCTTTCTAATTCATTTGTATGATCCATTCTAATTCATTCGTACGATCCATTCTAATTCATTCGTACGATCCATTCTAATTCAATTCATGCAATCCATTCAAATTCATTCGCACAAATGTATCCATTCTAATTCATTCGTATGATCCATTCTAATTCATTCGGACGAATGTATCCATTCTAATGCATTCGTACGATCCATTCTAATTCATTCGCACGATCCATTCTAATTCATTCGTATGATCAATTCTAATTCATTCGCACGATCCATTCTAATTCATTCGTACGATCTAATTCATTCGCACGATCCAATCTAATTCATTCGTACGATCGATTCTAATTCATTCGCACGATCCAATCTAATTCATTCGTACGATCCATTCTAATTCATTCGCACGATCCATTCTAATTCATTCGTATGATCCAATCTAATTCATTCGCATGAATATATCCATTCTAATTCATTCGTACGATCCTTTATAATTCATTCGCATGATCCATTCTAATTCTTTCATATGATCTATTCTAATTCGTGCGAATGAATTAGAATGGATCGTACGAATAAATTAGAATGGATCTTGCGAATGAATTAGAATGGATTCATATTAATGAATTAGAATGGATCGTACGAATGAATTAGAATGGATCGTACGAATGAATTAGAATAGATATATTTGTGCGAATGAATTAGAATGGATCGTACGAATGAATTAGACTGGATCGTAAGAATAAATTAGAATGGATACATTCATGCAAATGAATTAGAATGGATCATGCGAATGAATTAGAATCGATCGTACGAATGAATTAGAATGGATCGTACGAATGAATTAGATCGTACAAATGAATTAGAATGGATCATGCAAATGAATTAGAATTGATCATACGAATGAATTAGAATGGATCGTGCGAATGAATTAGAATGGATCGTACGAATGCATTAGAATGGATACATTCGTGCGAATGAATTAGAATGGATCATACGAATGAATTAGAATGGATACATTTGTGCGAATGAATTTGAATGGATAGCACGAATTGAATTAGAATAGATCGTACGAATGGATTAGAATGGATCGTACGAATGAATTAGAATGGATCATACAAATGAATTAGAAAGGTTATAGTCGTGAGAATGAATTAGAATGGATCGTGCGAATGAATTAGAATTAATTATACAAATGGATTAGAATGGATCGTACCAATGGATTAGAATGGATCGTACGAATGAATTAGAATGGATCATACAAATGAATTAGAAAGGTTACATTTGTGAGAATGAATTAGAATGGATCGTACGATCGAAGTACGAATGGATTAGAATGGATCGTACGAATGCATTAGAATGGATCGCACGAATGGATTAGAATGGATCGTACGAGTGAATTAGAATGGATCATACAAATGAATTAGAAAGGTTACATTCATGAGAATGAATTAGAATGGATCGTACGAATGAGGTAGAATAGATCGTACGAATGAATTAGAACGGATCGTACAAATGAATTAGAATGGATCGAACGAATGAATTAGAATGGATACATTCGAGCGAATGAATTAGAATAGATCGTAGGATTGAATTAGAATGGATCATACGAATGAATTAGAATGGATCATGCGAATGAATTAGAATGGATTGTACGAATGAATTAGAATGGATACATTCGTGCGAATGAATTAGAATGGATCGGACAAATGAATTAGAATGGATCGAACGAATGAATTAGAATGGTTCGTGCGAATGAATTAGAATGAATCGTACGAATGCATTAGAATGCATATATTCGTGCGAATGAATTAGAATGGATCGTACGAATGAATTAGAATGGATCGTGCGAATGAATTAGAATGGATCATGCGAATGAATTAGAATGGATCGTTGGAATGAATTAGAATGAATCGTACGAATGAATTAGAATGGATCGTGCGAATGAATTAGAATGGATCGTACGAATGAATTAGAATGGTTACATTCGTGAGAATGAATTAGAATGGATCGTACGAATGATTTAGAATAGATATATTCATGCGAATGAATTAGAATGGATCGTACGAATGAATTAGAATGGATCGTGCGAAGAAATTAGAATGGATCGTTTGAATAAATTAGAATGGATCGTGCGAATGAATTAGAATGGATCATACGAATGAATTAGAATGGATCGTACGAATGAATTAGAATGGATAGATTCGTGCGAATGAATTAGAATGGATCGGACGAATGAATTAGAATGGATCATACGAATGAATTAGAATGGTTAGATTCGTGCGAATGAATTAGAATGTATCGTATGAATGGATTAGAATGGATCGTACGAATGGATTAGAATGGATCGTACGAATGGATTAGAATGGATCGTACAAATGAATTAGAATAGATATATTCATGCGAATGATTTAGAATGGATCGTATGAATGAATTAGAATAGATCTTACGAATGAATTAGAATGGATCGTACGAATGAATTAGAATGGATCTTACGAATGAATTAGAATGGATCGTACGAATGAATTAGAATGGATCATACGAATGAATTAGAAAGGTTACATTCTTGAGAATAAATTATAATGGATCGTAGGAATGAATTAGAATGGATCGTACGAATGAATTAGAATGGTTACATTCGAGCGAATGAATTAGAATGGATCATGCGACTGAATTAGAATGGATCGTACGAATGAATTAGAATGGATCGTACGAATGAATTAGAATGGATCGTACGAATGAATTAGAAAGGTTATATTTGTGAGAATGAATTAGAATGGATCGTACGATTCATTCTAATTCATTCGTACGATACATTCAAATTCATTCGCACGATCCATTCTAATTCATTCGCTTGATCTATTCTAATTCATTCGCACGATCCATTCTAATTCATTCGTACGGTCCATTCTAATTCATTCGTATGAATGTATCCATTCAAATTTATTCGCATGATCCATTCTAATTCATTCGTACGATCCATTCTAATTCAATCGTACGAATGTATCCATTCTAATTCATTCGCACGATCCATTCTAATTCATTCGCACGATCCATTCTAATTCATTCTCGCAAATGTAACCTTTCTAATTCATTTGTACGATCCATTCTAATTCGTTCGTATGATCCATTCTAATCCATTCGTACAATCCATTCTAATCCATTCGTACGATCCATTCTAATCCATTCGTACGATCCATTCTAATTCATTTGTACGATCCATTCTAATTCATTCTCACAAATGTAACCTTTCTAATTCATTTGTACGATCCATTCTAATTTATTCGTACGATCCATTCTAATTGTTCCTACGATCTATTCTAATTCATTTGTACGAATGTATCCATTCTAATTCATTCGCATGAATGTATCCATTCTAATTTATTTGCATGATCCATTCTAATCGTTCCTACGATCTCTTCTAATTAGAATGGATCATAGGAATGAATTAGAAAGGATACATTCGCATGATCTATTCTAATTCATTTGCACGATCAATTCTAATTCATTCTAATTCATTCGTATGAGCTATTCTAATTTATTTGACGATCCATTCTAATTCATTTATATGATCCATTCTAATTCATTCGCACAAATGTATCAATTCTAATTCATTCGTACAATGCGTTCTACGAATGAATTAGAATGGATCGTACGAATGAATTAGAATGGATACATTCGAGCGAATGAATTAGAATAGATCATAGTAATGAATTAGTATGTATCCATTCTAATTCGCACAAATGTGTCTATTCTAATTCATTAGAATGGATCATACGAATGAATTAGAATGGATCTTATGAATAAATTAGAATGGATTGTGCGAATTAATTAGAATGGATCGTATGACTGAATTTGAATGGATTTTCATGGGCGGGGTCCCAAATAAAATCCCCTGGAGTTGATTAAAAAAAAAAAAAAAAAAAAAAAAAAAAAAAAAAAAAAAAATTTGAATGGATACATTCGTGCGAATGAATCTGAATGGATTGTATGAATGAATTACAATGGATCGTACGAATGGATTAGAATGGATCGTACGAATGAATTAGAATGGATCATACAAATGAATTAGAAAGGTTACATTTGTGAGAATGAATTAGAATGGATCGTACGAATGAACTAGAATGGATCATGCGAATGAATTTTAATGGATCGTACGAATGAATTAGATTGGATCGAACGAATGAATTAGAATGGATATATTCGAGCGAATGAATTAGAATAGATCGTAGGAATGAATTAGAATGGATCATACGAATGAATTAGAATGGATCGTGCGAATGAATTAGAATGGATTGTACGAATAAATTAGAATGGATACATTCGTGCGAATGAATTAGAATGGATCGTACAAATGAATTAGAATGGATCGTACGAATGAATTAGAATGGATCGTACGAATGAATTAGAATGGATCGTATGAATAAATTAAAATGGATACATTTGTATGAATAAATTAGAATAGATTATACGACTGAATTAGAATGGATACATTCTTGCGAATAAATTAGAATGGATCGTATATTCGTGCTAATAAATTAGAATAGATCATACGAATGAATTAGAATGGATCATGCGAATGAATTAGAATGAATCGTACGAATGCATTAGAATGGATCGTACGAATGAATTAGAATGAATCGTACGATCCATTCTAATTCATTCGTCCGATCCATTCTAATTCATTCGCACGAATGTATCCATTCTAATTCATTCATATAATCCATTCTAATTCATTCGCACGATCCATTCCAATTCATTCGTATGATCCATTCTAATTCATTCCTACGATCTATTCTAATTCATTCGCTCGAATGTATCCATTCTAATTCATTCGTTCGATCCATTCTAATTCATTCGTACGATCCATTCAAATTCATTCGCATGATCCATTCTAATTCATTCGTATGATCCATTCTAATTCATTCTCACGAATGTAACCTTTCTAATTCATTTGTATGGTCCATTCTAATTCATTCGTACGATCCAATCTATTCTATTCGTACGATCCAATCTAATCCATTCGTACGATCCATTCTAATCCATTCGTACGATCCATTCTAATTCATTCTCACAAATGTAACCTTTCTAATTCATTTGTAAGGTCCATTCTAATTCATTCGTACGATCCATTCTAATCCATTCGTACAATCCATTCTAATCCGTTTGTACGATCCATTCTAATTCATTCGCACGAATATAACCATTCTAATTCATTCGTACGATCCATTCTAATTCATTCCTACAATCCATTCTAATTCATTCGCACGAATGTATCCATTCTAATTCATTTGCACGATCCATTCTAATTCATTCCAATGATCCATTCTAATTCATTCGTACTATCAATTCTAATTCATTCGCTCGAATGTATCCATTCTAATTCATTCGTACGATCCATTCTAATTCGTTCATACGATCCATTCTAATTCGTTCGTACGATCCATTCTAATTCATTCGTACGATCCATTCGAATCCATTCGTACGATCTATTCTAATTCATTCGTACAAATGAATTAGAATGGATCGTATGAATGAATAAGAATGGATCGTACGAATGAATTAGAATGGATCGTGCGAATGAATTAGAATGAATCGTACAAATGAATTAGAATGGATACATTCGAGCGAATGAATTAGAATGGATCGTACGAATGAATTAGAATGGATCATAAGAATGAATTAGAATGGATCGTGCAAATGAATTAGAATGGATACATACATGCGAATGAATTAGAATGGATCGTAGGAATGAATTAGAATGGATCGTATGAATGAATTAGAATGATTACATTTGTGCGAATGAATAAGAATGGATCATACGAATGAATTAGAATGGATCGTGCGAATGAATTAGAATTGATCATACGAATGAATTAGAATGGATCGCATGATCCATTCTAATTCATTCGCACGATCCATTCTAATTCATTCGTATGATCCATTCTAATTCATTCGCACGAATGTAACCATTCTAATTCATTCGTACGATTCATTCTAATTCATTCCTACGATCCATTCTAATTCATTCGCACAAATGTATCCATTCTAATTCATTTACACGATCCATTCTAATTCATTCCTATGATCCATTCTAATTCATTCGTACAATCCATTCTAATTCATTCGCTCGAATGTATCCATTCTAATTCATTCGTACAATCCATTCTAATTCGTTCATACGATCCATTCTAATTCGTTCGTACGATCCATTCTAATTCGTTCGTACGATCCATTCTAATTCATTCGCACGATCTATTCTAATTCATTCGTACGATCCATTCTAATCCATTCGTATGATCAATTCTAATTCATTCGCACGATCCATTCCAATTCATTCTCACGAATGTAACCTTTCAAATTCATTTGTATGATCCATTCTAATTCATTCGTACGATCCATTCTAATCCATTCGTACGATCCATTCAAATTCATTCGCACAAATGTATCCATTCTAATTCATTCGTACGATCCATTCTAATTCATTTGCAGGAATGTATCCATTCTAATGCATTCGTACGATCCATTCTAATACATTCGTACGATCCATTCTAATCCATTCGTATGATCCATTCTATTCCATTCATACGATCCATTCTAATTCATTCGTACGATCCATTCTAATTCATTCGCTCGAATGTATCCATTCTAATTCATTCGTACGATCCATTCTAGTTCGTTCATACGATCCATTCTAATTCGTTCGTACGATCCATTCTAAAATGAGTTAGAATGGATCATACTAATGAATTAGAATGAATCGTACGAATGAATTAGAATGGATTGTGCGAATGAATTAGAATGGATCGTATGAATGAATAAGAATGGATCGTACGAATGAATTAGAATGGATCGCACGATCCATTCTAATTCATTCGCACGATCCATTCTAATTCATTCGCTCGAATGTATCCATTCTAATTCATTCGTACGATCCATTCTAATCCATTCGTATGATCCATTCGAATTCGTTCGCACGAATGTAACCATTCTAATTCATTTGTACGATCCATTCTAATTCATTCCTACGATCCATTTTAATTCATTCGCACGAATGTATCCATTCTAATTTATTTGTACAATCCATTCTAATTCATTCCTATGATAAATTCTAATTCATTCGCACGAATGTATCCATTCTAATTCATTTGCACGATCCATTCTAATTCAGTCGTATGAATGTATCCATTTTAATTCATTCGTACGATCCATTCTAATTCATTCGTACGATCTAATTCATTCGTACGATCCATTCTAATTCATTCGTACGATCGATTCTAATTCATTCGCACGATCCAGTCTAATTCATTCGTTCGATCAATTCTAATTAATTTGTATTATCCATTCGTATTTATTCGTTCAAATATAACCATTCTAATTCATTCGTACGATCCATTCTAATTCATTCGCACGATCCATTCTAATTCATTCGCACGAATGAATCCATTCTAATTCATTTGCATGATCCATTCTAATTCATTCGTAGGATCCATTCTTATTCATCCATGCGATCCATTCTAATTCATTCACACAATCCATTCTAATTCATTCGTACGATCCATTCTAATTCATTCGTACGATCCATTCTAATTCATTCGCACGATCCATTCTAATTCATTCGTACGATCCATTCCAATTCATTCGCACGAATGTATCTATTCTAATTCATTCGTACGATCCATTCTAATTCATTCGCACGATCCATTCTAATTCATTCGTACGATTCATTCTAATTCATTTGCACGATCCATTCTAATTCATTCCTATGATCCAATCTAATTCATTCGTACGATCCATTCTAATTCATTTGCTCGAATGTATCCATTCTAATTCATTCGTACGATCCATTCTAATTCGTTCATACGATCCATTCTAATTCATTCTCACGAATGTAACCTTTCTAGTTCATTTGTATGATCCATTGTAATTCATTCGTACGATCCATTCTAATCCATTCGTACGATCCATTCTAATCCATTCGTACGATCCATTCTAATTCATTCTCACAAATGTAACCTTTCTAATTCATTTGTACGATCCATTCTAATTCATTCGTACGATCCATTCTAATCCATTCGTACGATCCATTCTATTCCATTCGTACGATCCATTCTAATTCATTCGCACGAATGTAACCATTCTAATTCGTTCGTACGATCCATTCTAATTCATTCGTACGATCTATTCTAATTCATTTGCACGATCATTCTAATTCATTCCTATGATCCATTCTAATTCATTCGTACGATCCATTCTAATTCATTCGCTCGAATGTATCCATTCTAATTCGTTCGTACGATCCATTCTAATTCGTTCGTACGATCCATTCTAATTCGTTCGTACGATCCATTCTAATTCATTCGTATGATCCATTCTAATTCATCCCTACGATCTATTCTAATTCATTCGCTCGAATGTATGCATTCTAATTCATTCGTTTGATCCATTCTAATTCATTCGTACGATCCATTCAAATTCATTCGCATGATCCATTCTAATTAATTCGTACGATCCATTCTAATTTATTCGTACAAATATATCCATTCTAATTCATTCGTACGATCCATTCTAATTCATTCGTACGATTCATTCTAATTCATTCGTACGATCCATTCTAATTCATTCGTACAATCCATTCTAATTCATTTGCACGAATGTATCCATTCTAATTCATTCGTACAATCCATTCTAATTCATTCGCACGATACATTCTAGTTCATTCGTTCGATCCATTCTAATTCATTCGTACGATCCATTCTAATTCATTCGTATGATCCATTCTAATTCATTCGCACAAATGTATCCATTCTAATTCATTCATCCGATCCATTCTAATTCATTCGTATGATCCATTCTAATTCATTCGCACGATCCATTCTAATTCATTCGTTCGATCCATTCTAATTCATTCGTATGATCCATTCTAATTTATTCGTATGATCCATCCAAATTCATTCGCACGATCCATTCTAATTCATTCGTACGATTTATTCTAATTCATTCGCTCGATCCATTCAAATTCATTCGCATGATCCATTCTAATTCATTCGTACGATTCATTCTAATTTATTCGTACAAATGTATCCATTCTAATTCATTCATACGATCCATTCTAATTCGTACAATCCATTCTAATCCATTACTACGATCCATTATAATCCATTCGTGCGATCCATTCTAATTCATTCGCACGAATGTAACCATTCTAATTCATTCGTACGATCCATTGTAATTTCTTCCTACGATCCATTCTAATTCATTCGCACGAATGTATCCATTCTAATTCATTTGCATGATCCATTCTAATCCATTCCTATGATCCATTCTAATTCATTCATACGATCCATTCTAATTGATTCGCTCGAATGTATCCATTCTAATTCATTCGTACGATCCATTCTAATCCATTCGTGCGATACATTCTAATCCATTCGTACGATCCATTCTAATTCATTCGTACAATGCGTTCTAATCCATTCGTACGATCCATTCTAATTCATTTGTACGATCCATTCTAATTCATTCGTACGATCAATTCTAATTCATTCGTACAATCCATTCTAATCAATTCTAATTCATTCGCTCGAATGTATCCATTCTAATTCATTCGTACGATCTATTCTTATTCATTCATACGATCCATTCTAATTCATTCGCACGATCCATTCTAACTCATTCGCATAATCCGTTCTAATTCAATCGCACAATCCATTCTAATTCATTCGCACGAATGTACCCATTCTAATTCATTCGTATGATCCATTCTAATTCATTCGTACGGTCCATTCTAATTCATTCACATGATCCATTCGTACGATCCATTCTAATCCATTCGTACGATCCATTATAATTCATTCATACGATCCATTCTAATTCGTTCGTACTATCCATTCTAATTCGTTCGTACGATCCATTCTAATTCATTTGCACAATCCATTCTAATTCATTTGTACGATCCATTCTAATTCATTCCTATGATCCATTCTAATTCATTCGTACGATCCATTCTAATTCATTCGTATGATCCATTCTAATTCAGTCGTATGAATGTATCCATTTTAATTCATTCGTACGATCCATTCTAATTCATTCGCACGAATGTAACCATTCTAATTCATTTGTACGATCCATTCTAATCTATTCGTACGATCCATTCTAATCCATTCGTACGATCCATTCTAATTCATTCGAACGATCCATTCAAATTCTTTCGTACGATCCATTATAATTCATTCGCACAAATGTATCCATTCTAATTCATTCGTACGATCCATTCTAATTTATTCATACGATCCATTCTAATTCATTCGTACGATCCATTCTAATTCATTCTCACGAATGTAACCTTTCTAATTCATTTGTATAATCCATTCTAATTCATTCGTACGATCAATTCTAATCCATTCGTATGATCCATTCTAATCCATTCGTACGATCCATTCTAATCCATTCGTACGATCCATTCTAATTCATTCTCACAAATATAACCTTTCTAATTCATTTGTACGATCCATTCTAATTCTTTCGTACGATCCATTCTAATCCATTCGTACGATCCATTCTAATCCATTCGTACGATCCATTCTAATTCATTCGCACGAATGTAACCATTTTAATTCATTCGTACGATCCATTCTAATTCATTCGTACGATCCATTCTAATTCATTCGCACGATCCATTCTAATTCATTCGTACGATCCATTCTAATTCATTCGCACGAATGTATCCATTCTAATGCATTCGTACGATCCATTGTAATTCATTTGTACGATCCATTCTAATCCATTCGTACGATCCATTCTAATTCATTCATACGATCCATTCTAATTCATTCTCGCAAATGTAACCTTTCTAATCCATTCTAATCCATTCGTACGATCCATTCTGATTCATTCGTACAATCCATTCTGATTCATTCTCACAAATGTAACCTATCTAATTCATTTGTACGATCCATTCTAATTCATTCGTACGATCCATTCTAATCCATTCGTACGATCCATTCTAATTCATTCGCACGAATGTAACCATTCTAATTCATTCGTACGATCCATTCTAATTCATTCCTACGATCCATTCTAATTCATTTGCACGATCCATTCTAATTCATTCCTATGATCCATTCTAATTCATTCGTACGATCCATTCTAATCCTTTCGTACGATCCATTCTAATTCATTCTCACAAATGTAACCATTCTAATTCATTTGTACGATCCATTCTAATTCATTCGTACGATCCATTCTAATCCATTTGTACGATCCATTCTAATTCGTTCGTACGATCCATTCTAATTCATTCGTACGATGCAATCTAATTCATTCGCACAAATGTATCTATTCTAATTCATTCGTACAATGCGTTCTAATCCATTCGTACGATCCATTCTAATCCATTCGTACGATCCATTCTAATTCATTCGCACGAATGTAACCATTCTAATTCATTCATATGATCCATTCTAATTCATTCCTATGATCCATTCTAATTCATTCGTACGATCCATTCTAATTCATTCGTACGATCCATTCTAATTCATTCGTACGATCCATTCTAATCCATTCGTACGATCCATTCTAATTCATTCGTACGATCCATTCTAATTCATTCTCACAAATGTAACCTTTCTAATTCATTTGTACGATCCATTCTAATTCATTCGTACGATCCATTCTAATCCATTCGTACGATCCATTCTAATCCATTCGTACGATCTATTCTAATTCATTCACACGAATGTAACCATTCTAATTCATTCGTACGATCCATTCTAATCCATTCGTATGATCCATCCTAATTCATTCGTATGATCCATTCTAATTCATTCCTACGATCCATTCTAATTCATTCGGACGAAAGTATCCATTCTAATTCATTTGCACGATCCATTCTAATTTATTCCTATGATCCATTCTAATTCATTCGTACGGTCCATTCTAATTCATTCGCTCGAATGTATCCATTCTAATTCATTCGTACGATCCATTCTAATTCGTTCATACGATCCATTCTAATTCGTTCGTACGATCCATTCTAATTCATTCGTACGATTTATTCTAATTCATTCGTACGATCCATTCTAATTCATTCTCACAAATGTAACCATTCTAATTCATTTGTACGATCCATTCTAATTCATTCGTACGATCCATTCTAATCCATTCGTACAATCCATTCTAATCCATTCGTACGATCGATTCTAATCCATTCGTACGATCCATTCTAATTCATTCTCACAAATGTAACTTTTCAAATTCATTCGTACGATCCATTCTAATCCATTCGTACGATCCATTCTAATCCATTCGTACGATCCATTCTAATTCATTCGCACGAATGTAACCATTCTAATATATTCGTACGATCCATTCTAATTTATTCCTACGATCCATTCTAATTCATTCGCACGAATGTATCCATTCTAATTCATTTGCATGATCCATTCTAATTCATTCCTATGATCCATTCCAATTCATTCGTTCGATCCATTCTAATTCATTCGCTCGAATGTATCCATTCTAATTCATTCGTACGATCCATTCTAATTTATTCGAACGATCCATTCTAATTAATTCTCACGAATGTAACCTTTCTAATTCATTTGTATGTATCCATTCTAATTCATTCCTACGATCCATTCTAATTCATTTGCACGAATGTATCCATTCTAATTCATTTGCACGATCCATTCTAATTCATTCCTATGATCCATTCTAATTCATTCGTACGATCCATTCTAATTCATTCGCTCGAATGTATCTATTCTAATTCATTCGTACGATCCATTCTAATTCGTTCATACGATCCATTCTAATCCATTCGCACGATCCATTCAAATTCATTCGTACGATCCATTCAAATTCATTCGCATGATCCATTCTAATTCATTCGTACGATCTATTCTAATTCATTCGCTCGAATGTATCTATTCTAATTCATTCGTACGATCCATTCTAATTTATTCGTATGATCCATTCTAACTCATTCGGTAGATCCATTCTAATTCATTCGTACGATCCATTCAAATTCATTCGCACGATCCATTCTAATTCATTCGTACGATCCATTCTAATCCATTCGTACGATCCATTCAAATCCATTCGTACGATTCATTCTAATTCATTCGCACGAATGTAACCATTCTAATTAATTCGTACGATCCATTCTAATTCATTCCTACGATCCATTCTAATTCATTCGCACGAATGTATCCATTCTAATTCATTTGCACGATCCATTCTAATTCATTCCTATGATCCATTCTTATTCATTCGTACGATCCATTCTAATTCATTCGCTCGAATGTATCCATTAATGGATCGTGCGAATGAATTAGAATCGATCGTACGAATGAATTAGAATGGATCGTACGATTGAATTAGATCGTACAAATGAATTAGAATGGATCGTACGAATGAATTAAAATGGATACATTCGAGCGAATGAATTAGAATACTTCGTAGGAATGAATTAGAATGGATCGTACGAATGAATTAGAATGGATATATTCGTGCGAATGAATTAGAATGGATCGTACGAATGAATTAGAATGGATCGTAATGAATTAGAATGGATCGTACGAATGAAGTAAAATGGATACATTCATACGACTGAATCAGAATGGATCGTGCGAATTAATTAGAATTGACCGTACTAATGAATTTGAATGGATACATTTGTGCGAATGAATCTGAATGGATTGTATGAATGAATTACAATGGATCGTACGAATGAATTAGAATGGATCGTACGAATGAATTAGAATACCTCATACGAATGAATTAGAATGAATCGTACGAATGAATTAGAATGGTTACATTCGTGCGAATGAATTAGAATAGATTGTACGAATGAATTAGAATGGATCGTACGAATGAATTAGAATGGATCGTGCGAATGAATTAGAATGGATATATTCTTGCAAATGAATTAGAATGGATCATACGAATGAATTAGAATGGATCGTACGAATGAATTAGAATGGATACATTCGAGCGAATGAATTAGAATGGATCGTACGAATGAATTAGAATGGATCATAGGAATGAATTAGAATGGATTGTGCAAATGAATTAGAATGGATCGTATGAATGAATAAGAATGGATCGTACGAATGAATTAGAATGGATACATTTGTGCGAATGAATAAGAATGGATCGTGCGAATGAATTAGAATGGATCGTACGAATGAATTAAAATGGATCGTACGAATTAATTAGAATGGAT
This sequence comes from Chamaelirium japonicum, assembly GCA_947650365.1. NCBI lineage: Eukaryota > Viridiplantae > Streptophyta > Magnoliopsida > Liliales > Melanthiaceae > Chamaelirium > Chamaelirium japonicum. The sequence goes on along the minus strand of OX393558.1, from coordinate 72,180,157 downwards.
CAGGCGATTGAATTAGAATTGATTGTACGAATGAATTAGAATGGATACATTCGTGTGAATGAATTAGAATGGATCATACGAATGAATTAGAATGGATCGTACGAATGAATTAGAATGGATCGTGCGAATAAATTAGAATGGATCGTACGAATGAATTAGAATGGATCGTACGAACGAATTCGAATGGATCATACGAACGAATTAGAATGGATCGTACGAACGAATTAGAATGGATCATACGAATGAATTAGAATGGATACTACGAATGAATTTGAATGGATACATTCATGCGAATGAATTAGAATGGATCGTACGAATGAATTAGAATGGATCATAGGAATGAATTAGAATGGATCGTGCAAACGAATTAGAATGGATACATTCGTGCGAATGAATTAGAATAGATCGTAGGAATGAATTAGAATGGATCGTAGGAATGAATTAGAATGTATCCATTCTAATTCATTCATACGATCTATTCTAATTCATTCGCACGAATGAATTAGAATAGATCGTACGAATGAATTAGAATGGATACATTCTTGCGAATGAATTAGAATGGATCGTACGAATGAATTAGAATGGATACATTCGAGTGAATGAATTAGAATGGATCGTACGAATGAATTAGAATGGATCATAGGAATGAATTAGAATGGATCGTGCAAATGAATTAGAATGGATCATATGAATGAATAAGAATGGATCGTCCGAATGAATTAGAATGGATACATTTGTGCGAATGAATAAGATTGGATACATTTGTGCGAATGAATAAGAATGGATCGTACGAATGAATTAGAATGGATCGTACGAACGAATTAGAATGGATCGTATGAATGAATTAGAATGGATCGTACGAATGAATTAGAATGGATACTACGAATGAATTAGAATGGATACATTCGTGCGAATGAATTAGAATGGATCGTACGAATGAATTAGAATGGATCATAGGAATGAATTAGAATGGATCGTGCAAACGAATTAGAATGGATACATTCGTGCGAATGAATTAGAATGGATCGTAGGAATGAATTAGAATGGATCGTACAAATGAATTAGAATGGTTACATTCGAAAGATCCATTCTAATTCAAATGATCCATTCTAATTCATTCGCACGATGTATCCTTTCTAATTGATTCATACGATCCATTCTAATTCATTCGTACGAATGCATTAGACATAGGAATGAATTAGAATGGATCGTACGATTGAATTAGAATGGATACATACAAATGAATTAGAAAGATTACATTCGTGAGAATGAATTAGAATGGATCGTACGAATGAATTAGAATGGATCGTATGAATGAATTAGAATGGATACATTCGAGCGAATCAATTAGAATGGATCGTACGAATGAATTAGAATGCATCATTCGAGGGAATTAGAATGGATCATAAGAATGAATTAGAATGGACCATATAAATGAATTAGAATGGATCATACGAATGGATTAGAATGGATAGATTCGAGTGAATGAATTAGAATAGATCGTAGGAATGAATTAGAATGGATCATACGAATGAATTAGAATGGATCGTGCGAATAAATTAGAATGTATCGTACGAATGAATTAGAATGGATATATTCGTGCGAATGAATTAGAATGGATCGTACGAATGAATTAGAATGGATCGTACGAATGGATTAGAATGGATCGTACGAATGGATTAGAACGCATTGTACGAATGAATTACAATAGATATATTTGTACGAATGAATTAGAATGGATCGTACGAATGGATTAGAATGGATCGTACGAACGAATTAGAATGGATCGTGCGAATGAATTAGAATGGACCATACGAATGAATTAGAATAGATCCATTCGAGCAAATGAATTTGAATGGATACATTCGAGCGAATGAATTAGAATAGATCGTAGGAATGAATTAGAATGGATCATACGAATGAATTAGAATGGATCGTACGAATGAATTAGAATGGATCATATGAATGAATTAGAATGGATCGTTCGAATGGATTAGAACGCATTGTACGAATGAATTAGAATAGATACATTTGTACGAATGAATTAGAATGGATCGTACGAATGGATTATAATAGATCGTATGAATGAATTTGAATGGATCGTACGAACGAATTAGAATGGATCGTGCGAATGAATTAGAATGGATCATACGAATGAATTAGAATAGATACATTCGAGCGAATGAATTAGAATGGATACATTCGAGCGAATGAATTAGAATAGATCGTAGGAATGAATTAGAATGGATCATACAAATGAATTAGAATGGATCGTACGAACGAATTAGAATAGATCGTACGAACGAATTTGAATGGATCGTACGAACAAATTAGAATGGATCGTACGAATGAATTAGAATGGATACATTCGAGAGAATGAATTAGAATGGATCGAACAAATGAATTAGAATGGATCATAGGAATGAATTAGAATGGATCGTGCAAATGAATTTGAATAGATCGTACGAATGAATTAGAATGGATCGAGCGAATGAATTAGAATGGATCGTACGAATGAATTTGAATGGATCGTACGAATGAATTAGAATGGATCGTACAAATGTATTAGAATGGATACATTCGAGCGAATGAATTAGAATGGATCTTATAAATGAATTAGAATGGATCATAGGAATGAATTAGAATGGATCGTGCAAATGAATTAGAATGGATCGTACGAATGAATTAGAATGGATCGAGCGAATGAATTAGAGTGGATCGTACGAATGAATTAGAATGGATCGTACGAATGAATTAGAATGGATACATTCGAGCGAATGAATTAGAATAGATTGTAGGAATAAATTAGAAGTGATCATATGAATGAATTAGAATGGATCGTGTGAATGAATTAGAATGGATTGTACGAATGAATTAGAATAGATACATTCGTGCGAATGAATTAGAATGGATCGAATGAATGAATTAGAATGGATCGTACGAATGTATTAGAATGGATCGTGCGAATGAATTAGAATCGATCGTACGAATGAATTAGAATGGATCGTACGAATGAATTAGATAGTACGAATGAATTATAATGGATCGTACGAATGAATTAAAATGGATATATTCATACGACTGAATTAGAATGGATCGTACGAATTAATTAGAATGGATCGTACGAATGAATTTGAATGGATACATTTGTGCGAATGAATCTGAATGGATTGTATGAATGAATTACAATGGATTGTACGAATGGATTAGAATGGATCGTACGAATGAATTAGAATGGATCATAGAAATGAATTAGAAAGGTTACATTCGTGAGAATGAATTAGAATGGATCGTACGAATGAATTAGAGTGGATCATGCGAATGAATTTGAATGGATCATACGAATGAATTAGAATGGATCGAATGAATGTATTAGAATCGATACATTCGAGCGAATGAATTAGAATAGATCGTAGGAATGAATTAGAATGGACCATACGAATGAATTAGAATGGATCGTGCGATTGAATTAGAATGGATTGACGAATGAATTAGAATGGATACATTCTTGCGAAAGAATTAGAATGGATCGTACGAATGAATTAGAATGAATCGTACGAATGAATTAGAATGGATCGTACGAATGAATTAGAATGGATACATTTGTACGAATAAATTAGAATGGATTGTATGAATGAATTAGAATGGATACATTCTTGCGAATAAATTAGAATGGATCGTATATTCGTGCAAATAAATTAGAATGGATCATACGAATGAATTAGAATGGATCATGCGAATGAATTAGAATGAATCGTACGAATGCATTAGAATGGATCGTACGAATGAATTAGAATAAATCGTACGATCCATTCTAATTCATTCGTCCGATCCATTCTAATTCATTCGCACGAATGTATCCATTCTAATTCATTCGTACAATCCATTCTAATTCATTCACACGATCCATTCTAATTCCTTCGTATGATCCATTCTAATTCATTCCTACGATCTATTCTAATTCATTCGCTCGAATGTATTCATTCTAGTTCATTCGTTCGATCCATTCTAATTCATTCGTACGATCCATTCAAATTCATTCGCATGATCCATTCTAATTCATTCGTACGATCCATTCTAATTCATTCTCACGAATGTAACCTTTCTAATACATTTGTATGAATGAATTAGAATGGATCATAGGAATGAATTAGAATGGATCATATGAATGAATTAGAATGGTTACATTCGTGCGAATGAGTTAGAATGGATCGTACGAATGGATTAGAATGGATCGTACGAATGGATTAGAACGCATTGTACGAATGAATTAGAATAGATACAGTTGTGCTAATGAATTAGATTGCATCGTACGAATGAATTAGAATGGATCGTACGAACGAATTAGAATGGATCATATAAACGATTTAGAATGGATTGTACGAATGGATTAGAATGGATCGTACGAATGAATTAGAATGGATCGTACAAATGAACTAGAAAGGTTACATTTGTGAGAATGAATTAGAATGGATCATACGAATGGATTAGAATGGATCGTACGAATGGATTAGAATGGATCGTACGAATGAATTAGAATGGATCCTAGGAATGAATTAGAATGGATCGTGCAAATGAATTAGAATGGATACATTCGTGCGAATGAATTAGAATGGATCGTAGGAATGAATTAGAATGGATCGTATGAATGAATTAGAATGGTTACATTCGTGCAAATGAATTAGAATGGATCGTACGAATGGATTAGAATGGATCGTACGAATGGATTAGAATGGATCGTACAAATGAATTAGAAAGGTTATATTTGTGAGAATGAATTAGAATGGATCGTACGAATGGATTAGAATGGATCGTACGAATGGATTAGAATGGATCGTACGAATGGATTAGAATGGATCATACGAATGAATTAGAAAGGATTGTACAAATGAATTAGAAAGGTTATATTTGTGAGAATGAATTAGAATGGATCGTACGAATGAATTAGAATGGATCGTACGAATGGATCAGAATGTATCGTACGAATGAATTAGAATGGATCGTACGAATGCATTAGAATGGATACATTCGTGCGAATGAATTAGAATGGATCGTACGAATGAATTAGAATGGATCGTGCGAATGAATTAGAATGGATCGTGCGAATGAATTAGAATGGATTGTACGATTGAATTAGAATGGATACATTCGTGTGAATGAATTAGAATGGATCGTATGAATGAATTAGAATGGATCGTACGAATGAATTTGAATGGATCGTACGAATGAATTAGAATGGATCGAACGAATGAATTAGAATGGATACATTCGAGCGAATGAATTAGAATAGATCGAAGGAATGAATTAGAATGGATCATACGAATGAATTAAAATGGATCGTGTGAATGAATTAGAATGGATTGTACGAATGAATTAGAATTGATACATTCGTGCGAATGAATTAGAATGGATCGGACAAATGAATTAGAATGGATCGGACGAATGAATTAGAATGGATCGTATGATTCATTCTAATTCATTCGTATGATCCATTCTAATTCATTCGTACAATCCATTCGAATGAATTAGAATTGATCGTAGGAATGAATTAGAATGGATCATACGAATGAATTAGAATGGATCGTGCGAATGAATTAGAATGATTGTATGAATGAATTAGAATGGATACATTCGTGCGAATGAATTAGAATGGATCGTACAAATGAATTGGAAAGGATCGTATGAATGAATTAGAATACATCATGTGAATGAATTAGAATGGATCATACAAATGGATTAGAATGGATCGAACGAATGAATTAGGATGGATCCATTCGTGCGAATGAATTATAATGGATCGTACAAATGAATTAGAATGGATCGTGCGAATGAATTAGAATGAATCGTACGAATGAATTAGACTGGATCATTGGAATGAATTAGAATAGATCGTACGAATGAATTAGAATGGATACATTCGAGCGATCCATTCTAATTCGTTCGTACGATCCATTCTAATTCGTTCGTACGTTCTAATTCTTTCATATGATTCATTCTAATTCATTCGCACGAATGTATCCATTCTAGTTCATTCGTACGCTCCATTCTAATTCATTCGTACGCTCTATTACTATTGATCGCACAAATGTATCCTTTCTAATTCATTCCTACGATCCATTCTAATTCATTCGCACGATCGATTCTAATTCTTTTGTATGATCCATTCTAATTCATTCGTACGATTCATTCTAATTCTTTCGTACGATCCATTCTAATTCATTCGCACGATCTATTCTAATTCATTCGTATGATACATTCGTGTGAATGAGTTAGAATGGATCATACGAATGAATTAGAATGGATCGTACGAATGAATTAGAATGGATTGTGCGAATGAATTTGAATGGATACATTCGTGCGAATGAATTAGAATGGAATGTAAGAATGAATTAGAATGGATCGTACCAATGAATTAGAATGGATCCATTCGTACAAATGAATTAGAATGGATCGTACGAATGAATTAGAATGGATTGTACGAATGGATTAGAACGCATTGTACGAATGAATTAGAATGGATCGTACGAATGTATCCATTCCAATTCATTCGTTCGATCTATTCTAATTTATTCGTACAATCCATTCAAATTCATTCGCATGATCAATTCTAATTCATTTGTACGATCCATTCTAATTCATTCGTACGATCCATTCTAATTCATTCGTACGATTAGAATGGATCGTACGAATGAATTAGAATGGATCGTACAAATAAATTAGAAAGGTTACATTTGTGAGAATGAATTAGAATGGATCGTACGAATGGACTAGAATGTATCGTACGAATGGATTAGAATGGATAGTACGAACGAATTAGAATGGATCATACAAATGAATTAGAAAGGTTATATTTGTGAGAATGAATTAGAATGGATCGTACGAATGAATTAGAATAGATCGTACGAATGAGTTAGAATGGATCGTAAAAATGCATTAGAATGGATCGGACGAATGAATTAGAATGGATACATTCGAGCAAATGAATTAGAATGGATCATGCGATGAATTACAATGGATCATACAAATGAATTAGAATGGATTCTAATCCATTCGTACGATCCATTCTAATCTATTCTAATTCATTCGCACAAATGTATCCATTCTAAATCATTCTCACGAATGTAACCTTTCTAATTCATTTGTATGATCCATTTAAATTTATTCGTACGAATGAATAGAATGGATCGTACGAATGAATCGTACGAATGAATTAGAATGGATCATGCGAATGAATTAGAATGGATCATGCGAATGAATTAGAATAGATCGTACGAATGAATTTGAATGGATCGTACGAATAAATTAGAATGGATCGTGTGAATGAATTAGAATGATCGTACGAATAAATTAGAATGGATCCACCGAATGAATTAGAATGGATCGTACGAATGAATTAGAATGAATCATACGAATGACTTAGAATGGATCGTACGAATGAATTAGAAATGATCGTACGAATGAATTAGAATGGATCGTGCGAATAAATTAGAATGAATCGTACAAATGAATTAGAATTAATCGTACGAATGGATTAGAATGGATCGTACGAATGGATTATAATGGATCATACAACGATCCATTCTAATTCATTCGTACGATCCATTCTAATTCATTCTCACAAATGTAACATTTCTAATTCGTTTGTAAGATCCATTCTAATTCATTCGTACGATCCATTCTAATCCATTCGTACGATCCATTCTAATCCATTCATACGATCCATTCTAATTCATTCACACGAATGTAACCTTTCTAATTCATTCGTACGATCCATTCTAATTCATTCTTACGATCCATTTTAGTTCATTCGCACGAATGTATCCATTCTAATTCATTTACATGATCCATTCTAATTCATTCCTATGATCCATTCTAATTCATTCGTACGATCTATTCGAATTCATTCGCTCGAATGTATCTATTCTAATTCATTCGTACAATCCATTATAATTTATTCGCACGAACCATTCTAATTCATTCGTTCGATCCATTCTAATTCATTCGCACGAATGTATCCATTCTAATTCATTCGTACAGTCCATTCTAATTCATTTGCACGATCCATTCTAATTCATTCGTTCGATCCATTCTAATTCATTCGTACGATCCATTCTAATTCATTCGCACGATCGATTCTAATTCATTCGTATGATCCATTCTAATTAATTCATACGATCCATTCTAATTCATTCGCACGATCCATTCTAATTCATTCCGACGATCCATTCTAATTCATTCGCACAAATGTATCGTACGAATGAATTAGAATGGATCATACAAATGAATTAGAAAGGATCCATTCTAATTCATTCGTACGATCCATTCTAATTCATTCGCACGAATATATCCATTCTAATTCATTCGTACGATCCATTATAATTCATTCGTATGATCCATTTTAATTCATTCGCACGATCCATTCAAATTCATTCACACGATCCATTCTAATTCATTCATACGATCTATTCTAATTCATTCGCACGAATGTATCCATTCTAATTCATTCGCACAATCCAATCTAATTCAAACGTACGATCCATTCTAATTCATTCACATGATGTATTCTAATTCATTCGTATGATCCATTCTAATTCATTCGTATGATTCATTCTAATTCATTCGTACGACCCATTCTAATTAATTCGCACAAATGTATCCATTCTAATTCATTCGTACGATCTATTCTAATTCATTCGCACGATCCATTCTAATTCATTTGTACAAATGTATCCATTCTAATTCATTCGCACGATACATTCTATCTCATTCGCATGTTCCATTCTAATTCATTTGTATGATCCATTCTAATTCATTCATACGATCCATTCTAATTCATTTGCTTGAATGTATCCATTCTAATTCATTCGTGCGATCCATTCCAATTCATTCGTATGATCCATTCGAATTCATTCATGCAATCCATTCTAATTCATTCATACGATCCATTCTAACTCATTCATACGACCCATTCTAATTCATTCGCATGAATGTATGTATCCATTCTAGTTCATTCGCACGAATGAATCCATTCTAATTCATTCGTATGATTTATTCTAATTCAATCGCAAGATCCATTCTAATTCATTCCTACGATCCATTATAATTCATTCGTACGATCCATTCTCATTCATTCGCACGATCCATTCTAATTCATTCATACGATCCATTCTAATTCATTCATACGATCTATTCTAATTCATTCGCACGAATGTATCCATTCTAATTCATTCGCACAATCCAATCTAATTCAAACGTATGATCCATTCTAATTCATTCACACGAATATATCCATTCTAATTCATTCGTACGATCCATTCTAATTTATTCATACGATCTATTCTAATTCATTCGCACGATCCATTCTAATTCGTTCGTACGATCCATTCTAATTCATTCGTACGATCCATTCTAATTCATTCGCACGATCCATTCTAATTCATTCGTATGATCCATTCTAATTCATTCCTACGATCTATTCTAATTCATTCGCATGATCTATTCTAATTCATTCGTTTGATCCATTCTAATTCATTCGTTCGATCCATTCAAATTCATTCGCATGATCCATTCTAATATATTCGTACGATCCATTCTAATTCATTCGTACAATCCATTCTAATTCATTCGCACGATCCATTCTAATTTATTTGTAATTCATTCGCACGAATGTATCCATTCTAATTCATTCGTACAATCAATTCTAATTCATTCGCACGATCCATTCTAATTCATTCGTACGATCCATTCTAATTCATTCGTATGATCCATTCTAATTCATTCCTACGATCTATTCTAATTCATTCGCTCGAATGTATCCATTTTAATTCATTCGTACGATCCATTCTAATTCATTCGTCCGATCCATTCTAATCCATTCTAATTCATTTGTAATTCATTCGTACAAATGTATCCATTCTAATCCATTTAATTCGTTCGCACGATTCATTCGTACGATCCATTCTAATTCATTCGCACGATTCATTCTAATTCATTTGTACGATCTATTCAAATTCATTCGCATGATCCATTCTAATTCATTCGTACGATCCATTCTAATTCATTCCCACGATTGTAACCTTTCTAATTCATTTGTATGATCCATTCTAATTCATTCGTACGATCCATTCTAATTCATTTCTATGATCCATTCTAATTCATTCTCACGAATGTAACCTTTCTAATTCATTTGTATGATCCATTCGTACCATCCATTCTAATTCATTCCTACGATCCATTCTAATTCATTCGCACGAATGTATCCATTCTAATTCATTTGCATGATCCATTCTAATTCATTCCTATGATCCATTCTAATTCATTCTCACAAATGTAACCATTATAATTCATTCCTATGATCCATTCTAATTCATTCTCACAAATGATCCATTCTAATCCATTCGTACGATCCATTCTAATCCATTTGTACGATCCATTCTAATTCATTCGCACGAATGTAACCATTATAATTCATTCGTACGATCCATTCTAATTCATTCGTACGATCCATTCTAATTCATTCGCAAATTAGAATGGATCGTACGAATGAATTAGAATGGATTGTGCGAATGAATTAGAATGGATACATTCGTGCGAATGAATTACAAATGAATTAGAATGGATTAGAATGGATCATACGAATGAATTAGAATGGATCGTATGAACGAATTAGAATGGATCATACGAATGAATTAGAATGGATCGTAGGAATGAATTAGAATGAATTGTACAAATGAGTTAGAATGGTTACATTCGAGCGAATGAATTAGGATCGTACGAATGAATTAGAATGGATACATCCGAGCGAATGAATTAGAATGGATCGTACGAATGGATTAGAATAGATCGTGCGAATGAATAAGAATGGATCCTTCAAATGAATTATAATGGATCGTACGAATGAATTACAATGGATACATTCGTGCGAATGAATTAGAATGGATCATACGAATGAATTAGAATGGATCGTGCGAATGAATTAGAATTGATCGTACGAATGAATTAGAATGGATCGTACGAATGGATTAGAATGGATCGTACGAATGGATTAGAATGGATCGTACGAATGAATTAGAATGGATCAAACAAATGAATTAGAAAGGTTACATTCGTGAGAATGAATTAGAATGGATCGTACGATCCATTCTAATTCATTCTCACGAATGTAACCTTTCTAATTCATTTGTATGATCCATTCGTACGATCCATTCTAAGTCATTCGTATGATACATTCGTGAGAATGAATTAGAATGTATCGTATGAATAAATTAGAATGGATACGTTCATGCGAATGAATTACAATGGATCGTACGAATGAATTAGAATGGATCATGCGAATGAATTTGAATGGATCGTACGATGAATTAGAATATATCGAACGAATGAATTAGAATGGATACATTCGAGCGAATGAATTAGAATAGATCGTAGGAATGAATTAGAATTGATCATACGAATGAATTAAAATGGATCATGCGAATGAATTAGAATGGATTGTACGAATGAATTAGAATTCGTACGATCCATTCTAATTCATTCGCACGAATATATCCATTCTAATTCATTCGTACGATCCTTTCTAATTCATTCGCATGATCCATTCTAATTCATTCGTACGATCCATTCTAATTCATTCGTACGATCCATTCTAATTCATTTGTACGATGCAATCTAATTCATTCGTATGATACATTCTAAATTATTCGTTCAAGTATATCCATTCTAATTCATTCGTACGATCGTAGGAATGAATTAGAATAGATCGTACAAATGAATTAGAAAGGTTACATTTGTGAGAATGAATTAGAATGGATCATAGGAATGAATTAGAATGGATCGTGCAAATGAATTAGAATGGATACATTCGTGCGAATGAATTAGAATGGATCGTAGGAATGAATTAGAATGGATCGTACGAATGGATCATACAAATGAATTAGAAAGGTTACATTCGTGAGAATGAATTAGAATGGATCGTATGAATGAATTAGAATGGATCGTACGAATGGATTAGAATGGATCGTACGAATGAATTAGAATGGATCATACAAATGAATTAGAAAGGTTAAATTCGTGAGAATGAATTAGAATGGATCGTACGAATGAATTAGAATGGATCATGCGAATGAATTTGAATGGATTGTACAAATGAATTAGAATGGATCGTGCAAATGAATTAGATTGGGTCGTACGAATGAATCGTGTGAATGAATTAGAATGGATTAGAATGGATCGTACGAATGAATTAGAATGGATCCACCGAATGAGTTAGAATGGATCGTACAAATGAATTAGAATGGATACATTCGTGCGAATAAATTACAATGGATACATTTGTGCGAATTAATTAGAATAGATCGTACGAATGAATTAGAATGGATACATTCATGCGAATGAATTAGAATGGATTGTACGAATGAATTAGAATTGATCATACGAATGAATTAGAATGAATCGTACGAATGAATTAGAATGAATCGTACGAATGAATTCGAATGGTTACATTCGTGCGAATGAATTAGAATAGATCGTACGAACGAATTAGAATGGATCGTACGAATAAATTAGAATGGATCGCGCGAATGAATTAGAATGGTTCGTACGAATGAATTAGAATGGATCGTACGAATGAATTAGAATGGATCATGCGAAAGAATTTGAATGGATCGTACGAATGAATTAGAATGGATCGAACGAATGAATTAGAATGGATACTTTCGAGCGAATGAATTAGAATAGATCGTAGGAATGAATTAGAATGAATCATAAGAATGAATTAGAATGGTTACATTCGTGCGAATGAATTAGAATGGATCCTTTCTTATTCATTCATACGATCCATTCTAATTCATTCGCACAATCCATTCTAATTCATTCATACGATCCATTCTAATTCATTTGCACGATCCCTTCTAATTCATTCGTACGAACCATTCTAATTCATTCGCATGAATATACCTATTCTAATTCATTCGTATGATCCATTCTAATTCATTCGTCTGATCCATTCTAACTCATTCGGTGGATCCATTCTAATTCATTCGTACGATCCATTCTAATCTATTCTAATTCATTCGCATGATTCATTCGTACGATCCATTCTAATTCATTCGCACAATCCATTCTAATTCATTTGTACGACCCATTCAAATTCATTCGTATGATCCATTCTAATTCATTCGTACGATCCATTCTAATTCATTCTCACGAATGTAACCTTTCTAATTCATTTGTATGATCCATTCTAATTCATTTGTACGATCCATTCTAATCCATTCGTATGATCCATTCTAATCCATTCGTACGATCCATTCTAATCCATTCGTACGATTCATTATAATCCATTCGTACGATCCATTCTAGTTCATTCTCACAAATGTAACCATTCTAATTCATTTGTACGATCCATTCTAATTCATTCGTACGATCCATTCTAATCCATTCGTACGATCTAATTCTAATTCGTTCGTACGATCCATTCTAATTCATTCGCTCGAATGTATCAATTCTAATTCATTCGTACGATCCATTCTAATTCATTCCTACAATCCATTCTAATTCATTCACACGAATGTATCCATTCTAATTAATTTGTATGAATGTATCCATTTTAATTCAGTCGTACGATCCATTCTAATTCATTCGTACGATCCATTCTAATTCATTCGTACGATCCATTCTAATTCATTCGCACGATCCATTCTAATTTATTCGTGCGATCCATTCTAATTCGTTCGTACGATCTATTCTAATTCATTCGCACGAATGTAACCATTCTAATTCATTCGTACGATTCATTCTAATTCATTTGTACAATCCATTCTAATTCATTCGTATGATCAATTCTAATTCATTCGTACAATCCATTCTAAATCATTCGCACGAATGTATCCATTCTAATTCATTCGTACGATCCATTCTAATTAATTCGCACAAATGTATCCATTCTAATTTATTCGTACGATCCATTCTAATTCATTCGCACGAATGTATCCATTCTAATTCATTCGTGCGAATGAATAAGAATGGATCGTATGAATGTATTAGAATGGATCGTACGAATAGATTAGAATGGATCGTACGAATGAAGTAGAATGGATCGTACAAATGAATTAGAAAGGTTACATTTGTGAGAATGAATTAGAATGGATCGTACGAATCAATTAGAATGGATCGTACGAATGGATTAGAATGGATCATACGAATGAATTAGAATGGATCATACAAATGAATTAGAAAGGTTACATTCGTGAGAATGAATTAGAATGGATCGCACGAATGAATTAGAATGGATCATGCGAATGAATTAGAATTGATCGTACGAATGAATTAGATTGGATACATTCGTGCGAATGAATTAGAATGGATCATACGAATGGTTTAGAATGGATCGTACGAATGGATTAGAATGGATCGTACGAATGAATTAGAATGGATACATTCGAGCGAATGAATTAGAATGGATCGTACGAATGGATTAGAATGGATCGTACGAATGGATTAGAATGGATCGTACGAATGAATTAGAATGGATCATACAAATGAATTAAAAAGGTTACATTCGTGAGAATGAATTAGAATGGATACATTTGTGCGAATGAATCAGAACAGATTAGAATGGATCGTACGAATGGATTAGAATCCATTCTAATTCATTTGTATGATCCATTATAATTCATCGCACGATCCATTCTATTTCTTTCGCTCGAATGTATCCATTCTAATTCATTCGTACGAATGAATTAGAATGGGTTGTACGAATGAATTAGAATGGATATATTCGTGCGAATGAATTAGAATGGATCGTACGAATGAATTAGACTGGATCGAACGAATGAATTAGAATGGATACATTCGCACGATCCATTCTAATTCATTCGCACGAATGTATCCATTCTAATTCATTCGTACGATCCATTCTAATTCATTCGCATGATCCATTCTAATTCATTCGTACGATCCATTCTAATTCATTCTCACGAATGTAACCTTTCTAATTCATTTGTATGATCCATTCTAATTCATTTGTACGATCCATTCTAATCCATTCGTATGATCCATTCTAATTCATTCGTATGATGCATTCTAATTCATTCCCATAAATGTAACCTTTCTAATTCATTTGTACGATCCATTCTAATTCATTCGTACGATCCATTCTAATCCATTCGTACGATCCATTCTAATCCATTCGTACGATCCATTCTTATTCATTCGCATGAATGTAACCATTCTAATTCGTTCATATGATCCATTCTAATTCATTCGTACGATCCATTCTAATCCTTTCGTACGATCCATTCTAATTCATTCGCACGATCCATTCTAATTCATTCGCACAAATGTATCCATTCTAATTCATTCGTACAATCCATTCTAATTCATTCGCATGATCATTCTAATTCATTCGTACGATCCATTCTAATTCATTTGTATGATCCATTCTAATTCATTCGCACGAATGTATCCATTCTAATTTATTTGAATGATCCATTCTAATTCATTTTCACGAATGTATCATACGAATGAATTAGAATGGATCATACAAACGAATTAGAATGGATCGTGCGAATGAATTAGAAAGGATCGTACGAATGAATTTGGATGGATCGTACGAATGGATTAGAATGGATCATAGGAATGAATTAGAATGGATCGTGCAAATGAATTAGAATGGATACATTTGTGCGAATGAATTAGAATGGATCGTACGAATGAATTAGAATGGATCGTACGAATGGATTAGGATGGATACTGTTGGGGGTAGCCGAAAACCACGTATCTTGAACATCATTGCAACACAGGAGGTAGAGCTCGTGCAGGAGCACGACCTTGTCGATCTAATATTTAGTTTCCTAACATCCCTTAGGATCTCAAGGAGCTCGCCCCACAGCTCGCCAAGAGCTCGCCCTCCATCTCGTAAGGAGCTCGCCCCACAGCTCGCCAAGAGCTCGCCCTCCATCTCGTAAGGAGCTCGCCCCACAGCTCGCCAAGAGCTCGCCCACCATCTCGTAAGGAGCTCGCCCCCAGGCTTGCCAGAGCTCGCCCTCCAGCTCGCAAGGAGCTCGCCCCCCAACTCGCCGACTCATCTCAACTAGGAGCGAGATCCACATTGGGCTGTATGGGCACTTGTAGAAGCCCGCCCAGCTCGCCAAGAGCTCGCCCCCAACTCGCCGACTCATCTCAACAAGGAGCGAGATCCACATTGGGCTATATGGGCACTTGTAGAAGCTTGCCCAGCTCGCCAAAAGCTCCTCCCCAGCTCGCAAGGAGCTCGCCTCCCAGCTCGCAAGAAGCTCGTCCCCTAACTCGCAAGGAGCTCGACAGGCCAACCCCCTTTGTCGAAGAGGTCGCCCTCCTAGGAGTCCGACTCTTAACGTAGGGAGAAGGCGGGTGGCCAAATGGTTCGTGCAGAAGCTCACCGAAATCCCCCGTTTTGTCGGAGAGGTCGCCCTTGCAAAAGCCCGACTCTTGACAAAAGTGGGGGAGATAGAGCATTTAGAGGCGGACTTACTTTGGCTCCCTCGCTAAAGGTCGCCCCCGGTAAAAATGGCATAAGGTTGCCAGGTGTCGAAACCCCTCTGAGGCTACGTGGACGATTGTAGTCCACGGAAGCCCGCCCGAGTCGGTTCAAGACCTCCCAGACTCGAGAACATTCTAGAAAATCCACCTGGCCACGACAAAGACAGGTACTCTCCCCCCACTACTCCCCCTGGCGAGCTAGACGACAAAGGCCGCCAAGGGTCCGTTTCCCAAAGGTTGTCAGGGGCCCATATGGGTTGAAACGTGGGGGTCTAGAAGGCGCTGGAAAAGGCTACCAGATGTTGCATTCTGGTAGGCCGCAGTAGGCTATAAATGCCCACCCCCAGGCTCCAAAGTACAGGTTCGGAACCTCATCCCTACCACTTTCGTCTACTACAGCTCTCCATTGATCACCTGAGACTAACTTGAGCGTCAGAGGGTCTGCGCTCACAAGGGAGCCAGCTGTTCTTACGTTTTCCTTTGTCTTGCAGGTAGACCGCACGGACCAGCGA
Organism: Chamaelirium japonicum; assembly: GCA_947650365.1. NCBI lineage: Eukaryota > Viridiplantae > Streptophyta > Magnoliopsida > Liliales > Melanthiaceae > Chamaelirium > Chamaelirium japonicum. Next base: position 72,163,127 of record OX393558.1, on the reverse strand, counting down.
AAAAGATCCCCAAACATTTGGCACCGTCTGTGGGATCTTTGACTGGTTCCTGTGAGAACGCCCACGGCCAAAAGGCTGAAGGTGGTCCCCCTACCGGAGGTAACCCTGAAATGGCTCCGACCACGAGGGGACGCAAGCGAACAAGAGCCCGTGCGAGGTCTACGCGCAGCGGGCCCCCTGCTGAAATTCCCCCTCCCCCGGTCCCGCTCAACGACCAACTCCTCCTGGAGATGTTGGCCACCTAGCGGGCGATGATGGAGGAACCGACACGACTACGTTAGGTTCCGGCGACTAGCCGGCGATCCGGGCCGGCGAGGGTAGCATCCCCAGTGCGACCCCCCGTCTCGGTGTTGCGTCTACCCACGACCATTCTGGCTCGGCGGGCTTCCCATCCGGGGCCCCCAGCTGAGAGAACGGCTGTACGTGGGGCGCAGGAAACCCCACTTACAAGGCTGCAAAAGCTAGTAACCCAGTAGTCTAGCAACCAGACGACCTCAAAAGCGACCCTCCCTCGCCGCCATAGCCGGAGTGCCGATTCTAACGAGTCGGGGGCAAGGTCTCAAGAGTGGGATCGCGACCCGCGCCATCGACGGCGAGAGAAAGAGCCCGCAGCGGCTCTATCTCCTGAAGCTCGAGGGCAACTGCCTCTCACCGACCTACCGTCGTACTGAAAGAGCCCGCGGGTCAGCAGCGAGGAGGCTGCCCCGAAGGAGCCCCCGCTGGTCGCCGCGAGGTGGGACCAATTCCTACCCGAGGGAGCGTGCATGACCGCATAGGATCTACGCAGCCGCCTCTGGGAGCTTTCCCCGGGCACTGGCAGCGACCTAACACGCCAGTAGATCTACTGGAGGACCTCGCCGCCCACGGGGGTAGCTCGCCCTTCACCAGCGAGGTGCACAAAGGAGGTTTTCCGCACCATTGGACCCCTCCAAAATTTGTATTGTTCGACGGATCGCAAGACCCCGTTGACCACCTCTTGGCCTACCGAAAGCTTTTGTTTTTTCGGGACCAAGACCATGTTTTGTGCCGGGCATTCCCGAGCAGTTTGGCGGGCTCGGCGTTGAATTGGTTCCATAAACTACCGTCCGGTACAATCCTAGATTTCCCTACTCTGTCAAGATTGTTTCTGGAGCAATATCGTTGTAACAGGCAACCCCCAAAAAGGATTGAATCTATCTTCATCTTGGCCATGGGAGCTTGCGAGACCCTTCGCAGCTTCGTGACGAGGTTCCGAAACGCCTACCTCGTGTTGGAGGACGCGGTCGGCCAAGATCGCATGGCTGTGAGCGCGTTTCGGAACGCCCTTCCTGATGGTGGCAAGCTCCACGACACGATGGTTATAAAGGATCCACGCACGATGGTCGAGCTTTTCGCCCTCGTCCAGCAGCACATCAAGCTCAAAGATATGGTGCTCGACTGGAAAGGCAAGGCGGTAGAGCAGCGACCTGCTCCAGTTTTGCGACCCCTCATCGTCAAGGCTGTTGAGCGGTGGGATATACCCAGTTGGTGGTGCAGCCCGATCCACCCGCTACTCCCGCCTTACAGCTCGCAGAAATCCCTGCAACGGCCACTGAAAGAGCGGCGAACTGGCACCTACCTCCAGGACCCAGAGAGCGGGATTTCACCGTGTTGACCCACTCCCCGGGGCAAGTGCTGCACCAGATTCGGAATGAACCATTCGTTCAGTATCCGCCGCCCCTTCAGGTCGGAGAGCCAGGCTCCACCGACAATACTCGACGATGCGCTTTTCATCGCAGCCCCGGGCATCACACCAATAGATGCTAGGCTCTGAAAAACCACCTAGAGGATTTGGTCACCTTAGGCTATTTGGATCAATTTATCTTGCCCCCAAGGAGATTCGAGGTAGTCCCCGTGCGGGTCCCTCGGGAGGGAGATCGCCCAGGGCCTGCGGAGCCCGCTCTACCTCCGCCTCCCCCGGGAGGACCAACGATCTGTCACACCATCAACGGGCGCCTGAGCGGCCCGAGATCCAGTAATGAGGTTCACCGACAAGTTAGAGAAATGGAGCGAGCTCAAAAGGTATTTTTCGTCTCTCTAACTCCTGTTCTACTCCAAATGCCAAGGGTGAAAGCCCACGACTTCATCTGGTTTTCGAAAGACGATATGGCTGGAGTCGTTACCCCCCACAATGACCCCCTCGTCATACGCCTCATGATGGTGAACATCGAGGTGAGACGAGTCTTGATCGATCCAGGAAGTGCCGTCGACATCCTGTTCTTGTCGGCCTTCCAGCGAATGGGGTTGAGACAAATCGATCTGTCTCCCACAACGGGCTCGCTCAGCGGTTTCACCGGCGAGGTCGCTAAGGTCGTTGGGGAGATGACCCTTATCGTGACAGCGGGCCCAGAGGTTCGTCAAGTCCGCTTCGCAGTAGTAGACGGACTGTCCGCCTTCAACGCCATACTTAGGCGACTTTGGTTGAGGTAAATGAGCGCGGTATCATCGCCCAATCATCAGGCCCTTAAATTTCCCACTGCAAGCAGGGTTGTGGTAATTAGGGGTGATCAAGTCACTGCTACCAGATGCGAGCAGGACGTCCTTCATCTCATGGAAGTGGAGGTCGCTGAGGCCAAGAGGCCGGCGCCCTCCTAACAATTAGCACTTACCACGAACGGGCTCCCTCAAGGCCCAAGAGGGATCTCCTCGCTTAAATCCCCTACTCCACCCCCGGGTGGGAGCGGTGCGGATCTAAAGCTCGAGGAGAAAGGTCGCCCGTCAGGATCTCAGAGGGGAAGTTTTCCCGTTGCCGAGCCGCTACAAAAGATCAACATCGATGGCGAGGACGGACCGAGGATCGTCCATCTCGGGACCTCGCTAACAAAGGACGAGGTCCTAACCTTAGCCAACCTGCTCAGGGAATACCGTGACGTTTTCTCCTGGAGCTTCAAAGACATGCCAGGGATTGACCCGGAGGTCGCCTGTCATCGCCTGCACCCCTTGCGAGACTTCCCGCCGGTGAAACAAAAACCTCGGCACATACCTGCTGCAAAGTCCGCCGCAGTGGCGGCAGAGATAGAAAAGCTGGAGCGAGCTGGCTTTATCCGCGAGGCACACTTCCCCGATTGGATCTCCAATATCGTGGCGGTGCCCAAGAAAAGTGGGGCGGTCAGAGTGTGCATCGACTTCTCCGACCTCAACAAAGCATGCCCGAAGGACGGATTCCCTCTTCCACGAATAGGCGCGCTGGTCGACGCCGCTGTCGGATTCCAGGCCTTATCCTTTATGGATGGGTATTCTGGGTATAATCAGATACCTCTCCATATTGACGATCAGGAGAAGACCGCCTTCTATTCTGGGGCGGGCTATCAGAAGCTTTTCTGTTATCGGGTAATGCCGTTTGGACTCAAGAACGCGGGAGCGACCTACCAAAGGTTAGTCACTCAGATTGTTAAAGATCAGATCGGCAGGAATGTCGAGGTTTATGTAGATGACCTCCTAATTCATTCGTACGATCCATTCTAATTCATTCGTATGATCTATTCTAACTCATTCGGTGGATCCATTCTAATTCATTCGTACGATCCATTCTAATTCATTCGCACGATCCATTCTAATTTATTCGTACGATCCATTCTAATTCATTCGTACGATCTATTCTAATTCATTCGCATGATCCATTCTAATTCATTCGTACGATCTATTCTAATTCATTCTCATGAATGTATCCATTCTAATTCATTCGTACGATCCATTCTAATTCATTCTCATCAATGCATCCATTCTAATTCATTCATAAGATCCATTCTAATTCGTTCATACGATCCATTCTAATTCGTTCGTACAATCCATTCTAATTCATTCGCTAGAATAGATATATTTGTGCGAATGAATTAGATTGCATCGTACGAATGAATTTGAATGGATTGTACGAATGAATTAGAATGGATCGTACGAATGAATTATAATGGACCATGCGAATGAATTAGAATAGATCGTACGAATGAATTAGAATGGATCGTACGAATAAATTAGAATGGATCGTGCGAATGAATTAGAATGGATCGTACGAATGAATAAGAATGGATCCACCTAATGAGTTAGAATGGATCATACGAATGAATTAGAATGGATCGTACGAATCAATTATAATGGATTGTGCGAATGAATTAGAATGGATCGTATGAATGAATAAGAATGGATCGTATGAATGAATTAGAATGGATCATGCGAATGAATTAGAATGAATCGTACGAATGCATTAGAATGGATCGTACAAATGAATTAGAATGAATCGTACGATCCATTCTAATTCATTCGTCCGATCCATTCTAATTCATTCGCATGAATGCATCCATTCTAATTCATTCGTACAATCCATTCTAATTGATTCGCACGATCCATTCTAATTCATTCGTATGATCCATTCTAATTCATTCCTACGATCTACTCTAATTCATTCGCTCGAATGTATCCATTCTAATTCATTCATACAATCCATTCAAATTCATTCGCACGATCCATTCTAATTCATTCCTATGATCCATTCTAATTCATTCCTACGATCTATTCTAATTCATTCTCTCGAATGTATCCATTCTAATTCATTCGTACGATCCATTCTAATTCATTCGTATGATCCATTCTAACTCATTCGGTGGATCCATTCTAATTCATTCGTACGATCCATTCTAATTCATTCGCACGATCTATTCTAATTTATTCGTACGATCCATTCTAATTCATTCATACGATCTATTCTAATTCATTCGCATGATCCATTCTAATTCATTCGCATGATCCATTCGAATTCAATCGTACGATTCATTCGTACGATCCATTCTATTCATTCGTACGAATGAATTTGAATGGATCATACAAATGAATTAGAAAGGTTACATTCGTGAGAATGAATTAGAATGGATACATTTGTGCAAATGAATTAGAATAGATTAGAATGGATCGTACGAATGGATTTGAATCCATTCTAATTCATTTGTATGATCCATTCTAATTCATCGCACGATCCATTCTAATTCTTTCGCTCGAATGTATCCATTCTAATTCATTCGTACGATCCATTCTAATGCATTCGTACGATCCATTCTAATTCATTCGTCCGATCCATTCTAATTCATTCGCACGAATGTATCCATTCTAATTCATTCGTACAATCCATTCTAATTCATTCGCACGATCCATTCTAATTCATTCGTATGATCCATTCTAATTCATTCCTACTATCTATTCTAATTCATTCGCTCGAATGTATCCATTCTAATTCATTCGTTCGATCCATTCTAATGTATTCGTATGATCCATTCTAATTCATTCGCACAAATGTATCCATTTTGATTCGTTCGTACGATCCATTCTACTTTATTCATACGATCCATTCTAATTCATTCGCACAATCCATTCTAATTCATTTGTACGATCCATTCTAATCCATTCATACGAATGGATTAGAATGGATACATTCGTGCAATCCATTCTAATTCATTTGCACGATCCATTCTAATCCATTCGTACGATCCATTCTAATCCATTCGTACGATCCATTCTAATTCATTCGTACGATCCATTCTAATTCATTCGCACAAATGTATCCTTTCTAATTCATATGATCCATTCTAATTCATTCATACGATCCAATCTAATTCATTCGCACGAATGTAACCATTCTAATTCATTCGTACGATCCATTCTATATCATTCGTTCGATCCATTCAAATTCATTCGTACGATGCATTCTAATTCATTCGCACGATCAATTCTAATTCATTCGTACGATCCATTCTAATTCATTCGTACGATCCATTCTAATTCATTCGCACTATCTATTCTAATCTATTCGTACGATCCATTCTAATTCAATCGCACGAATGTAACCATTCTAATTCATTCGTACGATCCATTCTAATTCATTCCTATGATCCATTCTAATTCATTCGCACGAATGTATCCATTCTAATTCATTTGCACGATCCATTCTAATTCATTCCTATGATCGATTCTAATTCATTCGTACGATCCATTCTAATTCATTCGCTCGAATGTATCTATTCTAATTCATTCGTACGATCCATTCTAATTCGTTAATACGATCCATTCTAATTCGTTCGTACGATCCATTATAATTCATTCGTACGATCCATTCTAATTCATTCGCACAAATGTATCCATTCTAATTCATTCGTATGATCCATTCTAATTCATTCGCGCGATCCATTCTAATTCATTCACATGATCCATTCTAATTCATTCGTACGATCCATTCTAATTCATTCGTACGATCCATTCTAATTCATTCATACGATCCATTCTAATTCATTCGCACGAATGTATCCATTCTAATTCATTCGTACGATCCATTCTAATTCATGTGCACAATCGATTCTAATTCATTCGTACGATCCATTCTAATTCATTCGCATGATCCATTCTAATTCATTTGTACGATCCATTCTAATTCATTCATACAATCCATTCTAATTCATTCATACGATCCATTCTAATCCATTCGTACGATCCATTCTAATCCATTAGTACGATCCATTTTAATCCATTCGTACGATCCATTCTAATTCATTCGCACGATCTAATTCATTCGCATGATCCATTCGTACGATCCATTATAATTCATTCGTATGATCCATTCTAATTCATTCATACGATCCATTCTAATTCGTTCGTACGATCCATTCTTATTCATTCATACGACCCATTCTAATTCATTCGCACAAATATATCCATTCTAATTTATTCATACGATCCATTCAAATTCAATCGTATGATCCATTCTAATTCATTCGCACAAATATATCCATTCTAATTCATTCATATGATCCATTCTAATTCATTCGTTTGATCCATTCTAATTCATTCGTACGATCCATTCAAATTCATTCGTACGATGCAATCTAATTCATTCGCACAAATGTATCTATTCTAATTCATTCGTACAATGTGTTCTAATCCATTCGTACGATCCATTCTAATCTATTCGTACAATCCATTCTAATTCATTCGCACGAATATAACCATTCTAATTCATTCATATGATCCATTCTAATTCATTCGTACGATCCATTCTAATTCATTCCCACGATCCATTCTAATTCATTTGTACGAATGTATCCATTCTAGTTCATTCGCACGATCCATTCTAATGCATTCATACGATTCATTCTAATTCATTCGTACGATCCATTCTAATTCATTCGTACGATCCATTCTAATTCATTCGTATGATCAATTCTAATTCATTCACACGATCCATTCTAATCCATTCGTACGATCCATTCTAATTTGTTCGTACGATCCATTATAATTCGTTCGTACGATCCATTCTAATTCATTCGCACGATCCATTCTAATTCATTCGCACAATCCATTCTAATTCATTCGTACAATCCATTCTAATTCATTCGTCTGATCCATTCTAATTCATTCGCACGAATGTATCCATTCTAATTCATTTGTATAATCCATTCTAATTCATTCGCACGAATGTAACCATTCTAATTTATTCGTACGATCCATTCTTATTCATTCATACAATCCATTCTAATTCATTCCTACGATCCATTCAAATTCATTCGTATGATCCATTCTAATTCATTCGTACGATCCATTCTAATTCATTCATACGATCTATTCTAATTCATTCGCACGAATGTATCCATTCTAATTCATTCGCACAATCCAATCTAATTCAAACGTACGATCCATTGTAATTCATTCGTACGATTCATTCTAATTCATTCGTATGAGCTATTCTAATTCATTCGTACGATCCATTAGACTGGATCGTGCAAATGAATAAGAATGGATCATACGAATGAATTAGAATGGATCGTACGAATTAATTAGAATGGATACATTCGTGCGAATGAATTAGAATGGATTGTATGAATGAGTTAGAATGCATCGTACGAATGAATTAGAATGGTTACATTCGAGCGAATGAATTAGAATGGATCGTACGAATGGATTAGAATGGATCGTACGAATGGATTAGAATGGATCATACGAATAAATTAGAATGGATCGTACAAATGAATTAAAAAGGTTGCATTTGTGAGACTGAATTAGAATGGATCGTACGAATGAATTAGAATGGATCGTACGAATGGATTACAATGGATCGTACGAATGGATCCGAATGAGTTAGAATGGATCCATTCTAATTCGTATGATCCATTCATACGAATGAATTAGAATGGATCGTACGAATGAATTAGAATGGATAGTGCGAATGAATTAGAATGGATCGTACGAATGAATTAGAATGGATTGTATGAATGGATTAGAATAGATCGTGTGAATGAATTATAATGGATCGTAGGAAAGAATTAGAATGGATTGTACGAATGAATTAGAATGGATCATACGAATGAATTAGAATACATCATGTGAATGAATTAGAATGGATCGTACGTTTGAATTAGATTGGATTGTGCGAATGAATTAGAATGGATACATTCGTGCGAATGAATTAGAATAGATCGTATGAATAAATTATAATGGATCGTACGAATGAATTAGAATGGATACATTAGTATGAATGAATTAGAATGTATCGTACGAATGAATTAGAATGGATAGTGCGAATGAATTAGAATGGATCATACGAATGAATTAGAATGGTTACATTCGTGCGAATGAATTAGAATAGATCGTATGAATGAATTAGAATGGATCGTACGAATGAATTAGAATGGATCGTGCAAATGAATTAGAATGGATACATTCTTGCGAATGAATTAGAATGGACAGTTCGAATGAATTAGAATGTATCGTGCGAATGAATTAGAATGAATACATTCGTGCGAATGAATTAGAATGGATTGTGTGAATGAATTAGAATAGATCGTGCAAATGAACTAGAATGGATCGTACGAATGAATTAGAATGGTTACATTCATGCAAATGAATTAGAATGGATCGTACGAATGAATTAGAATGGATCGTACGAATGAATTAGAATGGTTACATTCGTGCGAATGAATTAGAATGGATCGTACGAATGGATTAGAATGGATCGTACGAATGGATTAGAATGGATCGTACGAATGAATTAGAATGGATCATAGGAATGAATTAGAATGGATCATGCAAATGAATTAGAATGGATACATTCGTGCGAATGAATTAGAATGGATCGTAGGAATGAATTAGAATGGATCGTACGAATGAATTAGAATGGTTACATTCGTGCGAATGAATTAGAATGGATCGTACGAATAGATTAGAATGGATCGTACGAATGGACTAGAATGGATCGTACGAATGAATTAGAATGGATCGTACAAATGAATTAGAAAGGTTACATTTGTGAGAATGAATTAGAATGGATCTTACGAATGGATTAGAATGGATCATACGAATGTATTAGAATGGATCATACGAATGGATTAGAATGGATCGTACGAATGAATAAGAATGGATACATTTGTGAGAATGAATTAGAATGGATACATTTGTGCGAATGAATTAGAATATATTAGAATGGATCGTACGAATGGATTAGAATCCATTTTAATTCATTTGTACGATCCATTCTAATCCATTCGTACGATCCATTATAATTCATTCGTACGATCCATTCTAATTCATTCTCACAAATGTAACCTTTCTAATTCATTTGTACGATCCATTCTAACTCATTCGTACGATCCATTCTAATCCATTCGTACGATCCATTCTAATTCGTTCATACGATCCATTCTAATTCGTTCGTACGATTCATTCTAATTCATTCATACGATGCAATCTAATTCATTCGCAATAATGTATCTATGCTAATTCATTCGTACAATGCGTTCTAATCCATTCGTACGATCCATTCGTGCGAATGAATTAGAATGGATCGGACGAATGAATTAGAATGGATCGTACGAATGAATTAGAATGGATCGTGCGAATGAATTAGAATGGATCATACGAATGAGTTAGAATCGTGCGAATGAATAAGAATGGATCGTAAGAATGAATTAGAATGGATCGTGTGAATGAATTAGAATGGATCTTACGAATGAATACATCATGTGAATGAATTAGAATGGATCGTATGTTTGAATTAGATTGGATTTTGCGAATGAATTTGAATGGATACATTCGTGCGAATGAATTACAATAGATCGTGCGAATGAATTAGAATGGATCGTGAGAATGAATTAGAATGGATCGTGCAAATGAATTTGAATGGATCGTGCGAATGAATTAGAATGGATCATACGAATGAATTAGAATGGATCGGACAAATGAATTAGAATGGATCGTACGAATGAATTAGAATGGATCATACAAATGAATTAGAAGGGATCGTACGAATGAATTAGAATGGATTATGCAAATGAATTAGAATGGATCGTATGAATGGATTAGAATAGATCGTACGAATGGATTAGAATGGATCGTACAAATTAATTAGAATGGATCGTACGAATGGATTAGAATGGATCGTACAAATGAATTTGAATGGATCATACGAATGGATTAGAATGGATCGTACGAATGGATCGTACGATTGAATTAGAATGGATCGTACGAATAGATTACAATGGATCGTACGAATGGATTAGAATGGATCTTACGAATGGATTAGAATGGATCATACAAATGGATTAGAATGGATCGTACGAATGCATTAGAATATATACATTTGTGCGAATGAATTAGAATGGATCATACGATTGAATTTGAATGGATCGTACGAATGAATTAGAATGGATACATTCGTACGAATGAATTAGAATGGATCGTAGGAATGAATTAGAATGGATCGTACGAATGAATTATAATGATTACATTCGTGCGAATGAATTAGAATGGATCGTACGAATGGATTAGAATGGATCGTACGAATGGATTAGAATGGATCGTACGAATGAATTAGAATGGATCGTACAAATGAATTAGAAAGGATACATTTGTGAGAATGAATTAGAATGGATCGTACGAATGGATTAGAATGGATCGTACGAATGGATTAGAATGGATCGTACGAATGAATTTGAATGGATCATACGAATGAATTAGAATGGATACATTTGTGAGAATGAATTAGAATGGATACATTTGTGCGAATAAATTATAATAGATTAGAATGGATCGTACGAATGGATTAGAATCCGTTCTAATTCATTTATATGATCCATTCTAATTCATCGCACGATCCATTCTAATTCGTTTGAATTAGATTGGATTGTGCGAATGAATTAGAATGGATATATTCGTGCGAATAAATTAGAATAGATCGTATGAATGAATTAGAATGGATCGTACGAATGATTAGAATGGATCGTACGAATGAATTAGAATGGATCGTACGAATGAATTAGAATGGATACATTAGTGCGAATGAATTAGAATGGATCGGACGAATGAATTAGAATGGATCGACTGAATGAATTAGAATGGATCGGATGAATGAATTAGAATGGATCGTACGAATGAATTAGAATGGTTACATTCGAGCGAATGAATTAGAATGGATCGTACGAATGGATTTGAATGGATCGTACGAATGAATTAGAATGGATCGTACGAATAAATTAGAATGGATCGTACAAATGAATTACAAAAGGTTACATTTGTGAGAATGAATTAGAATGGATCGTACGAATGAATCAGAATGGATCGTACGAATGGATCGTACGAATGGATTAGAATGGATCGTACGAATGGATTAGAATGGATCGTACGAATGAATTAGAATGGATCATACAAATGAATTAGAATGGATACATTTGTGAGAATGAATTAGAATGGATACATTTGTGCGAATGAATTAGAATAATTAGAATGGATCGTACGAATGGATTAGAATCCATTCTAATTCATTTGTATGATCCATTCTAATTCGTCGCACGATCCATTCTAATTCATTCGCTCGATCCATTCTAATTCATTCGTCCGATCCATTCTAATTCATTCGCACGAATGTATCCATTCTAATTCATTTGTATGATCCATTCTAATTCATTCGTACGATCCATTCTAATCATTCGTACATTCTATTCTAATTCATTCATACGATCTATTCTACTTCATTCGCACGAATGTATCCATTCTAATTCATTCGCACAATCCAATCTTATTCAAACAAATTAGAATGGATCGTGCGATGAATTAGAATGGATCATACAAATGAATTAGAATGGATTCTAATCCATTCGTACGATCCATTCTAATCTATTCTAATTCATTCGCACAAATGTATCCATTCTAATTCATTCTCACAAATGTATCCATTCTAATTCATTTGTATGATCCATTCTAATTCATTCGTACGATCCATTCTAATCCATTCGTACGATCCATTCTAATCCATTCGTACGATCCATTCTAATCCATTCTCAGAAATGTAACCTTTCTAATTCATTTGTACGATCCATTCTAATTCATTCGTACGATCCATTCTAATCCATTCGTACGATCCATTCTAATCCATTCGTACGATCCATTCTAATTCATTCCCACGAATATAACCATTCTAATTCATTCGTACGATCCATTCTAATTCATTCCTACGATCCATTCTAATTCATTCGCACGAATGTCTCCATTCTAATTCATTTGCACGATCCATTCTAATTCATTCCTATGATCCATTCTAATTCATTCGTATGATACATTCATACGACTGAATTAGAATGGATTGTACGAATGAATTAGAATTGATCATACGAATGTATTAGAATGGATCATACGAATGAATTAGAATGGATCGTGCGAATTAATTAGAATGGATCGTACGAATGAATTAAAATGGATATATGAAAGAATTAGAATGGATCGTGCGAATGAATTAGAAAGGATCGTATGAATGAATTAGAATGGATATATTCGTGCGAATGAATTAGATTGTATCGTATGAATGAATTTGAATGGATTGTACGAACGAATTAGAATGGATCATACGAATGAATTAGAATGGATCGAACGAATGAATTAGAATGGATACATTCGAGCAAATGAATTAGAATAGATCGTAGGAATGAATTAGAATGGATCATACGAATGAATTAGAATGGATCGTGCGAATGAATTAGAATGGATTGTACGAATGAATTAGAATGGATACATTCGTGCGAATGAATTAGAATGGATCGGACGAATGAATTAGAATGGATCGTACGATCCATTCTAATTCATTTGTATGATCCATTTTAATTCATTTGTATGATCCATTTTAATCCATTCGTACGATCCATTCTAATCCATTCGTACGATCCATTCTAATTCATTCTCACAAATGTAACCTTTCTAATTCATTTGTATGATCCATTCTAATTCATTCGTATGATCCATTCTAATCCATTTGTACGATCCATTCTAATCCATTCGTACGATCCATTCTAATTCATTCGCACGAATGTAACCATTCTAATTCATTCGTACGATCCATTCTAATTCATTTCTACGATCCATTCTAATTCATTCGCACGAATGTATCCATTCTAATTCATTTGCACGATCCGTTCTAATTCATTCCTATGATCCATTGTAATTCATTCGTATGATACATTCATACGACTGAATTAGAATGGATTGTACGAATGAATTAGAATTGATCATACGAATGAATTAGAATGGATCGTACGAATGAATTAGAATGGATCGTGCGAATGAATTAGAATGGATCGTACGAATGAATTAGAATTGATATATTTGAACGAATAAATTAGAATGGATCGTACGAACGAATTAGAATGGATCTTACGAATGCATTAGAATGGATCGTACGAATGAATTAGAATGGATACATTCGAGCGAATGAATTAGAATGGATCGTGCGATGAATTAGAATGGATCATACAAATGAATTAGAATAGATTCTAATCCATTCGTACGATCCATTCTAATCTATTCTAATTCATTCGCACAAATGTATCCATTCTAATTCATTCTCACGAATGTAACCTTTCTAATTCATTTGTATAATCCATTCTAATGCATTCATACGATCCATTCTAATCCATTCGTACGATCCATTCTAATTCATTTATTCATACGAATGAATTAGAATGGTTACATTCGTGCGAATGAATTAGAATAGATCGTACGAATAAATTAGAATGGACCGTACGCATGAATTAGAATGGATCATGCGAATGAATTAGAATGGATCGTATGAATGAATTAGAATGGATCGTACGAATGAATTAGAATGGATATATTCGTGCGAATGAATTAGAATGGATCGTGCGAATGAATTAGAATGGATCATACGAATGAATTATAATGGATACATTTGTGAGAATGAATTAGAATGGATCGTACGATCCATTCTAATTCATTCGTACGATCCATTCAAATTCATTCGCATGATCCATTCTAATTCATTCGTACGATCCATTCTAATTCATTCTCACGAATGTAACCTTTCTAATTCATTTGTATGATCCATTCTAATTCATTCGTACGATCCATTCTAATCCTTTCGTACGATCCATTCTAATTCATTCGAACGATCCCTTCAAATTCTTTCGTACGATCCATTCTAATTCATTCGCACGATCTACTCTAATTCATTCGTACAATCCATTCTAATTCATTCGTACGATCCATTCTAATTCATTCGCACTATCCATTCTAATTCATTCGCACGATCCATTCTAATTCATTCGTACGATCCATTCTAATTCATTCGTATGATCAATTCTAATTCATTCGTACAATCCATTCTAATTCAGTCGTATGAATGTATTATACGAATAAATTAAAATGGATCATAGGAATGAATTATAATGGATCGTGCAAATGAATTAGAATGGATATATTCGTGCGAATGAATTAGAATGGATCGTAGGAATGAATTAGAATGGATCGTACGAATGAATTAGAATGGTTACATTCGTGCGAATGAATTGGAATGGATCGTACGAATGGATTAGAATGGATCATACGAATGGATTAGAATGGATCGTATGAATGAATTAGAATGGACCGTATAAATGAATTAGAAAGGTTACATTTGTGAGAATGAATTAGAATGGATCGAACGAATGGATTATAATGGATCGTACGAATGGATTAGAATGGATCGTACGAATAGATTAGAATGGATCTTACGAATGAATTAGAATGGATCATACTAAAGAATTAGAATGGATACATTTGTGAGAATGAATTAGAAAGGATACATTTGTGTGAATGAATTAGAATAGATTAGAATGGATCGTACGAATGGATTAAAATCCATTCTAATTCATCGCACGATCCATTCTAATTCATCGCACAATCCATTCTAATTCATTCGCTCGATCCATTCTAATTCATTCGTTCGATCCATTCTAATTCATTCGCACGAATGTATCCATTCTAATTCATTCGTACGACCCATTCTAATTCATTAGCACGATCCATTCTAATTCATTTGTACAAATGTATCCATTCTAATTCATTCGCACGATCCATTCTATTTCATTCGCACGATCCAGTCTAATTCATTCGCACGATCCATTCTAATTCATTCGTACGATCCATTCTAATTCATTTGCATGAATGTATACATTCTAATTCATTCGTACGATCCATTACAATTCATTCGTATGATCCATTCTAATTCATTCATGCAATCCATTCTAATTCATTCATACGATCTGTTGGGGTTAGCCAGAAACCACATATCTTGGATAGCCTTGCAAAACACTTCCGAGATAGAGTTCTCGAGGGAGCCCGTCCAGGAGCTGGAACCCTCGGAAGCGGAGCTCGCCCTCCCAGCCCATCAGGAGCTCGCCCCCACAGGGAGCTGGATGGACACCTTGTATCTGAGTGCAGCTCGCCCCTCCCAGCCCCTCAGGAGCTCGCCCCCCACAGGGAGCTTGATGGACACCTTGTATCTGAGTGCAGCTCGCCCCTCCCAGCCCCTCAGGAGCTCGCCCCCACAGGGAGCTTGATGGACACCTTGTATCTGAGTGCAGCTCGCCCCTCCCAGCCCCTCAGGAGCTCGCCCCCACAGGGAGCTGGATGAACACCTTGTATCTGAGTGCAGCTCGCCCCTCCCAGCCCCTCAGGAGCTCGCCCCCCACAGGGAGCTGGATGGACACCTTGTATCTGAGTGCAGCTCGCCCCTCCCAGCCCCTTAGGAGCTCGCCCCCCACAGGGAGCTGGATGGACACCTTGTATCTGAGTGCAGCTCGCCCCTCCCAGCCCCTCAGGAGCTCGCCCCCACAGGGAGCTGGATAGACACCTTGAATCTGAGTGCAGGTCGCCCCTCCCAGCCCCTCAGGAGCTCGCCCCCCACAGGGAGCTGGATGGACACCTTGTATCTGAGTGCAGCTCACCCCTTCCAGCCCCTCAGGAGCTCGCCCCACAGGGAGCTGGATGGACACCTTGTATCTGAGTGCAGCTCGTCCCTCCTAGACCCCGTAGGAGTTCGCTCCCCCGTGCTCATCGAATCATCTTGACAGTGGAGCGAGATCCACATTAGGCAGAAGGGGCCTAGGCTAAGGGCACTCATAGAAGCTCGCCTGAGCTCGCTGGAGCTCGCCTGAGCTCGCTGGAGCTCGCCTGAGCTCGCCCAAGTTTGGTAAATGGCTTAGACAAAGAATGCGAAGGAGCTCGCCAAAGCTCGCTCAAGAGCTCGCCCAAGTTCGCCCTTGCCTGTGGATCTCATAGACCCTAGGATTCCAATGGGTGGGGAACTCGCCCGGGAGCCCGCCAAGCTCACCCCGGAGCTCGCCTAAGCTCTCTCAGGAGCTCGCCAAACTCGTTCATTAGCTCGCCCAAGGTCGCTCAGGAGCTCTCCAAGCTCGTTCAGGAGCTCGCTTAGCTCGCTCCGGAGCTCGCCCAAGCTCGCCCCGACTCCTGTTTATCGAAGAGGTTGTTCCCGCGAGGTCCGACTCTTGATAAATATGGACGAAAGGACGGAGCAGTGTAGGGCGAGCTTGCCTTTGCTCCCCCCCCAGAGACCGCCCAGACTTGAACATTCCAGAACAGCCAGCTGGCAGCGATAAGAAAGATGCTCTCCCCCACTCAAACCGCCTGGCAGGCTTGATGACAGAATATCAGGGCGCGAGTACCAAGGACTGTCAGACCCACGCGAGCCAGAACGTGGGGGGTCTAGAAGGCCCTGGAGGAATCTCCACGCGTCGGGCCACGGTAGGTCGCCGAGTGCTATAAATGCTCACCCCCAGGCTCCATAGTACAGGTTCGAAACCCTTTTCCCTTCCACTTTTGTCTACTACAGCTCGCCGTTGTGCCACCGTGACTGACTTGAGCGTCGGAGGGTCTGCGCTCCTAAGGGAGCCAGCCGTTCTCACGTTCTCTTTTCTTTGTCTTGCAAGCAGCCCGCACGGACCAGCGAAAAATCCCCCGAACTTTTGGTGCCGTCTGTGGGATCTTCGACTGGTTCCTGCGAGAACGCCCACGGCCATGCGGTTGAGCGTCGTTCGCTTTTGTAACCCCAAAGATGGCTCCGGTGACAAGGGGACGCAAGCGACCGAGGACTCGTGCCAGATCTGCGCGCAGTGAGCCTCCGGTCGAGACCCCACAGCCCCCGGTCCCGCTCAGTGACCAACTCTTGTTGGAGATGTTGGCCACCCAGCGGGCGATGATGGAGGAGCTGACACGATTGCGTCAGGCTCCGGCGGCCAGCCGATGATCTGGGCCGGCGAAGACGGCGTCTCCGGTGCGACCACCGGCGTCAACATCGCGCCCTCCCACAATCGCTCCGGTGCGGTAGGTTTCCCATCCGGAACCCCCTGTCGGGAGAGCGGCTGCGCGAAGGGTGCCGGAAACCCCGCTCACAAGGTTGCAGAAGCTAGTCACCCAGCGATCTAGCAACCAGGCGACCTCGCGCGCGACCATTCCCTGCCGCCGTAGCCAGAGCGCCGATTCTGACGGGTCGGAGGCAAGATCTCTAGAGCGGGATCACGACTCGCGCCATCGGCGACGAGGGAAAGAGCCCGCGGTGGAAATACCTTCCGGAGCTCGCGAGGTAACGGCCTCCCACAGACCAACTGACGCGCTGAAGGAATCCGCGGGTGGACAGCAAGGAGGCCGCCGAGCGGTTGCCCCCGAGGGTCGCCGCGGGGTGGGACCGACCTCGCCACAAGGGAGCGTACGAGACCGCCTAGGACCTGCACAGCCGCCTCTGGGAGTTCTCCCCGGGCACTGGCAGCGATCTAGTGAGCCAGTAGATTTACTTGAAGACCTCGCCGCCCAAGGAGGTAGCTCGCCTTTCACCAGCGAGGTCCACCAAGGGGGTTTTCCACACCACTGGACCCCCCCGAAGTTTGTATTGTTCGACGGGTCGCAGGATCCCGTTGACCATCTCTTGGTTTACAGAAAGCTTCTGTTTTTCCGGGACCAAGACCACGTCTTGTGCCGAGCATTCCCGAGCAGTTTGACCAGCTCGGCATTGAACTGGTTCCACAAGTTGCCGCCCGGCACGATCCCCGACTTTCCAACTCTCTCTAGGCTATTCCTGGAGCAGTATCGCTGCAATAGGCAGCCCCCAAAGAGAATCGAGTCTCTATTTACCTTAACCATGGGAGCTCGCGAGACGCTCCGGTGCTTCGCAACGCGATTCTGAAGCGCTTACCTCGCCCTGGAAGATGCGGCGGGCCAAGATCGTACCGTGGTGAGCGCTTTCAGAAGCGCCCTCCCCGAGGGTTGCAAGCTTCATGACGCTCTAGTGATCAAGGACCCTCGCACGATGGTTGAACTATTTGCCCTGGTCCAGCAACACATCAAGCTCGAAGACGCTGTGCTAGACCGGAAGGGAAAGGCAGTCGAGCAGCGACCTCCTCCGGCCCCGCGACCGCTCGTCGTCAAGGCCGTGGAGAGAAGGGAGGTGCCCTTGGCGGTGACTTTGCCCGGACCGCCAGCTGTTCCTGCTGAACAGCCTGCTGAAGCCCCCGCGGCTGTCGCTGGAAGGCCGGCGAACTGGCGCCTGCCTCCAGGACCCGGGGAGCGGGACTTCACCGTGCTGACCCACTCGCCAGGACAAATCTTCCATCAGATTCGGAATGAACCATTCTTCCAGTACCCGTCACCCCTGCAGGTCGGAGAGCCTGGCTTTACCGACAACTCGCGGCGGTGCGCTTTTCATCGAAGCCCTGGGCATCACACGATCCATTCTAATTCATTCGTACGATCCATTCTAATTCGTTCATACGATCCATTCTAATTCGTTCACACGATCCATTCTAATTCATTCGTACGATCTATTCTAATTCATTCACATGATCCATTCTAATTCATTCGTACGATCTATTCTAATTCATTCGTACAATCCATTCAAATTCATTCATACGATGCAATCTAATTCATTCGCACAAATGTATCTATTCTAATTCATTCGTACAATGCGTTCTAATCCATTTGTACGATCCATTCTAATCCATTCGTACGATCCATTCTAATTCATTCGCACGAATGTAACCATTCTAATTCATTCATATGATCCATTCTAATTCATTCGTACGATCCATTCTAATTCATTCGTATGATCCATTCTAATTCATTCGATCGATCCATTCTAATTCATTTTCATGAATGTATCTATTCTAATTTATTCGTACGATCTAGTCAAATTCATTCGTACGATCCATTCTAATTCATTCGCACGAATATATCCATTCTAATTCATTCGTACGATCCTTTCTAATTCATTCACATGATCCATTCTAATTCTTTCATATGATCCATTCTAATTCATTCGCACGAATGTATCCATTCTAGTTCGTTCGTACGCTCCATTCTAATTCATTCGTACGCTCCATTCTTATTCATCGCACAAATGTATCCATTCTAATTTATTCGTATGATCCTTTCAAATTCAATCGTATGATTCATTCTAATTCATTCGCACAAATGTATCCATTTTAATTCATTCGTACGATTTATTCTAATTTATTCATACGATCCATTCTAATTCATTCGCACGATCCAATCTAATTCATTCGTATGATCCATTCTAATTCATTCGCATGAATATATCTATTCTAATTCATTCGTATGATCCATTCTAATTTATTCACAAGATCTATTCTAATTCATTCGTACGATCCATTCTAATTCATTCGTACGATCCATTCTAATTCATTTGCACGAATGTATCATACGATTGAATTAGAATGGATCATGCGAATGAATTAAAATAGATCGTACGAATGAATTAGAATGGATTGTAGAAATGAATTAGAAAGGTTACATTTGTGAGAATGAATTAGAATGGATCGTACGAATGAATTAGAATGGATCGTACGAATGGATTAGAATGGATCATACGAATGAATTAGAATGGATCATACAAATGAATTAGAATGGTTACATTCGTGAGAATGAATTAGAATGGATCATACGAATAAATTAGAATGGATCATGCAAATGAATTTGAATGGATCGTACGAATGAATTAGAATGTAACGAACGAATGAATTAGAATGGATACATTCGAGCGAATGAATTAGAATAGATCGTAGGAATGAATTAGAATGGATCATACAAATGAATTAGAATGGATCGTGCGAATGAATTAGAATGGATTGTACGAATGAATTAGAATGAATACATTCGTGCGAATGAATTAGAATGGATCGGACGAATGAATTAGAATGGATCGTACGATTCATTCTAATTCGTTCGTATGATCCATTCTAATTCATTCGTATGATCCATTCTAACTCAATCGGTGGATCCATTCTAATTCATTCATCCGATCCATTCTAATTCATTCGTACGATCCATTCTAATTCATTCACACGAATGTATCCATTCTAATTCATTTGTACGATCCATTCTAATTCATTCGTACAATGCGTTCTAATCCATTCGTACGATCCATTGTAATTCATTCCCACGATCCATTCTAATTCATTCGTACGATCCATTCTTATTCATACGAATGTATCCATTCTAATTCATTCGTACGAATGTATCCATTCTAATTGGATCGTGCGAATGAATTTGAATGGATCGTACGAATAAATTAGAATGGATCATACAAATGAATTAGAAAGGTTACATTCGTGAGAATGAATTAGAATGGATCGTATGAATGAATTTGAATGGATCATGCGAATGAATGTGAATGGATCGTTCGAATGAATTAGAATGGATCGAACGAATGAATTAGAATGGATACATTCGAGAGAATGAATTAGAATAGATCGTAGGAATGAATTAGAATGGATCATACGAATGAATTAGAATGAATCGTACGAATGAATTAGAATGGATCGTACGAATGAATTAGAATGGATCGTGCGAATGAATTAGAATGGATCGTACGAATGAATTAGAATAGATCTTACGAATGAATTAGAATGGATTGAACGAATGAATTAGAATAGATACATTCGACCAAATGAATTAGAATAGATCGTAGGAATGAATTCGAATGGATCATACGAATGAATTAGAATGGATCGTGTGAATGAATTAGAATGGATTGTACGGATGAATTAGAATGGATACATTCGAGCGAATGAATTAGAATAGATCGTAGGAATGAATTAGAATGGATCATACGAATGAGTTAGAATGGATCGTGTGAATAAATTAGAATGGATTGTACGAATGAATAAGAATGGATACATTCGTGCGAATGAATTAGAATGGATCGTACGAATGAATAAGAATTGATCGTGCGAAAGAATTAGAATGGATACATTCTTGCGAATGAATTTGAATGGATCGTACGAATGAATTAGAATGGTTGCAATCGTGCAAATGGTTTAGAATGGATCGTACGAATAAATTAGAATGGATACATTCGTGCGAATGAATTAGAATGGATCATACAAATGAATTAGAATGGATCGTACAAATGAATTAGAATGGATCATGCGAATTAATTAGAATGGATTGTACGAATGAATTAGAATGGATATATTTGTGCGAATGAATTAGAATGGATCGTGCGAATGAATTAGAATGGATCGTACGAATGAATTAGAATGGATATATTTATGCGAATGAATTAGAATAGATCGAACGAATGAATTAGAATGGATACATTTGTGCGAATGAATTAGAATGGATTGTACGAATGAATTTGAATGGATCGTACGAATGAATTAGAATGAATATATTTGCGCGAATGAATTAGAATAGATCGTACGAATGAATTAGAATGGATTGTACGAATGAATTAGAATGGATACATTCGAGCGAATGAATTAGAATGGATCGAACGAATGAATTAGAATGGATCATAGGAATGAATTAGAATGGATCATGCAAATGAATTAGATTGGATACATTCGTGCGAATGAATTAGAACGAATCGTATGAATAAATTAGAATGGATCATAGGAATGTATTAGAATGGATCGTGCAAACGAATTAGAATGGATACATTCGTGCGGATGAATTAGAATGGATCGTAGGAATGAATTAGAATGGATCGTACGAATGAATTAGAATGGATACATTTGTGCGAATGAATTAGAATGGATCGTGCGAATGAATTAGAATGGATCGTACGAATGAATTAGAATGGATCGTAAGAACGAATTAGAATGGATCGTATGAACGAATTAGAATGGATCATACGAATGAATTAGAATGGATACATTCGAGCGAATGAATTAGAGTGGATCGTACGAATGAATTAGAATGGATCATAGGGATGAATTAGAATGGATATATTCGTGCGAATGAATTAGAATGGATCGTAGGAATGAATTAGAATGGATCGTACGAATGAATTAGAATGGTTCCATTCGTGCGAATGAATTAGAATGGATCGTACGAATGGATTAGAATGGATCGTACGAATGGATTAGAATGGATCGTACGAATGAATTAGAATAGATCATACAAATGAATTAGAAAGGTAACATTTGTGAGAATGAATTAGAATGGATCATACGAATGAATTAGAATGCATCGTACGAATGGATTAGAATGGATCGTACGAATAAATTAGAATGGATATATTCGTGCGAATGAATTAGAATGGATCGTACGAATGAATTCGAATGGATCGTACGAATGCATTAGAATGGATCGTACGAATGAATTAGAATGGATACATTCGAGTGAATGAATTCGAATGGATCGTGCGATGAATTAGAATGCATCATACAAATGAATTAGAATGGATTCTAATCCATTCGTACGATCCATTCTAATCTATTCTAATTCATTCGCACAAATGTATCCATTCTAATTCATTCTCACGAATGTAACCTTTCTAATTCATTTGTATGATCCATTCTAATGCATTCGTACGATCCATTCTAATCCATTCGTATGATCCATTCTAATCTATTTATTCGTACGAATGAATTAGAATGGTTACATTCGTGCGAATGAATTAGAATAGATCGTACGAATGAATTAGAATGGATCGTACGAATGAATTAGAATGGATCGTGCGAATGAATTAGAATGGATCGTACGAATGAATTAGAATGGATCGTACGAATGAATTAGAATGGATATATTCGTGCGAATGAATTAGAATGGATCGTGCGAATAAATTAGAATGGATCATACGAATGAATTAGAATGGATTTATTTGTGAGAATGAATTGGAATGGATCGTACGATCCATTCTAATTCATTCGTACGATCCATTCTAATTCGTTCGTACGATCCATTCTAATTCGTTCGTACGATCCATTCTAATTCATTTATACGATCCATTTTAATTCATTCATACAAATGAATTAGAATGGATCGTATGAATGAATAAGAATGGAACGTACGAATGAATTAGAATGGATACATTTGTGCGAATTAATTAGAATGGATCGTATGAATGAATTAGAATGGATCGTACGAATGAATTAGAATGGTTACATTCGTGCGAATGAATTAGAATGGATCGTACGAATGGATTAGAATGGATCATACTAATGGATTAGAATGGATCGTACGAATAAATTTGAATGGATCGTACAAAAGAATTAGAAAGGTTACATTTGTGAGAATGAATTAGAATGGCTCGTACAAATGGATCGTACGAATGGATTAGAATGGATCATACGAATGGATTAGAATGGATCGTACAAATGGATTAGAATGGATCGTACGAATGAATTAGAATGGATCATACAAATGAATTAGAAAGGTTACATTCGTGAGAATGAATTAGAATGGATCGTGCGAATGAATTAGAATGGATCGTGCGATTGAATTAGAATGGATCGTACGAACGAATTAGAATGGATCGTACGAACGAATTAGAATGAATCATATGAACGAATTAGAATGGATCATACGAATGAATTAGAATGGATACATTCGAGCGAATGAATTAGAATGGATCGTACGAATGAATTAGAATGGATCATAGGAATGAATTTGAATGGATCGTGCAAATGAATTAGAATGGATACATTCGTGCGAATGAATTAGAATGGATCGTAGGAATGAATTAGAATGGATCATACGAATGAATTAGAATGGTTACATTCGTACGAATGAATTAAAATGGATCTTACGAATGAATTAGAATGGATCGTGCGAATGAATTAGAATTGATCCATTCTAATTCGTACGATCCATTCTAATTCGTTCGTACGATCCATTCTAATTCATTCGCACGATCCATTCTAATTCATTCGCACAATCCCTTCTAATTCATTCTTACGAATGTAAACTTTCTAATTCATTTGTATGATCCATTCTAATTCATTCGTACGATCCATTCTAATCCATTCGTACGATCCATTCTAATTCATTCGTACGATCCATTCTAATATATTCTCACAAATGTAACCTTTATAATTCATTTGTACGATCAATTCTAATTCAATCGTACGATCCATTCTAATCCATTCGTACAATCCATTCTAACCTATTCGTACGATCCATTCTAATTCATTCGCACGAATGTAACCATTCTAATTCATTCGTACGAGCCATTCTAATTCATTCGTACGATCCATTCTAATTAATTCACACAATTGTATCCATTCTAATTCATTCGTACGATCCATTCTTATTCATTCATACGATCCATTCTAATTATTTTGTATGAATGAATTAAAATGGATCGTACAAATGAATTAGAATTGATCGTGCAAATGATTTAGAATTGATCGTACGAACGAATTAGAATGGATCATACGAACGAATTAGAATGGATCGTATGAACGAATTAGAATGGATTGTACGAATGAATTAGAATGGATCGTATGATCCATTCTAATCCATTCACATGAATTAGAATGGATCATGCGAATGAATTTGAACGGATCGTGCGAATGAATTAGAATGGCTCATACGAATGAATTAGAATGGATCATGCGAATGAATTAGAATAGATCGTACAAATGAATTAGAAAGGTTACATTTGTGAGAATGAATTAGAATAGATCGTACGAATGAATTAGAATGGATCATACGAATGGATTAAAATGGATCATACGAATGGATCCGAATGAGTTAGAATGGATCATATGAATGAATTAGAATGGATCGTACGAATGAATTAGAATGGATTGTGCGAATGAATTAGAATGGATCGTATGAATGAATTAGAATGGATCATACGAATGAATTAGAATGGGTCGTACGAACGAATTAAAATGGATCGTACGAACGAATTAGAATGGATCGTACGAACGAATTAGAATGGATCGCATGAACGAATTAGAATGGATCGTACGAATGAATTAGAATGGATACATTCGAGCGAATGAATTAGAATGGATCGTACGAATAAATTAGGATGGATCATAGGAATGAATTAGAATGGATCGAGCAAATGAATTAGAATGGACACATTCGTGCGAATGAAATAGAATGGATCGTAGGAATGAATTAGAATGGATCGTACGAATGAATTAGAATGGTTATGTTCGTGCGAATGAATTAGAATAGATCGTACGAATGAATTAGAATGGATTGTACGAATGGATTAGAATGGATCGTACGAATGGATTAGAATGGATCGTACGAATGAATTAGAATGGATCATAGGAATGAATTAGAATGGATCGTGCAAATAAATTAGAATGGATACATTCGTGCGAATGAATTAGAATGGATCGTAGGAATGAATTAGAATGGATTGTACGAATGAATTAGAATGGTTACATTCGTGCGAATGAATTAGAATGGATCGTACGAATGGATTAAAATGGATCGTACGAATGGAGTAGAATGGATCGTACGAATGAATTAGAATGGATCGTACAAATGAATTAGAAAGGTTACATTTGTGAGAATGAATTAGAATGGATCGTACGAATGGATTAGAATGGATCGTACGAATGAATTAGAATGGATCACACAAATGAATTTGAAAGGTTACATTCGTGAGAATGAATTAGAATGGATCGTACGAATGAGTTAGAATGGATCATACGAATGAATTAGAATGGATTATATGAATGAATTAGAATGGATCGAACGAATGAATTAGAATGGATACATTCGAGTGAATGAATTAGAATAGATCGTAGGAATGAATTAGAATGGATCGTACGAATGAATTAGAATGGATACATTCGTGCGAATGAATTAGAATGAATTGTACGAATGAATTAGAATGGATCATAGGAATGAATTAGAATGGATCGCGCAAATGAATTAGAATGGATACATTCGTGCGAATGAATTAGAATGGATCGTAGGAATGAATTAGAATGGATCGTACGAATGAATTAGAATGGTTACATTCGTGCGAATGAATTAGAATGGATCGTACGAATGGATTAGAATGGATCGTACGAATTAATTAGAATGTATCGTGCGAATGAATTAGAATGGATTGTACAAATGAATTAGAAAGGTTACATTTGTGAGAATGAATTAGAATGGATCGTACGAATGAATTAGAATGGATACAGTTGTGCGAATTAATTAGATAGGATCGTACGAATGAATTAGAATGGATCGTATGAATGAATTAGAATGGTTACATTCGTGCGAATGAATTAGAATGGATCGTACGAATGGATTAGAATAGATCGTATGAATGGATTAGAATGGATCGTACGAATGAATTAGAATGGATCGTACAAATGAATTAGAAAGGATTGTAGGAATGAATTAGAATGGATCGTACAAATGAATTAGAAAGGTTATATTTGTGAGAATGAATTAGAATGGATCGTATGAATGAATTAGAATGGATCGTACGAATGGATTAGAATGGATCGTACGAATGGATTAGAATGGATCGAACGAATGAATTAGAATTGATGCATTCGAGCGAATGAATTAGAATAGATCGTAGGAATGAATTAGAATGGATCATACGAATGAATTAGAATGGATCGTGCGAATGAATTAGAATGGATTGTACGAATGAATTAGAATGGATACATTCGTGCGAATGAATTAGAATGGATCAGACGAATGAATTAGATTGGATCGTACGAATGAATTAGAATGGATCATGCGAATGAATTAGAATGAATCGTACGAATGCATTAGAATGGATCATACAAATGAATTAAAATGGATTATACAAATGAATTGGAATAGATCGTATGAATGAATTAGAATACATCTTGTGAATGAATTAGAATGGATCGTACGAATGGATTAGAATGGATCGAACGAATGAATTTGAATGGATACATTCGTGCAAATGAATTAGAATGGATCGTACGAATGAATTAGAATGGATTGTGTGAATGAATTAGAATGAATCGTACGAATGAATTAGAATGGATCGTACGAATGAATTATAATGGATCATGCGAATGAATTTGAATAGATCGTACGAATGAATTAGAATGGATCGTACGTTCCGTTATAATTCATTGTCACAAATATATCCATTCTAGTTCATTCGTACGCTCCATTCTAATCCATTCGTACGATCCATTCTAATTCATTCACATGATGTATTCTAATTCATTCGTACGATCCATTCCAATTCATTTGTACGATCCATTTTAATTCATTCGTATGATCCATTCTAATACATTCGTGTGATCCATTCTAATTCATTCGCACGATCCATTCCAATTTATTCGTACGATCCATTCTAATTCATTCGTCCGATCCATTCTAAATCATTCGCACGAATGTATCCATTCTAATTCATTCGTCCGATCCATTCTAATTCATTCACACGAATGTATCCATTCTAATTCATTCGTAAAATCCATTCTAATTTATTCGTACGATCCATTCTAATCCATTCGTACGATCCATTCTAATCCATTCGTACGATCCATTCTAATTGATTCGCATGAATGTAACCATTCTAATTCATTCGTACGGTTTATTCTAATTCATTCGCATGATCTATTCTAATTCATTCGCATAAATATATCCATTCTAATTCATTCGTACGATCCATTCTAATTCATTCGCACGATCCATTCTAATTCATTTGTATAAATGTATCCATTCTAATTCATTCGTACGATCCATTCTTATTCATTCATACGATCCATTCTAATTCATTTTTACGATCCATTCCAATTCCTTCGTACGATCCATTCTAATTCATTCGCACGATCCATTCTAATTCATTTGTACGAATGTATCCATTCTAATTCATTCGCACGATCCATTCTAATTCATTCGCACGATCCGTTCTAATTCATTCGTATGATCCATTCTAATTCATTTGTACGATCCATTCTAATTCATTCGCACAAATGTATCCATTCTAATTCATTCGTACATTCATGCGAATGAATTAGAATGGATCGTATGAATGAGTTAGAATGGATCGTATGAATGAATTAGAATGGATTGCATGAATGAATTAGAATGGATCATACGAATGAATTAGAATGGATCGTACGAATGAATTAGAATGGATACATTCATGCAAATGAATTAGAATGGATCGTACGAATGAATTAGAATGGATCATACGAATGAATTAGAATGGATCGTGCGAATGAATTAGAATGGATCGTGCGAATGAATTAGAATGGATACATTCGTAAAAATGAATTAGAATGGATCGTGTGAATGAATTAGAATGGATACATTCGAGCGAATGAATTAGAATCGATCATACGAATGAATTAGAATGGATTCGCACGAATGTAACCATTCTAATTTATTCGTACAATCCATTCTAATTCATTTGCACTAATGTAACCATTCTAATTCATTCGTACAATCCATTCAAATTCATTCGCAAGAATGTATCCATTCAAATTCATTCGCATGATCAATTGTAATTCATTCGTAAGATCCGTTCTAATTCATTCGTACGATCAATTCTAATTCATTCGTACGATCCATTCTAATTCATTCGCACGAATGTATCCATTCTAATGCATTCGTACGATTCATTCTAATTCATTCGCACGATCCATTCTAATTCATTCGTACGTCGTACGATCCATTCTAATTCATTCTCATGAATGTAACCTTTCTAATTCATTTGTATGATCCATTCTAATTCATTCGTACTATCCATTCCAATCCAGTCGTACGATCCATTCTAATCCATTCGTACGATACATTCTAATTCATTCGTACGATCCATTCTGATTCATTCGCACGAATGTATCCATTCTAGTTCATTCGTACGCTCCATTCTAATTCATTCATACGCTCCATTCTTATTCATCACACAAATGTATCCATTCTAATTCATTCGTTCGATCCATTCTAATTCATTCCTACGATCTATTCTAATTCATTCGTATGAATTAGAATGGATATATTTGTGCGAATGAATTAGAATGGATCATACGAATGAATTTGAGTGGATCGTATGAATGATTTAGAATGGATCATATGAATGAATTAGAATGGTTACATTCGTGCGAATGAATTAGAATAGATCGTATGAATGAATTTGAATGGTTCGTACGAATGAATTAGAATAGCACATACGAATGAATTAGAATGAATCGTATGAATGAATTAGAATTGTTACATTCGTGCGAATGAATTAGAATAGATCATACGAATGAATTAGAATGGATCGTACGAATGAATTAGAATGGATACATTTGTGCGAATGAATTAGAATGGATCGTATATTCGTGCAAATAAATTCGAATGGATCGTACAAATGAATTAGAATGGATCGTACGAATGAGTTAGAATGGATCGTGCTAATGAATTAGAATGGATTATACGAATGAATTAGAATGGATCCACCGAATGAGTTACAATGGATCATACGAATGAATTAGAATGGATCGTACGAATAAATTAGAACGGATTATGCGAATGAATTAGAATAGATCATAGGAATGAACTAGCATGAATCATATGAATGAATTAGAATGGATCGTACGAATGAATCGTACGAATGAATTAGAATGGATCCTACGAATGAATTAGAATGGATACAGTTGTGAGAATGAATTAGAATGGATCGTGCGAATGCATTAGAATGGATCGTATGAATGAATAAGAATGGATCGTACGAATGAATTAGAATGGATCGTGCGAATGAATTAGAATGAATCGTACAAATGCATTAGAATGGATCGTACGAATGAATTAGAATGAATCGTACGATCCATTCTAATTCATTCGTCCGATCCATTCTAATTCATTCGTACGAATGTATCCATTCTAATTCATTCGTACAATCCATTCTAATTCATTCGCATGATCCATTCAAATTCATTCGTACAATCCATTCTAATCCATTCGTATGATCCATTCTAATTCATTCGCACGAATGTAACCATTCTAATTCATTCGTACGATCCATTCTAATCCATTCGTCCGATCCATTCTAATTCATTCGCACGAATGTCTCCATTCTAATTTATTCGTACAATCCATTCTAATTCATTCGCACGATCCATTCTAATTCTTTCGTACGATCAATTCTAATTCATTTGTACGATCCATTCTAATTCATTCGCACAAATGTATCAATTCTAATTTATTCGTACGATCCATTCAAATTCAATTGTATGATCCATTCTAATTCATTCGCACAAATGTATCCATTCTAATTCATTCGTACGATCCATTCTAATTCATTCGTTCGATCCATTCTAATTCATTTGTACGATCCATTCTAATTCATTTATACAATCCATTCAAATTCATTCGTACGATGCAATCTAATTCATTCGCACAAATGTATCTATTCTAATTCATTCGTACAATGCATTCTAATCCATTCATACGATCCATTCTAATCCATTCGTACGATCCATTCTAATTCATTCGCACGAATGTAACCATTCTAATTCATTCATACGATCCATTCTAATTCATTCCTACGTACGATCCATTCTAATCCATTCGTACGATCCATTCTAATCGATTCGTACGATCCATTCTAATTCATTCGCTCGAATGTATCCATTCTAATTCATTCGTACGATCCATTCTAATTCATTCAAATGATACATTCTAATCCATTCGTATGATCCATTCTAATTCATTCCTACGATCTATTCTAATTCATTCGCTCGAATGTATCCATTCTAATTCATTCGTACGATCCATTCTTATTTATTCGTACGATCCATTCAAATTCATTCGCATGATCCATTCTAATTCATTCGTACGATCCATTCTAATTCATTCTCACGAATGTAACCTTTCTAATTCATTCGTACGATCCATTCTAATCCATTCGTACGATCCATTCTAATCCATTCGTACGATCCATTCTAATCCATTCGTATGATCCATTCTATTGCATTCGTATGATTCATTCTAATTCATTCGTACGATCCATTCTAATTCATTCGTACGATCTAATTCTAATCCATTCATACGATCAATTCTAATTCGCACAAATGTATCCATTTAATTCATTAGTACGATCCATTCTAATTTATTCATACGATCCATTCTAATTCATTCGCACGATCCATTCTAATTCATTCGTACGATCCATTCTAATTCATTCGCATGAATATATCTATTCTAATTCATTCGTACAATGCATTCTAATCCATTCGTATGATCTATTCTAATTCATTCGCACGAATGTAACCATTCTATTTCATTCGTACGATCCATTCTAATTCATTCCTACGTACGATTCATTCTAATCCATTCGTACGATCCATTCTAATCCATTCGTACGATCCATTCTAATCAATTCGTACGATCCATTCTAATTCATTCGCTCGAATGTATCCATTCTAATTCATTCGTACGATCCATTCTAATTCATTCACACGATCCATTTTAATTCATTCGTATGATCCATTCTAATTCATTCCTACGATCTATTCTAATTCATTCGCTCAAATGTGTCCATTTTAATTCATTCGTACAATCCATTCTTATTTATTCGTACGATCCATTCAAATTCATTCGCATGATACATTCTAATTCATTCGTACGATCCATTCTAATTCATTCTCACGAATCTAACCTTTCTAATTTATTCGTACAATCCATTCTAATCCATTCGTACGATCCATTCTAATCCATTCGTATGATCCATTCTAATGCATTCGTATGATTCATTCTAATTCATTCGTACGATCCATTCTAATTCATTCGTACGATCTAATTCTAATCCATTCGTACGATCAATTCTAATTCACACAAATGTATCCATTTTAATTCATTCGTACGATCCATTCTAATTTATTCATACGATCCATTCTAATTCATTCGCACGATCCATTCTAATTCATTCGTACGATTCATTCTAATTCATTCGCATGAATATATCTATTCTAATTCATTCGTATGATCCATTCTAATTTATTCGCACGATCTATTCCTATTCATTCGTACGATTCATTCTAATTCATTCGCACGATCCATTCTAATTCATTCGTATGATCCATTCTAATTTATTCGCACGAATGTATCCATTCTAATTCATTCATGCAATCCATTCTAATTCATTCGTGCAATCCATTCTAATTCATTCGCACGAATGTATCCATTCTAGTTCATTCATACGCTCCATTCTAATTCATTCGTACGCTCCATTCTTATTCATCGCACAAATGTATCCATTCTAATTCATTTGTACGATCCATTCTAATTCATTCCTACGATCCATTCTAATTCATTCGTACGATCCATTCTAATTCATTCGTACGATCCATTCTAATTCATTCGCACAAATATATCCATTCTAATTCATTCGCACGATCCATTCTAATTCATTCGTACGATCCATTCTAATTCATTCGCACGATTGTATCCATTCTAATTCATTCGTGCAATCCATTCTAATTCATTCGCACGAATGTATCCATTCTAGTTCATTCGTACGCTCCATTCTAATTCATTCGTACGCTCCATTCTTATTCATCGCACAAATGTATCCATTCTAATTCATTTGTACGATCCATTCTAATTCATTCTTACGATCCATTCTAATTCATTCGTACGATCCATTCTAATTCATTCGCATAAATGTATCCATTCTAATTCAATCGTACGATCCATTCTACTTCGTTCATACGATCCATTCTAATTCGTTCGTACGATCCATTCTAATTTGTTCGTACGAATGAATTAGAATGGATCGTATGAATGAATAAGAATGGATCGTACGAATGAATTAGAATAGATCGTGCGAATGAATTAGAATGAATCATATGAATGCATTAGAATGGATACATTCGTACGAATGAATTAGAATGGATCCACCGAATGAGTTAGAATGGATCACACGAACGAATTAGAATGGATCGTACGAATGAATTAGAATGGATTATGCGAATGAATTAGAATAGATCATATGAATGAATAAGAATGGATCGTACGAATGAATTAGAATGGATCGTGCGAATGAATTAGAATGGATACATTCGTGCTAATGAATTAGAATGGATCGGACGAATGGATTAGAATGGATCGTGCGATTCATTCTAATTCATTCATACGATCCATTCTAATGCATTCGTACGATTCATTCTAATTCATTCGCACGATCCATTCTAATTCATTCGTACGATCCATTCTTATTCATTCATACGATCCATTCTAATTTATTCGCACAATCCATTCTAATTCATTCGTACGATCCATTCTAATTCATTCGTATGATCTATTCTAACTCATTCGGTGGATCCATTCTAATTCATTCGTACGATCCATTCTAATTCATTCGCATGATCCATTCTAATTTATTCGTACGATCCATTCTAATTCATTCGTACGATCTATTCTAATTCATTCGCATGATCCATTCTAATTCATTCATACGATCCATTCTAATTCATTCTCATGAATGTATCCATTCTAATTCATTCGTACGATCCATTCTAATTCATTCTCATGAATGTATCCATTCTAATTCATTCATAAGATCCATTCTAATTCGTTCATACGATCCATTCTAATTTGTTCGTACAATCCATTCTAATTCATTCTCTAGAATAGATACATTTGTGCGAATGAATTAGATTGCAACGTACGAATGAATTTGAATGGATTGTACGAATGAATTAGAATGGATCGTACGAATGAATTAGAATGGATCATGCGAATGAATTAGAATAGATCATACGAATGAATTAGAATGGATCGTACGAATAAATTAGAATGGATCGTGCGAATGAATTAGAATGGATCGTACGAATGAATAAGAATGGATCCACCTAATGAGTTAGAATGGATCATACGAATGAATTAGAATGGATCGTACGAATGAATAATAATGGATTGTGCGAATGAATTAGAATGGATCGTATGAATGAATAAGAATGGATCGTACGAATGAATTAGATTGGATCATGCGAATGAATTAGAATGAATCGTACGAATGCATTTGAATGGATCGTACGAATGAATTAGAATGAATTGTACGATCCATTCTAATTCATTCGTCCGATCCATTCTAATTCATTCGCATGAATGTATCCATTCTAATTCATTCGTACAATCCATTCTAATTCATTCGCACGATCCATTCTAATTCATTTGTATGATCCATTCTAATTCATTCCTACGATCTACTCTAATTCATTCGCTCGAATGTATCCATTCTAATTCATTCATACAATCCATTCTAATTCATTCGCACGATCCATTCTAATTCATTCCTATGATCCATTCTAATTCATTCCTACGATCTATTCTAATTCATTCTCTCGAATGTATCCATTCTAATTCATTCGTACGATCCATTCTAATTCATTCGTATGATCCATTCTAACTCATTCGGTGGATCCATTCTAATTCATTCGTACGATCCATTCTAATTCATTCGCACGATCTATTCTAATTTATTCGTACGATCCATTCTAATTCATTCATACGATCTATTCTAATTCATTCGCATGATCCATTCTAATTCATTCGCATGATCCATTCTAATTCATTCGTACGATCCATTCTAATTCATTCGTACGATCCATTCTAATTCATTAACACGAATGTATCTATTCTAATTCATTCGTACGATCCATTCAAATTCGTTCGTACGAATGAATTAGATTGGATCATAGGAATGAATTAGAATGGATCGTGCAAATGAATTAGAATGGATACATTCGTGCGAATGAATTAGAATGGTTATATTCTTGCGAATGAATTAGAATGGATCGTACGAATGGATTAGAATGGATCATACGAATGAATTAGAATGGATCATACAAATGAATTAGAAAGGTTACATTTGTGAGAATGAATTAGAATGGATCGTACTAATGAATTAGAATGGATCGTACGAATGGATTAGAATGGATCGTACGAATGGATTAGAATGGATCGTACGAATGAATTAGAATGGATTATGCGAGTGAATTAGAATGGATCGTATGAATAAATTAGAATGGTTACATTCGTGCAAATGAATTAGAATGGATCGTACGAATGTTTTAGAATAGATCATACGAATGGATTAGAATGGATCATACGAATGAATTAGAATGGATACATTCGAGCGAATGAATTAGAATGGATCGTATGAATGGATTAGAATGGATCGTACAAATGGATTAGAATGGATCGTACGAATGCATTAGAATGGATCATACAAATGAATTAGAAAGGTTACATTCGTGAGAATGAATTAGGATGGATACATTTGTGCGAATGAATTAGAATAGATTAGAATGGATCGCACGAATAAATTTGAATCCATTCTAATTCATTTGTATGATCCATTCTAATTCATCGCACGATCCATTCTAATTCTTTCGCTCGAATGTATCCATTCTAATTCATTCATACGATCCATTCTAATGCATTCGTACGATCCATTCTAATTCATTCGTCCGATCCATTCTAATTCATTCGCACGAATGTATCCATTCTAATTCATTCGTACAATCCATTCTAATTCATTCGCACGATCCATTCTAATACATTCGTATGATCCATTCTAATTCATTCCTACTATCTATTCTAATTCATTCGCTCGAATGTATCCATTCTAATTCATTCGTTCGATCCATTCTAATGCATTCGTATGATCCATTCTAATTCATTCGCACTAATGTATCCATTTTGATTCGTTCGTACGATCCATTCTAATTTATTCATACGATCCATTCTAATTCATTCGCACGATCCATTCTAATTCATTTGTACGATCCATTCTAGTCCATTCATACGAATGGATTAGAATGGATACATTCGTGCAATCCATTCTAATTCATTTGCACGATCCATTCTAATCCATTCGTACGATCCATTCTAATCCATTCGTACGATCCATTCTAATTCATTCGTACGATCCATTCTAATTCATTCCCACAAATGTATCCTTTCTAATTCATATGATCCATTCTAATTCGTTCATACGATCCATTCTAATTCATTCGCACGAATGTAACCATTCTAATTCATTCGTACGATCCATTCTAATTCATTCGTTCGATCCATTCAAATTCATTCGTATGATGCATTCTAATTCATTCGCACGATCTATTCTAATTCATTCGTACGATCCATTCTAATTCATTCGTACGATCCCTTCTAATTTATTCGCACTATCTATTCTAATCCATTTGTACGATCCATTCTAATTCAATCGCACGAATGTAACCATTCTAATTCATTCGTACGATCTATTCTAATTCATTCCTACGATCTATTCTAATTCATTCGCACGAATGTATCCATTCTAATTCATTTGCACGATCCATTCTAATTCATTCCTATGATCGATTCTAATTCATTCGTACGATCCATTCTAATTCATTCGCTCGAATGTATCTATTCTAATTCATTCGTACGATCCATTCTAATTCGTTAATACGATCCATTCTAATTTGTTCATACGATCCATTCTAATTCATTCGTACGATCCATTCAAATTCATTCGCACAAATGTATCCATTTTAATTCATTCGTATGATCCATTCTAATTCATTCGCGCGATCCATTCTAATTCATTCACATGATCCATTCTAATTCATTCGTACGATCCATTCTAATTCATTCGTACGATCCATTCTAATTCATTCATACGATCCATTCTAATTCATTCATACGATCCATTCTAATTCATTCGCACGAATGTATCCATTCTAATTCATTCGTACGATCCATTCTAATTCATGTGCACAATCGATTCTAATTCATTCGTACGATCCATTCTAATTCATTCGCATGATCCATTCTAATTCATTTGTACGATCCATTCTAATTCATTCATACAATCCATTCTAATTCATTCGTACGATCCATTCTAATCCATTCGTACGATCCATTCTAATCCATTCGTATGATCCATTCTAATCCATTCGTACGATCCATTCTAATTCATTCGCACGATCTAATTCATTCGCATGATCCATTCGTACGATCCATTCTAATCCATTCGTATGATCTAATTTATTCATACGATCCATTCTAATTCGTTCATACGATCCATTCTTATTCATTCATACGACCCATTCTAATTCATTCGCACAAATGTGTCCATTCTAATTTATTCATACGATCCATTCAAATTCAATCGTATGATCCATTCTAATTCATTCGTATGATCCATTCTAATTCATTCGTTTGATCCATTCTAATTCATTCGTACGATCCATTCAAATTCATTCGTACGATGCAATCTAATTCATTCGCACAAATGTATCTATTCTAATTCATTCGTATAATGCGTTCTAATCCATTCGTACGATCCATTCTAATCTATTCATACAATCCATTCTAATTCATTCGCACGAATATAACCATTCTAATTCATTCATATGATCCATTCTAATTCATTCGTACGATCCATTCTAATTCATTCCCACGATCCATTCTAATTCATTTGCACGAATGTATCCATTCTAGTTCATTCGCACGATCCATTCTAATGCATTCGTACGATTCATTCTAATTCATTCGTACGATCCATTCTAATTCCTTCGTACGATCCATTCTAATTCATTCGTATGATCAATTCTAATTCATTCACACGATCCATTCTAATCCATTCGTACGATCCATTCTAATTTGTGCGTACGATCCATTATAATTCGTTCGTACGATCCATTCTAATTCATTCGCACGATCCATTCTAATTCATTCGTACGAATGAATTAGAATGGATCGTGCGATCCATTCTAATTCATTCGCACAATCCATTCTAATTCATTCGTACAATCCATTCTAATTCATTCATCTGATCCATTCTAATTCATTCGCACGAATGTATCCATTCTAATTCATTTGTATGATCCATTCTAATTCATTCGCACGAATGTAACCATTCTAATTTATTCGTACGATCCATTCTTATTCATTCATACGATCCATTCTAATTCAGTACTACGATCCATTCTAATTCATTCGTACGATCCATTCTAATTCATTCGTACGATCCATTCTAATTCATTTATACGATCTATTCTAACTCATTCGCACGAATGTATCCATTCTAATTCATTCGCACAATCCAATCTAATTCAAACGTACGATCCATTCTAATTCATTCGTACGATTCATTCTAATTCATTCGTATGAGCTATTCTAATTCATTCGTACGATCCATTAGACTGGATCGTGCAAATGAATAAGAATGGATCATTCGAATGAATTAGAATGGATCATACGAATTAATTAGAATGGATACATTCGTGCGAATGAATTAGAATGGATTGTATGAATGAGTTAGAATGGATCGTACGAATGAATTAGAATGGTTACATTCGAGCGAATGAATTAGAATGGATCGTACGAATGGATTAGAATGGATCGTATGAATGGATTAGAATGGATCATACGAATAAATTAGAATGGATCGTACAAATGAATTAGAAAGGTTACATTTGTGAGAATGAATTAGAATGGATCGTACGAATGAATTAGAATGGATCATACGAATGGATTAGAATGGATCGTACGAATGGATCCGAATGAGTTAGAATGGATCCATTCTAATTCGTATGATCCATTCATACGAATGAATTAGAATGGATCGTACGAATGAATTAGAATGGATAGTGCGAATGAATTAGAATGGATCGTACGAATGAATTAGAATGGATTGTATGAATGGATTAGAATAGATCGTGCGAATGAATTATAATGGATCGTACGAAAGAATTAGAATGGATCGTACGAATGAGTTAGAATGGATCATACGAATGAATTAGAATACATCATGTGAATGAATTAGAATGGATCGTACGTTTGAATTAGATTGGATTGTGCGAATGAATTAGAATGGATGCATTCATGCGAATGAATTAGAATAAATCGTATAAATAAATTATAATGGATCGTACGAATGAATTAGAATGGATACATTAGTATGAATGAATTAGAATGTATCGTACGAATGAATTAGAATGGATAGTGCGAATGAATTAGAATGGATCGTACGAATGAATTAGAATGGTTACATTCGTGCGAATGAATTAGAATAGATCGTATGAATGAATTAGAATGGATCGTACGAATGAATTAGAATGGATCGTGCGAATGAATTAGAATGGATACATTCTTGCGAATGAATTAGAATGGACAGTTCGAATGAATTAGAATGGATCGTGCGAATGAATTAGGATGAATACATTCGTGCGAAAGAGTTAGAATGGATTGTGTGAATGAATTAGAATAGATCGTGCAAATGAACTAGAATGGATCGTACGAATGAATTAGAATGGTTACATTCATGCAAATGAATTAGAATGGATCGTACGAATGAATTAGAATGGATCGTACGAATGAATTAGAATGGTTACATTCGTGCGAATGAATTAGAATGGATCGTACGAATGGATTAGAATGGATCGTACGAATGGATTAGAATGGATCGTACGAATGAATTAGAATGGATCATAGGAATGAATTAGAATGGATCGTGCAAATGAATTAGAATGGATACATTCGTGCGAATGAATTAGAATGGATCGTAGGAATGAATTAGAATGGATCGTACGAATGAATTAGAATGGTTACATTCGTGCGAATGAATTAGAATGGATCGTACGAATGGATTAGAATGGATCGTACGAATGGACTAGAATGGATCGTACGAATGAATTAGAATGGATCGTACAAATGAATTAGAAAGGTTGCATTTGTGAGAATGAATTAGAATGGATCTTACGAATGGATTAGAATGGATCGTACAAATGGATTAGAATGGATCATACGAATGGATTATAATGGATCGTACGAATGAATTAGAATGGATACATTTGTGAGAATGAATTAGAATGGATACATTTGTGCGAATGAATTAGAATAGATTAGAATGGATCGTACGAATGGATTAGAATCCATTTTAATTCATTTGTACGATCCATTCTAATCCATTCGTACGATCCATTCTAATTCATTCGTACGATCCATTCTAATTCATTCTCAGAAATGTAACCTTTCTAATTCATTTGTACGATCCATTCTAACTCATTCGTACGATCCATTCTAATCCATTCGTACGATCCATTCTAATTCGTTCATACGATCCATTCTAATTCGTTCGTACGATTCATTCTAATTCATTCATACGATGCAATCTAATTCATTCGCAATAATGTATCTATTCTAATTCATTCGTACAATGCGTTCTAATCCATTCGTACGATCCATTCGTGCGAATGAATTAGAATGAATCGGACGAATGAATTAGAATGGATCGTACGAATGAATTAGAATGGATCGTGCGAATGAATTATAATGGATCATACGAATGAATTAGAATCGTGCGAATGAATAAGAATGGATCGTAAGAATGAATTAGAATGGATCGTGTGAATGAATTAGAATGGATCGTACGAATGAATACATCATGCGAATGAATTAGAATGGATCGTATGTTTGAATTAGATTGGATTTTGCGAATGAATTTGAATGGATACATTCGTGCGAATGAATTACAATAGATCATGCGAATGAATTAGAATGTATCGTGAGAATGAATTAGAATGGATCGTGCAAATGAATTTGAATGGATCGTGCGAATGAATTAGAATGGATCATACGAATGAATTAGAATGGATCGGACAAATGAATTAGAATGGATCGTACGAATGAATTAGAATGGATCATACGAATGAATTAGAATGGATCGTACGAATGAATTAGAAAGGATTATGCAAATGAATTAGAATGGATCGTATGAATGGATTAGAATAGATCGTACGAATGGATTAGAATGGATCGTACAAATGAATTAGAATGGATCGTACGAATAGATTAGAATGGATCGTACAAATGAATTAGAATGGATCATACGAATGGATTAGAATGGATCGTACGAATGGATCGTACGATTGAATTAGAATAGATCGTACGAATGGATTAGAATGGATCGTACGAATGGATTAGAATGGATCTTACGAATGGATTAGAATGGATCATACAAATGGATTAGAATGGATCGTATGAATGCATTAGAATGGATACATTTGTGCGAATGAATTAGAATGGATCATACGATTGAATTTGAATGGATCGTACGAATGAATTAGAATGGATACATTCGTACGAATAAATTAGAATGGATCGTAGGAATGAATTAGAATGGATCATACGAATGAATTATAATGGTTACATTCGTGCGAATGAATTAGAATGGATCGTACGAATGGATTAGAATGGATCGTACGAATGGATTAGAATGGATCGTACGAATGAATTAGAATGGATCGTACAAATGAATTAGAAAGGATACATTTGTGAGAATGAATTAGAATGGATCGTACGAATGGATTAGAATGGATCGTACGAATGGATTAGAATGGATCGTACGAATGAATTAGAATGGATCATACGAATGAATTAGAATGGATACATTTGTGAGAATGAATTAGAATGGATACATTTGTGCGAATAAATTAGAATAGATTAGAATGGATCGTACGAATGGATTAGAATCCGTTCTAATTCATTTATATGATCCATTCTAATTCATCGCACGATCCATTCTAATTCGTTTGAATTAGATTGGATTGTGCGAATGAATTAGAATGGATATATTCGTGCGAATAAATTAGAATAGGTCGTATGAATGAATTAGAATGGATCGTACGAATGATTAGAATGGATCATACGAATGAATTAGAATGGATCATACGAATGAATTAGAATGGATACATTAGTGCGAATGAATTAGAATGGATCGAACGAATGAATTAGAATGGATCGACTGAATGAATTAGAATGGATCGGATGAAAGAATTAGAATGGATCGTACGAATGAATTAGAATGGTTACATTTGTGCGAATGAATTAGAATGGATCGTACGAATGGATTTGAATGGATCGTACAAATGAATTAGAATGGATCGTACGAATAAATTAGAATGGATCGTACAAATGAATTACAAAAGGTTACATTTGTGAGAATGAATTAGAATGTATCGTACGAATGAATCAGAATGGATCGTACGAATGGATTAGAATGGATCGTACGAATGGATTAGAATGGATCGTACGAATGAATTAGAATGGATCATACAAATGAATTAGAATGGATACATTTGTGAGAATGAATTAGAATGGATACATTTGTGCGAATGAATTAGAATAATTAGAATGGATCGTACGAATGGATTAGAATCCATTCTAATTCATTTGTATGATCCATTCTAATTCATCGCACGAGCCATTCTTATTCATTTGCTCGATCAATTCTAATTCATTCGTCCGATCCATTCTAATTCATTCGCACGAATGTATCCATTCTAATTCATTCGTATGATCCATTCTAATTCATTTGTACGATCCATTCTAATCATTCGTACGATCCATTCTAATTCATTCATACGATCTATTCTAATTCATTCGCACGAATGTATCCATTCTAATTCATTCGCACAATCCAATCTAATTCAAACAAATTAGAATGGATCGTGCGATGAATTAGAATGGATCATACAAATGAATTAGAATGGATTCTAATCCATTCGTACGATCCATTCTAATCTATTCTAATTCATTCACACAAATGTATCCATTCTAATTCATTCGTACGATCCATTCTAATCCATTCGTACGATCCATTCTAATCCATTCGTACGATCCATTCTAATCCATTCTCAGAAATGTAACCTTTCTAATTCATTTGTACGATCCATTCTAATTCATTCGTACGATCCATTCTAATCCATTCGTACGATCCATTCTAATCCATTCGTACGATCCATTCTAATTCATTCCCACGAATATAACCATTCTAATTCATTCGTACGATCCATTCTAATTCATTCCTATGATCCATTCTAATTCATTCGCACGAATGTCTCTATTCTAATTCATTTGCATGATCCATTCTAATTCATTCCTATGATCCATTCTAATTCATTCGTATGATACATTTATACGACTGAATTAGAATGGATTGTACGAATGAATTAGAATTGATCATACGAATGTATTAGAATGGATCGTACGAATGAATTAGAATGGATCGTGCGAATTAATTAGAATGGATCGTACGAATGAATTAAAATGGATATATGAAAGAATTAGAATGGATCGTGCGAATGAATTAGAAAGGATCGTACGAATGAATTAGAATGGATATATTCGTGCGAATGAATTAGATTGTATCGTATGAATGAATTTGAATGGATTGTACGAATGAATTAGAATGGATCATACGAATGAATTAGAATGGATCGAACGAATGAATTAGAATGGATACATTCGAGCGAATAAATTAGAATAGATCATAGGAATGAATTAGAATGGATCATACGAATGAATTAGAATGGATTGTGCGAATGAATTAGAATGGATTGTACGAATGAATTAGAATGGATACATTCGTGCGAATGAATTAGAATGGATCGGACGAATGAATTAGAATGGATCGTACGATCCATTCTAATTCATTTGTATGATCCATTTTAATTCATTTGTATGATCCATTTTAATCCATTCGTACGATCCATTCTAATCCATTCGTACGATTCATTCTAATTCATTCTCACAAATGTAACCTTTCTAATTCATTTGTATGATCCATTCTAATTTAGTCGTACGATCCATTCTAATCCATTCGTAAGATCCATTCTAATCCATTCGTACGATCCATTCTAATTCATTCGCACGAATGTAACCATTCTAATTCATT
This sequence comes from Chamaelirium japonicum, assembly GCA_947650365.1. Classification (NCBI taxonomy): domain Eukaryota; kingdom Viridiplantae; phylum Streptophyta; class Magnoliopsida; order Liliales; family Melanthiaceae; genus Chamaelirium; species Chamaelirium japonicum. The sequence goes on along the minus strand of OX393558.1, from coordinate 72,118,885 downwards.
CGTACGATCCATTCTAATTCATTTCTACGATCCATTCTAATTCATTCGCACGAATGTATCCATTCTAATTCATTTGCACGATCCGTTCTAATTCATTCCTATGATCCATTCTAATTCATTCGTATGATACATTCATACGACTGAATTAGAATGGATTGTACGAATGAATTAGAATTGATCATACGAATGAATTAGAATGGATCGTACGAATGAATTAGAATGGATCGTGCGAATGAATTAGAATGGATCGTACGAATGAATTAGAATGGATATATTTGAACGAATAAATTAGAATGGATCGTACGAACAAATTACAATGGATCGTACGAATGTATTAGAATGGATCGTACGAATGAATTAGAATGGATACATTCGAGCGAATGAATTAGAATGGATCGTGCGATGAATTAGAATGGATCATACAAATGAATTAGAATAGATTCTAATCCATTCGTACGATCCATTCTAATCTATTCTAATTCATTCGCACAAATGTATCCATTCTAATTCATTCTCACGAATGTAACCTTTCTAATTCATTTGTATGATCCATTCTAATGCATTCATACGATCCATTCTAATCCATTCGTACGATCCATTCTAATTCATTTATTCATACGAATGAATTAGAATGGTTACATTCGTGCGAATGAATTAGAATAGATCGTACGAATAAATTAGAATGGACCGTACGCATGAAATAGAATGGATCGTGCGAATGAATTAGAATGGATCATACAAATGATTTAGAATGGATATATTCGTGCGAATGAATTAGAATGGATCGTGCGAATGAATTAGAATGGATCATACGAATGAATTAGAATGGATCGTACGATCCATTCTAATTCATTCGTACGATCCATTCAAATTCATTCGCATGATCCATTCTAATTCATTCATACGATCCATTCTAATTCATTCTCACGAATGTAACCTTTCTAATTCATTTGTATTATCCATTCTAATTCATTCGTACGATCCATTCTAATCCATTCGTACGATCCATTCTAATTCATTCGAACGATCCCTTCAAATTCTTTCGTACGATCCATTCTAATTCATTCGCACGATCTACTCTAATTCATTCGTACAATCCATTCTAATTCATTCGTACGATCCATTCTAATTCATTCGCACTATCCATTCTAATTCATTCGCACGATCCATTCTAATTCATTCGTATGATCCATTCTAATTCATTCGTATGATCAATTCTAATTCATTCGTACAATCCATTCTAATTCAGGCGTATGAATGTATCATACGAATGAATTAAAATGGATCATAGGAATGAATTGGAATGGATCGTGCAAATGAATTAGAATGGATATATTCGTGCGAATGAATTAGAATGGATGTAGGAATGAATTAGAATGGATCGTACGAATGAATTAGAATGGTTACATTCGTGCGAATGAATTAGAATGGATCGTACGAATGGATTAGAATGGATCATACGAATGGATTAGAATGGATCGTATGAATGAATTAGAATGGACCGTATAAATGAATCAGAAAGGTTACATTTGTGAGAATGAATTAGAATGGATCGAACGAATGAATTAGAATGGATCGTACGAATGGATTAGAATGGATCGTACGAATAGATTAGAATGGATCTTACGAATGAATTAGAATGGATCATACTAAAGAATTAGAATGGATACATATGTGAGAATGAATTAGAATGGATACATTTGTGTGAATGAATTAGAATAGATTAGAATGGATCGTACGAATGGATTAAAATCCATTCTAATTCATCGCACGATACATTGTAATTCATCACACGATCCATTCTAATTCATTCGCTCGATCCATTCTAATTCATTCGTTCGATCCATTCTAATTCATTCGCACGAATGTATCCATTCTAATTCATTCGTACGACCCATTCTAATTCATTAGCACGATCCATTCTAATTCATTTGTACAAATGTATCCATTCTAATTCATTCGCACGATCCATTTTAATTCATTCGTATGATCGATTCTAATTCATTCGTACGATCCATTCTAATTCATTTGCATGAATGTATACATTCTAATTCATTCGTACGATCCATTCCAATTCATTCGTATGATCCATTCTAATTCATTCATGCAATCCATTCTAATTCATTCATACGATCCATTCTAACTCATTCATACGATCCATTCTAATTCATTCGCATGAATGTATGTATCCATTCTAGTTCATTCGCACGAATGTATCCATTCTAATTCATTCGCACGAATGTATCCATTCTAATGCATTCGTACGATCCATTCTAATTCATTCGCACGATCCATTCTAATTCATTTGTATGATCCATTCTAATTCATTCGTATGATCTATTCTAACTCATTCGGTGGATCCATTCTAATTCATTCGTACGATCCATTCTAATTCATTCGAACGATCCATTCTAACTCATTCGTACGATCCATTCTAATTCATTTGTACGATCCATTCTAATTTATTAGCACGAATATATGATCCATTCTAATTCATTCGCACAAATATATCCATTCTAATTCATTCGTACGATCCATTCTTATTCATTTGTATGATTTATTCTAATTCATTCGCACGAATGTAACCATTCTAATTCATTCGTACGATTCATTCTAATTCATTCGTATGAGCTATTCTAATTCATTCGTACGATCCATTCTAATTCATTCGCACAAATGTATCCATTCTAATTCATTCGTTCGATCCATTCTAATTCATTCGCATAAATATATCCATTCTAATTCATTCGTACGATCCACGATCCACTCTAATTCATTCGCACGATCCATTCTAATTCATTCGTACGATCCATTCTAATTCATTCGTATGATCAATTCTAATTCATTCGTACAATCCATTCTAATTTAGTCGTATGAATGTATCATACGAATGAATTAGAATAGATATATTCATGCAAATGAATTAGAATGGATCGTACAAATGAATTAGAATGGATCGTACGAATGGATTAGAATGGATCATGCGAATGGATTAGAATGGATCGTACGAATGGATTAGAATGGATCGTACGAATGAATTACAATGGATCGTACAAATGAATTAGAAAGGTTACATTTGTGAGAATGAATTAGAATGGATCGTACGATTGAATTAGAATGGATCGTACGAATGGATTAGAATGGATCGTACGAATGAATTAGAATGGATCGTACGAATAAATTAGAATAGCTCCTACGAATGAATTAGAATGAATCGTACGAATGAATTAGAATGGTTACATTCGTGCGAATGAATTAGAATAGATCATACGAGTGAATTAGAATGGATCGTACGAATGAATTAGAATGGATACATTTGTGCGAATGAATTAGAACGGATCGTATATTCGTGCAAATAAATTAGAATGGATCGTACAAATGAATTAGAATGGATCGTACGAATGAGTTAGAATGGATCGTGCGAATGAATTAGAATGGATCGTACGAATGAATTAGAATGGATCCACCGAATGAGTTAGAATGGATCATACGAATGAATTAGAATGGGTCGTACGAATGAATTAGAATGGATCGTGCGAATGTATTAGAATGGATCATACGATTGCATTACAATGGATACATTCGAGCGAATGAATTAGAATAGATCATACGAATGAATTAGAATGGATACATTCTAATTCATTCGTACGATCCATTCTAATTCGTTCATATGATCCATTCTAATTCGTTCACACGATCCATTCTAATTCATTCGTACGATCTATTCTAATTCATTCACATGATCCATTCTAATTCATTCGTACGATCCATTTTAATTCATTCGTACAATCCATTCAAATTCATTCGTATGATGCAATCTAATTCATTCGCACAAATGTATCTATTCTAATTCATTCGTACAATGCGTTCTAATCCATTCGTACGATCCATTCTAATCCATTCGTACGATCCATTCTAATTCATTCGCACGAATGTAACCATTCTAATTCATTCATATGATCCATTCTAATTCATTCGTACGATCCATTCTAATTCATTCGTATGATCCATTCTAATTCATTCGAACGATCCATTCTAATTCATTTGCATGAATGTATCCATTCTAATTTATTCGTACGATCTAGTCAAATTCATTCGTACGATCCATTCTAATTCATTCGCACGAATATATCCATTCTAATTCATTCGTACGATCCTTTCTAATTCATTCGCATGATCCATTCTAATTCTTTCATATGATCCATTCTAATTCATTCGCAGGAATGTATCCATTCTAGTTCGTTCGTACGCTCCATTCTAATTCATTCGTACGCTCCATTCTTATTCATCGCACAAATGTATCCATTCTAATTTATTCGTACGATCCTTTCAAATTCAATCGTATGATCCATTCTAATTCATTCGCACAAATGTATCCATTTTAATTCATTCGTACGATTCATTCTAATTTATTCATACGATCCATTCTAATTCATTCGCACGATCCATTCTAATTCATTCGTATGATCCATTATAATTCATTCGCATGAATATATCTATTCTAATTCATTCGTATGATCCATTCTAATTTATTCGCACGATCTATTCTAATTCATTTGTACGATCCATTCTAATTCATTCGTACTATCCATTCTAATTCATTTGCACGAATGTATCATACGATTGAATTAGAATGGATCATGCGAATGAATTAAAATGGATCGTACGAATGAATTAGAATGGATTGTAGAAATGAATTAGAAAGGTTACATTTGTGAGAATGAATTAGAATGGATCGTACGAATGAATTAGAATGGATCGTACGAATGGATTAGAATGGATCATACGAATGAATTAGAATGGATCATACAAATGAATTAGAATGGTTACATTCGTGAGAATGAATTAGAATGGATCGTACGAATGAATTAGAATGGATCGAACGAATGAATTAGAATGGATACATTCGAGCGAATGAATTAGAATAGATCGTAGGAATGAATTAGAATGGATCATACAAATGAATTATAATGGATCGTGCGAATGAATTAGAATGGATTATATGAATGAATTAGAATGGATACATTCGTGCGAATGAATTAGAATGGATCGTACGATTCATTCTAATTCGTTCGTATGATCCATTCTAATTCATTCGTATGATCCATTCTAACTCATTCGGTGGATCCATTCTAATTCATTCGTACAGTCCATTCTAATTCATTCGTACGATCCATTCTAATTCATTCGCACGAATGTATCCATTCTAATTCATTCGTACGATCCATTCTAATTCATTCGTACAATGCGTTCTAATCCATTCGTACGATTCATTCTAATTCATTCGTCCCATCCATTCTAATTCATTCGTACGACATATCCATTCTAATTCGTATGAATGTATCCATTCTAATTGGATCGTACGATCCATTCTAATTTATTCGCACGATCCATTCTAATTCATTCGTACGATCCATTCTTATTCATACGAATGTATCCATTCTAATTCATTCGTACGAATATATCCATTCTAATTGGATCGTGCGAATGAATTTGAATGGATCATACGAATGAATTAGAATGGATCATACAAATGAATTAGAAAGGTTACATTCGTGAGAATGAATTAGAATGGATCGTACGAATGAATTTGAATGGATCATGCGAATGAATGTGAATGGATCGTTCGAATTAATTAGAATGGATCGAACGAATGAATTAGAATGGATACATTCGAGAGAATGAATTAGAATAGATCGTAGGAATGAATTAGAATGGATCGTGCGAATGAATTAGAATGAATCGTACGAATAAATTAGAATGGATCGTACGAATGAATTAGAATGGATCGTGCGAATGAATTAGAATGGATCGTACGAATGAATTAGAATAGATCTTACGAATGAATTAGAATGGATCGAACGAATGAATTAGAATGGATACATTCGACCAAATGAATTAGAATAGATCGTAGGAATGAATTCGAATGGATCATACGAATGAATTAGAATGGATCGTGAGAATGAATTAGAATGGATTGTATGGATGAATTAGAATGGATACATTCGAGCGAATGAATTAGAATAGATCGTAGGAATGAATTAGAATGGATCATACGAATGAGTTAGAATGGATCGTGCGAATAAATTAGAATGGATTGTACGAATGAATAAGAATGGATACATTCGTGCGAATGAATTAGAATGGATCGTACGAATGAATTAGAATTGATCGTGCGAAAGAATTAGAATGGATACATTCTTGAGAATGAATTTGAATGGATCGTACGAATGGATCGTACGAATGAATTAGAATGGTTGCAATCATGCAAATGGTTTAGAATGGATCGTACGAATAAATTAGAATGGATACATTCGTGCGAATGAATTAGAATGGATCGTACAAATGAATTAGAATGGATCGTACAAATGAATTAGAATGGATCATGCGAATTAATTAGAATGGATTGTACGAATGAATTAGAATGGATATATTTGTGCGAATGAATTAGAATGGATCGTGCGAATGAATTTGAATGGATCGTACTAATGAATTAGAATGGATATATTTATGCGAATGAATTAGAATGGATCGAACGAATTAATTAGAATGAATACATTTGTGCGAATGAATTAGAATGGATTGTACGAATGAATTTGAATGGATCGTACGAATGAATTAGAATGGATATATTTGTGCGAATGAATTAGAATAGATCGTACGAATGAATTAGAATGGATTGTACGAATGAATTAGAATGGATACATTCGAGCGAATGAATTAGAATGGATCGAACGAATGAATTAGAATGGATCATAGGAATGAATTAGAATGGATCATGCAAATGAATTAGATTGGATACATTCGTGCGAATGAATTAGAACGAATCGTATGAATAAATTAGAATGGATCATAGGAATGTATTAGAATGGATCGTGCAAATGAATTAGAATGGATACATTCGTGCGGATGAATTAGAATGGATCGTAGGAATGAATTAGAATGGATCGTACGAATGAATTAGAATGGATACATTTGTGCGAATGAATTAGAATGGATCGTGCGAATGAATTAGAATGGATCGTACGAATGAATTAGAATGGATCGTACAAACGAATTAGAATGAATCGTATGAACGAATTAGAATGGATCATACGAATGAATTAGAATGGATACATTCGAGCGAATGAATTAGAATGGATCGTACGAATGAATTAGAATGGATCATAGGAATGAATTAGAATGGATATATTCGTGCGAATGAATTAGAATGGATCGTAGGAATGAATTAGAATGGATCGTACGAATGAATTAGAATGGTTCCATTCGTGCGAATGAATTAGAATGGATCGTACGAATGGATTAGAATGGATCGTTCGAATGAATTAGAATAGATCATACAAATGAATTAGAAAGGTAACATTTGTGAGAATGAATTAGAATGGATCGTACGAATGAATTAGAATGGATCCTACGAATGGATTAGAATGGATCGTACGAATGAATTAGAATGGATATATTCGTGCGAATGAATTAGAATGGATCGTACGAATGAATTAGAATGGATCGTACGAATGCATTAGAATGGATCGTACGAATGAATTAGAATGGATACATTCGAGTGAATGAATTAGAATGGATCGTGCGATGAATTAGAATGGATCATACAAATGAATTAGAATGGATTCGAATCCATTCGTACGATCCATTCTAATCTATTCTAATTCATTCGCACAAATGTATCCATTCTAATTCATTCTCACGAATGTAACCTTTCTAATTCATTTGTATGATCCATTCTAATGCATTCGTATGATCCATTCTAATCCATTCGTACAATCCATTCTAATCTATTCATTCGTACGAATGAATTAGAATGGTTATATTTGTGCGAATGAATTAGAATAGATCGTACGAATGAATTAGAATGGATCGTACGAATGAATTAGAATGGATCGTGCGAATGAATTAGAATGGATCGTACGAATGAATTAGAATGGATCGTACGAATGAATTAGAATGGATATATTCGTGCGAATGAATTAGAATGGATCGTGCGAATAAATTAGAATGGATCATACGAATGAATTAGAATGGATACATTTGTGAGAATGAATTAGAATGGATCGTACGATCCATTCTAATTCATTCGTACGATCCATTCAAATTTATTCGTATGATCCATTCTAATTCATTCGCACGATCCATTCTAATTCATTCTCACGAATGTAACCTTTCTAATTCATTTGTATGATCCACTCTAATTCATTCGTACGATCCATTCTAATCCATTCGTACGATCCATTCTAATTCATTCGAACGATCCATTCAAATTCTTTCGTACGATCCATTCTAATTCATTCGCACGATCTATTCTAATCCATTCGTGCGATCCATTCTAATTCATTCGCACAAAAGGAACCATTCTAATTCATTCGTACGATCCATTCTAATTCATTCCTACAATCCATTCTAATTTATTCGCACGAATATATCCATTCTAATTCATTCCTATCATCCATTCTAATTCATTCGTACGATCCATTCTAATTCATTCGCTCGAATGTATCCATTCTAATTCATTCGCACGATCCATTCTAATTCATTCGTACGATCCATTATAATTCATTCGTCCGATCCATTCTAATTCATTCGCACGAATGTAACCATTCTAATTCATTCGTACAATCCATTCTAATTTATTCGCATGATCCATTCTAATTCATTCTAATGATCCATTCTAATTCATTCCGATGATCTATTTTAATTCATTCGCTCGAATGTATCCATTCTAATTCATTCGCACGATCCATTCTAATTCATTCGTACGATCTATTCTAATTCATTCGTACAATCCATTCTAATTCATTCGTATGATCCATTCTAATTCATTCCTACGATCTATTCTAATTCATTCGCTCGAATGTATCCATTCTAATTCATTCGTTCGATCCATTCTAATTCATTCGTACGATCCATTCAAATTCATTCGCATGATCCATTCTAATTCATTCGTATGATCCATTCTAATTCATTCTCATGAATGTAACCTTTCTAATTCATTCGTGCAAATGAATTAGAATGGATCGTACGAATGAATTAGAATGGATCGTATGAATGAATAAGAATGGATCGTACGAATGAATTAGAATGGATCGTACAAATGAATTAGAATGGATCGTGCGAATGAATTAGAATGGATCGTACGAATGAATTAGAATGGATCCACCGAATGAGTTAGAATGGATCATACGAATGAATTAGAATGGATCGTACGAATGAATTAGAATGGATTGTGCGAATGAATTAGAATGGATCGTAGGAATGAATTATAATGGATCGTACGAATGAATTAGAATGGATACGTTTGTGCGAATGAATTAGAATGGATCGTGCGAATGAATTAGAATGGATCATACGAATGAATTAGAATGGATCGTACGAATGAATTAGAATGGATCGTACGAACGAATTAGAATGGATCGTATGAACGAATTAGAATGGATCCTACGAATGAATTAGAATGGATACATTCGAGCGAATGAATTAGAATGGATCGTACGAATGAATTAGAATGGATGATAGGAATGAATTAGAATGGATATATTCGTGCGAATAAATTAGAATGGATTGTAGGAATGAATTAGAATGGATCGTACGAATGAATTAGAATGGTTCCTTTTGTGCGAATGAATTAGAATTGATCGCACGAATGGATTAGAATGGATCGTACGAATGGATTAGAATGGATCGTACGAATGAATTAGAATAGATCATACAAATGAATTAGAAAGGTAACATTTGTGAGAATCAATTAGAATGGATCGTACGAATGAATTAGAATGGATCGTACGAATGGATTAGAATGGATCGTACGAATGAATTAGAATGGATATATTCGTGCGAATGAATTAGAATGGATCGTACGAATGAATTAGAATGGATCGTACGAATGCATTAAAATGGATCATACGAATGAATTAGAATGGATACATTCGAGTGAATGAATTAGAATGGATCGTGCGATGAATTAGAATGGATCATACAAATGAATTAGAATGGATTCTAATCCATTCGTACGATCCATTCTAATCTATTCTAATTCATTCGCACAAATGTATCCATTCTAATTCATTCTCACGAATGTAACCTTTCTAATTCATTTGTATGATCCATTCTAATGCATTCGTACGATCCATTCTAATCCATACGTACGATCCATTCTAATCTATTCATTTGTACGAATGAATTAGAATGGTTACATTCGTGCGAATGAATTAGAATAGATCGTACGAATGTATTAGAATGGATCGTACGAATGAATTAGAATGGATCATGCGAATGAATTAGAATGGATCGTACGAATGAATTAGAATGGATCGTACGAATGAATTAGAATGGATATATTCGTGCGAATGAATTAGAATGGATCGTGTGAATAAATTAGAATGGATAATACGAATGAATTAAAATGGATACATTTGTGAGAATGAATTAGAATGGATCGTACGATCCATTCTAATTCATTCGTACGATCCATTCAAATTTATTCGCATGATCCATTCTAATTCATTCGCACGATCCATTCTAATTCATTCTCACGAATGTAACCTTTCTAATTCATTTGTATGATCCATTCTAATTCATTCGTACGATCCATTCTAATCCATTCGTACGATCCATTCTAATTCATTCGAACGATCCATTCAAATTCTTTCGTACGATCCATTCTAATTCATTCGCACGATCTATTCTAATTCATTCGTACAATCCATTCTAATTCATTTGTACGATCCATTCTAATTCATTCGCACTATCCATTCTAATTCATTCGTATGATCCATTCTAATTCATACGTACGATCCATTCTAATTCATTTGTACAAATGTGTCCATTCTAATTCATTCGTACGATACATTCTAATTCATTCATACAATCTATTCTAATTCATTCGCACGAATGTATCCATTCTAATTCATTCGCACAATCCAATCTAATTCAAACGTAAGATCCATTCTAATTTATTCACATGATGTATTCTAATTCATTCGTACGATCCATTCCAAATCATTTGTACGATCCATTTTAATTCATTTGTATGATCCATTCTAATGCATTCGTACGATTCATTTTAATTCATTCGCACGATCCATTCTAATTCATTCGTACGATCCATTATAATTCATTCGTCCGATCCATTCTAATTCATTCGCACGAATGTAACCATTCTAATTCATTCGTACAATCCATTCTAATTTATTCGCATGATCCATTCTAATTCACTCTAATGATCAATTCTAATTCATTCCGATGATCTATTTTAATTCATTCGCTCGAATGTATCCATTCTAATTCATTCGCACGATCCATTCTAATTCATTCGTACGATCCATTCTAATTCATTCGTACAATCCATTCTAATTCATTCGTATGATCCATTCTAATTCATTCGTATGATCCATTCTAATTCATTCCTATGATCTATTCTAATTCATTCGCTCGAATGTATCCATTCTAATTCATTCGTTCGATCCATTCTAATTCATTCGTACGATCCATTCAAATTCATTCGCATGATCCATTCTAATTCATTCGTATGATCCATTCTAATTCATTCTCATGAATGTAACCTTTCTAATTCATTTGTATGATCCATTCAAATTCATTCGTACGATACATTTGTGCGAATGAATTAGAATGGATCGTAGGAATGAATTAGAATGGATCGTGCGAATGAATTAGAATGGATCGTGCGAATGAATTAGAATGGATCGTACGAATGAATTAGAATGGATCGTATGAATGAATAAGAATGGATCATAGGAATGAATTAGAATGGATCGTACAAATGAATTAGAATGGATCGTGCGAATGAATTAGAATAGATCGTACGAATGAATTAGAATGGATCCACCGAATGAGTTAGAATGGATCATACGAATGAATTAGAATGGATCGTACGAATGAATTAGAATGGATTGTGCGAATGAATTAGAATGGATCGTAGGAATGAATTATAATGGATCGTATGAATGAATTAGAATGGATACGTTTGTGCGAATGAATTAGAATGGATCGTGCGAATGAATTAGAATGGATCATACGAATGAATTAGAATGGATCGTACGAATGAATTAGAATGGATCGTACGAACGAATTAGAATGGATCGTATGAACGAATTAGAATGGATCATACGAATGAATTAGAATGGATACATTCGAGCGAATGAATTAGAATGGATCGTACGAATGAGTTAGAATGGATGATAGGAATGAATTAGAATGGATATATTCGTGCGAATAAATTAGAATGGATTGTAGGAATGAATTAGAATGGATCGTACGAATGAATTAGAATGGTTCCTTTCGTGCGAATGAATTAGAATGGATCGCACGAATGGATTAGAATGGATCGTACGAATGGATTAGAATGGATCGTACGAATGAATTAGAATAGATCATACAAATGAATTAGAAAGGTAACATTTGTGAGAATGAATTAGAATGGATCGTACGAATGAATTAGAAAGGATCGTACGAATGGATTAGAATGGATCGTACGAATGAATTAGAATGGATATATTCGTGCGAATGAATTAGAATGGATCGTACGAATGAATTAGAATGGATCATACGAATGCATTAAAATGGATCGTACGAATGAATTAGAATGGATACATTCGAGTGAATGAATTAGAATGGATCGTGCGATGAATTAGAATGGATCATACAAATGAATTAGAATGGATTCTAATCCATTCGTACGATCCATTCTAATCTATTCTAATTCATTCGCACAAATGTATCCATTCTAATTCATTCTCACGAATGTAACCTTTCTAATTCATTTGTATGATCCATTCTAATGCATTCGTACGATCCATTCTAATCCATACGTACGATCCATTCTAATCTATTCATTTGTACGAATGAATTAGAATGGTTACATTCGTGCGAATGAATTAGAATAGATCGTACGAATGTATTAGAATGGATCGTACGAATGAATTAGAATAGATCGTGCGAATGAATTAGAATGGATCGTACGAATGAATGAGAATGGATCGTACGAATGAATTAGAATGGATATATTCGTGCGAATGAATTAGAATGGATCGTGCGAATAAATTAGAATTGATCATACGAATGAATTAAAATGGATACATTTGTGAGAATGAATTAGAATGGATCGTACGATCCATTCTAATTCATTCGTACGATCCATTCAAATTTATTCGCATGATCCATTCTAATTCATTCGCACGATCCATTCTAATTCATTCTCACGAATGTAACCTTTCTAATTCATTTGTATGATCCATTCTAATTCATTCGTACGATCCATTCTAATCCATTCGTACGATCCATTCTAATCCATTCGTACGATCCATTCTAATTCATTCGAACGATCCATTCAAATTCTTTCGTACGATCCATTCTAATTCATTCGCACGATCTATTCTAATTCATTCGTACAATCCATTCTAATTCATTTGTACGATCCATTCTAATTCATTCGCACTATCCATTCTAATTCATTCGTATGATCCATTCTAATTCATTCGTACGATCCATTCTAATTCATTTGTACAAATGTATCCATTCTAATTCATTCGTACGATCCATTCTAATTCATTCATACAATCTATTCTAATTCATTCGCACGAATGTATCCATTCTAATTCATTCGCACAATCCAATCTAATTCAAACGTAAGAAACATTCTAATTTATTCACATGATGTATTCTAATTCATTCGTACGATCCATTCCAAATCATTTGTCTGATCCATTTTAATTCATTTGTATGATCCATTCTAATGCATTCGTACGATTCATTTTAATTCATTCGCACGATCCATTCTAATTCATTCGTACGATCCATTCTAATTCATTCGCACGATCCATTCTAATTCATTCGCACGATCCATTCTAATTTATTCGTACGATCCATTCTAATCCATTCGTAAGATCCATTCTAATCCATTCGTACGATCCATTCTAATTCATTCGCACGAATGTAACCATTCTAATTCATTCGTACAATCCATTCTAATTTATTCGCATGATCCATTCTAATTCATTCTAATGATCCATTCTAATTCATTCCGAGGATCTATTTTAATTCATTCGCTCGAATGTATCCATTCTAATTCATTCGCACGATCCATTCTAATTCATTCGTACGATCCATTCTAATTCATTCGTACAATCCATTCTAATTCATTCGTATGATCCATTCTAATTCATTCCTATGATCTATTCTAATTCATTCGCTCGAATGTATCCATTCTAATTCATTCGTTCGATCCATTCTAATTCATTCGTACGATCCATTCAAATTCATTCGCATGATCCATTCTAATTCATTCGTATGATCCATTCTAATTCATTCTCATGAATGTAACCTTTCTAATTCATTTGTATGATCCATTCAAATTCATTCCTACGATACATTTGTGCGAATGAATTAGAATGGATCGTAGGAATGAATTAGAATGGATCGTGCGAATGAATTAGAATGGATCGTGCGAATGAATTAGAATGGATCGTATGAATGAATTAGAATGGATCGTATGAATGAATAAGAATGGATCGTACGAATGAATTAGAATGGATCGTACAAATGAATTAGAATGGATCGTGCGAATGAATTAGAATGGATCGTACGAATGAATTAGAATGGATCCACCGAATGAGTTAGAATGGATCATACGAATGAATTAGAATGGATCATACGAATGAATTAGAATGGATTGTGCGAATGAATTAGAATGGATCGTATGAATGAATAAGAATGGATCGTACGAATGAATTAGAATGGATCGTGCGAATGAATTAGAATGAATCATACGAATGCATTAGAATAGATCGTACGAATGATTTAGAATGGATCGTACGAACGAATTAGAATTGATCGTACGAACAAATTAGAATGGATCGTACGAACGAATTAGAATGGATCGTACGAATGAATTAGATTGGATACATTCGAGCGAATGAATTATAATGGATCGTACGAATGAATTAGAATGGATCATAGGAATGAATTAGAATGGATCGTGCAAATGAATTAGATTGGTTACATTCATGCGAATGAATTAGAATGGATCATAGGAATGAATTAGAATGGATCGTACGAATAAATTAGAATGGATCGTGCGAATGAATTAGAATGGATCGTACGAATGAATTAGAATGGATCCACCGGATGAGTTAGAAAGGATCATACGAATGAATTAGAATGGATCGTACGAATGAATTAGAATGGATCGTACGAATGAATTAGAATGGATCGTATGAATGAATAAGAATAGATCGTACGAATGAATTAGAATGGATCGTGCGAATAAATTAGAATGAATCGTACGAATGCATTAGAATGGATCGTACGAATGAATTAGAATGAATCGTACGATCCATTCTAATTCATTCGTCCGATCCATTCTAATTCATTCGCACGAATGTATCCATTCTAATTCATTCGTATAATCCATTCTAATTCATTCGCACGATCCATTCAAATTCATTCGTATGATCCATTCTAATTCATTCCTACAATCTATTCTAATTCATTCGCTCGAATGTATCCATTTTAATTCATTCGTACAATCCATTCTAATTCATTCGCACGATCCATTCTAATTCATTCGTATGATCCATTCTAATTCATTCGTACGATCCATTATAATTCATTCGTATGATCCATTCTAACTCATTCGCACAAATGTATCCATTCTAATTCATTCATACGATCCATTCTAATTCATTAGCACGATCCATTCTAATTCATTCATACGATCCATTCTAATTCATTCGTACGATCCATTCTAATTCATTCGCACAAATGTATCCATTCTAATTCATTCGTACGATCCATTCTAATTCATTCGCACGATCCATTCTAATTTATTCGTACGATCCATTCTAATTCATTCGCACGATCCATTCTAATTCATTCGTACGATCCATTCTAATTCATTCCTACGATCCATTCTAATTCATTAGTATGATCCATTCTAATTTATTCATACGATCCATTCTAATTCATTTGCATTAATGTATCCATTCTAATTCATTTGCACGATCCATTCTAATTCAGTCGTATGAATGTTTCCATTTTAATTCATTCGTACGATCCATTCTAATTCATTCTTACGATCTAATTCATTCGTACGATCCATTCTAATTCATTCGTATGATTGATTCTAATTCATTCGCACGATCCATTCTAATTCATTCGTACGATCCATTCTAATTCATTCGTATGATCCATTCTAATTTATTCGTTCAAATATATCAATTCTAATTCATTCGTACGATCCATTCTAATTCATTCGCACGATCCATTCTTATTCATTCGTACGATCCATTCTAATTCATTCGTACGATCCATTCTAATTCATTCGCACGATCCATTCTAATTCATTCGTACGATCCATTCTAATTCATTCGCACAAATATATCCATTCTAATGCATTCGTACGATTCATTCTAATTCATTCGAACGATCCATTCTAATTCATTCTTACGATCCATTCTAATTCATTTGTATGATCCATTCTAATTCATTCGTACGATCCATTCTAATCCATTCGTACGATCCATTCTAATCCATTCGTACGATCCATTTTAATTCATTCGTACGATCCATTCTAATTCATTCGTATGAATGTATCCATTCTAATTTATTCGTACGAACTAGTCTAATTCATTCGTACGATCCATTCTAATTCATTTGTATGAATGTATCCATTCTAATTCATTCGTACGATCCATTCTGATTCATTCGTATGATCCATTCTAATTCATTCGCACGATCCATTCAAATTTATTCGCACGATCCATTCTAATTCATTCGTACGATCCATTCTAATTCATTCATACGATCTATTCTAATTTATTCGCACGAATGTATCCATTCTAATTCATTCGCACAATCCAATCTAATTCAAACGTACGATCCATTCTAATTCACTCACATGATGTATTCTAATTCATTCGTATGATCCATTCTAATTCATTCGTATGATTCATTCTAATTCATTTGTACGATCCATTCTAATTCATTCGCACAAATGTATCCATTCTAATTCATTCGTACGATCCATTCTAATTCATTCGCAGAATCCATTCTAATTCATTTGTACGAATGTATCCATTCTAATTCATTCGCACGATCCATTCTAATTCATTCGCACGATCCATTCTAATTCATTCGCACGATCCATTCTAATTCATTCGTATGATCCATTCTAATTCATTCGTACGATCCATTCTAATTGATTTGCATGAATGTATCCATTCTAATTCATTCGTACGATCCATTCCAATTCATTCGTATGATCCATTCTAATTCATTCATGCAATCCATTCTAATTCATTCATACGATCCATTCTAACTCATTCATACGATCCATTCTAATTCATTCGTATGAATGTATGTATCCATTCTAGGTCATTCGCACGAATGTATCTATTATAATTCATTCGTACGATCTATTCTAATTCAATCGCAAGATCCATTCTAATTCATTCGTACGATCCATTATAATTCATTCGTACGATCCATTCTAATTCATTCGCACGATCAATTCTAATTCATTCGTACAAATGTATCCATTCTAATTCATTCATACGATCCATTCTAATTCATTCGTACGATCCATTCTAATTCATTCGCACAAATGTATCCATTCTAATTCATTCGTACGATCCATTCTAATTCATTTGCACGATCCATTCTAATTCATTCGTACGATCCATTCTAATTCATTCGCACGATCCATTCTAATTCATTCGCATGATCCATTCTAATTCATTCGTACGATCCATTCTAATTCATTCGCACGAATGTATCCAATCTAATGCATTCGTACGATTCAT
Organism: Chamaelirium japonicum; assembly: GCA_947650365.1. Classification (NCBI taxonomy): domain Eukaryota; kingdom Viridiplantae; phylum Streptophyta; class Magnoliopsida; order Liliales; family Melanthiaceae; genus Chamaelirium; species Chamaelirium japonicum. The sequence continues at coordinate 72,101,060 of OX393558.1, read as the reverse complement.
TCTAATTTATTCGCACGATCCATTCTAATTCATTCGTACGATCCATTCTAATTCATTCGTCCGATCCATTCTAATTCATTCGTACGAATGTATCCATTCTAATTCATTCGCACGATCCATATTAATTCATTCGTATGATCCATTCTAATTCATTCCTACGATCCATTCTAATTCATTCGCACGATCCATATTAATTCATTTGTACGATCCATATTAATTCATTCCTACGATCCATTCTAATTCATTCCTACGATCCATTCTAATTCATTCGTACGATCCATTCTAATTCATTCGCACGATCCATATTAATTCATTCCTACGATCCATTCTAATTCATTCGCACGATCCATATTAATTCATTCGTACGATCCATTCTAATTCATTCGCACGATCCATATTAATTCATTCGTACGATCCATTCTAATTCATTAGCACGATCCATTCTAATTCATTCGTACGATCCATTCTAATTCATTCGTACGATCCATTCTAATTCATTCGCACAAATGTATCCATTCTAATTCATTCGTACGATCCATTCTAATTCATTCGCACGATCCATTCTAATTCATTCGTACGATCCATTCTAATTCATTCGCACGATCCATTCTAATTCATTCGTACGATCCATTCTAATTAATTCCTACGATCTATTCTAATTCATTCGTATGATCCATTCTAATTCATTCATACGATCCATTCCAATTCATTTGCATGAATGTATCCATTCTAATTCATTCGCACGATCCATTCTAATTCAGTCGTATGAATGTATCCATTTTAATTCATTCGTACGATCCATTCTAATTCATCTTACGATCTAATTCATTCGTACGATCCATTCTAATTCATTCGTACGATCGATTCTAATTCATTCGCAAGATCCATTCTAATTCATTCGTACGATCCATTCTAATTCATTCGTATGATCCATTCTAATTTATTAGTTCAAATATATCAATTCTAATTCATTCGTACGATCCATTCTAATTTATTCGCACGATCCATTCTTATTCATTCGTACGATCCATTCTAATTCATTCGTACGACCCATTCTAATTCATTCGCACGATCCATTCTAATTCATTCGTACGATCCATTCTAATTTATTCGCACAAATGTATCCATTCTAATGCATTCGTACGATTCATTCTAATTCATTCGAACGATCCATTCTAATTCATTCGTACGATCTATTCTAATTCATTTGTATGATCCATTCTAATTCATTCATACGATCCATTCTAATCCATTCGTATGATCCATTTTAATCCATTCGTACGATCCATTCTAATTCATTCGTACGATCCATTCTAATTCATTCGTATGAATGTATCCTTTCTAATTTATTCGTACGAACTAGTCTAATTCATTCGTACGATCCATTCTAATTCATTCGCACGAATGTATCCATTCGAATTCATTTGTACGATCCATTCTGATTCATTCGTATGATCCATTCTAATTCATTCGCACGATCCATTCAAATTCATTCGCACGATCCATTCTAATTCATTCGTACGATCCATTCTAATTCATTCATACGATCTATTCTAATTCATTCGCACGAATGTATCCATTCTAATTCATTCGCACAATCCAATCTAATTCAAACATACAATCCATTCTAATTCACTCACATGATGTATTCTAATTCATTCGTATGATCCATTCTAATTCATTCGTATGATTCATTCTAATTCATTTGTACGATCCATTCTAATTCATTCGTACGATCCATTCTAATTCATTCCCAGAATCCAATCTAATTCATTTGTATGAATGTATCCATTCAAATTCATTCACACGATCCATTCTAATTCATTCGTATGATCCATTCTAATTCATTCGTACGATCCATTCCAATTCATTCGTACGATCCATTCTAATTCATTCATGCAATCCATTCTAATTCATTCATACGATCCATTCTAACTCATTCATACGATCCATTCTAATTCATTCGCATGAATGTATGTATCCATTCTAGTTCATTCGCACGAATGTATCCATTCTAATTCATTCGTATGATCTATTCTAATTCAATCGCAAAATCCATTCTAATTCATTCGTACGATCCATTATAATTCATTCGTACGATCCATTCTAATTCATTCGCACGATCCATTCTAATTCATTCGTACAAATGTATCCATTCTAATTCATTCATACGATCCATTCTAATTCATTCGTACGATCCATTCTAATTCATTCGCACAAATGTATCCATTCTAATTCATTCGTACGATCCATTCTAATTCATTTGCACGATCCACTCTAATTCTTTCGTACGATCCATTCTAATTCATTCGCACGATCCATTCTAATTCATTCGTACGATCCATTCTAATTCATTCGCACGAATGTATCCATTCTAATGCATTCGTACGATTCATTCTAATTTATTCGCACGATCCATTCTAATTCATTCGTACGATCCATTCTAATTCATTCCTACGATCTATTCTAATTCATTCGCTCGAATGTATCCATTCTAATTCATTCGTTCGATCCATTCTAATTCATTCGTACGATCCATTCAAATTCATTCGCATGATCCATTCTAATTCATTCGTATGATCCATTCTAATTCATTCTCATGAATGTAACCTTTCTAATTCATTTGTGTGATCCATTCAAATTCATTCGTACGATACATTTGTGCGAATGAATTAGAATGGATCGTAGGAATGAATTAGAATGGATCGTGCGAATGAATTAGAATGGATCGTGCGAATGAATTAGAATGGATCGTACGAATGAATTAGAATGGATCGTATGAATGAATAAGAATGGATCGTACGAAAGAATTAGAATGGATCGTACAAATGAATTAGAATGGATCGTGCGAATGAATTAGAATGGATCGTACGAATGAATTAGAATGGATCCACCGAATGAGTTAGAATGGATCATACGAATGAATTAGAATGGATCGTACGAATGAATTAGAATGGATTGTGCGAATGAATTAGAATGGATCGTATGAATGAATTAGAATGGATCGTATGAATAAATTAGAATTAGAATGGATCGTACGAATATATTAGAATGGATCGTACGAATGAATTAAAATGAATCGTACGATCCATTCTAATTCATTCGTCCGATCCATTCTAATTCATTCGCACGAATGTATCCATTCTAATTCATTCGTACAATCCATTCTAATTCATTCGCACGATCCATTCAAATTCATTCGTATGATCCATTCTAATTCATTCCTACGATCTATCCTAATTCATTCGCTCGAATGTATTCATTTTAATTCATTCGTACAATCCATTCTAATTCATTCGCACGATCCAATCTAATTCATTCGTATGATCCATTCTAATTCATTCGTACGATCCATTATAATTCATTCGTATGATCCATTCTAACTCATTCGCACAAATGTATGCATTCTAATTCATTCATACGATCCATTCTAATTCATTAGCACGATCCATTCTAATTCATTAGTACGATCCATTCTAATTCATTCGCACAAATGTATCCATTCTAATTCATTCGTACGATCCATTCTAATTCATTCGCACGATCCATTCTAATTCATTCGTACGATCCATTCTAATTCATTCGCACGATCCATTCTAATTCATTCGTACGATCCATTCTAATTCATTCGTATGATCCATTCTAATTCATTCATACGATCCATTTTAATTCATTTGCATGAATGTATCCATTCTAATTCATTTGCACGATCCATTCTAATTCAGTCGTATGAATGTATCCATTTTAATTCATTCGTACGATCCATTCTAATTCATTCTTATGATCTAATTCATTTGTACGATCCATTCTAATTCATTCGTTTGATCGATTCTAATTCATTCACATGATCCATTCTAATTCATTCGTACGATCCATTCTAATTCATTCGTATGATCCATTCTAATTTATTCGTTCAAATATATCAATTCTAATTCATTCGTACGATCCATTCTAATTCATTCGCACGATCCATTCTTACTCATTTGTACGATCCATTCTAATTCATTCGTACGATCCATTCTAATTCATTCGCACAATCCATTCTAATTCATTCGTACGATCCATTCTAATTCATTCGCACAAATATATCCATTCTAATGCATTCGTACGATTCATTCTAATTCATTCGAACGATCCATTCTAATTCATTCGTACGATCCATTCTAATTCATTTGTATGATCCATTCTAATTCATTCATACGATCCATTCTAATCCATTCGTACGATCCATTCTAATTCATTCGTACGATCCATTCTAATTCATTTGTATGAATGTATCCTTTCTAATTTATTCGTACGAACTAGTCTAATTCATTCGTACGATCCATTCTAATTCATTCGCACGAATGTATCCATTCTAATTCATTCGTACGATCCATTCTGATTCATTCGTATGATCCATTCTAATTCATTTGCACGATCCATTCAAATTCATTCGCACGATCCATTCTAATTCATTCGTTCGATCCATTCTAATTCATTCATACGATCTATTCTAATTCATTCGCACAAATGTATCCATTCTAATTCATTCGCACAATCCAATCTAATTCAAACGTACGATCCATTCTAATTCACTCACATGATGTATTCTAATTCATTCGTATGATCCATTCTAATTCATTCGTATGATTCATTCTAATTCATTTGTACGATCCATTCTAATTCATTCGCACAAATGTATTCATTCTAATTCATTCGTACGATCCATTCTAATTCATTTGCAGAATCCATTCTAATTCATTTGTACGAATGTATCCATTCTAATTCATTCGCACGATCCATTCTAATTCATTCGCATTATCCATTCTAATTCATTCGTATGATCCATTCTAATTCATTCGTACGATCCATTCTAATTCATTTGCATGAATGTATCCATTCTAATTCATTCGTATGATCCAATCCAATTCATTCGTATGATCTATTCTAATTCATTCATGCAATCCATTCTAATTCATTCATACGATCCATTCTAACTCATTCATACGATCCATTCTAATTCATTCGCATGAATGTATGTATCCATTCTAGGTCATTCGCACGAATGTATCCATTCTAATTCATTCGTACGATCTATTCTAATTCAATCGCAAGATCCATTCTAATTTATTCGTACGATCCATTATAATTCATTCGTACGATCCATTCTAATTCATTCGCACGATCCATTCTAATTCATTCGTACAAATGTATCCATTCTAATTCATTCATACGATCCATTCTAATTCATTCGTACGATCCATTCTAATTCATTTGCACAAATGTATCCATTCTAATTCATTCGTACGATCCATTCTAATTCATTTGCACGATCCATTCTAATTCATTCGTACGATCCATTCTAATTCATTCGCACGATCCATTCTAATTCATTCGTACGATCCATTCTAATTCATTCGCACGAATGTATCCATTCTAATGCATTTGTACGATTCATTCTAATTCATTCGTACGATTCATTCTAATTCATTCGTCCGATCCATTCTAATTCATTTGTACGAATGTATCCATTCTAATTCATTCGCACGATCCATATTAATTTATTAGTATGATCCATTCTAATTCATTCCTACGATCTATTCTAATTCATTCGCTCGAATGTATCCATTCTAATGCATTCGTACGATTCATTCTAATCCATTCGTACGATCCATTCTAATTCATTCGCACGAATGTAAGCATTCTATTTCATTCGTACGATCCATTTTAATTCATTCGTACGATCCATTCTAATTCATTTGTACGAATGTATCCATTCTAATTCATTCGCATGATCCATTCTAATTCATTCGCATGATCCATTCCAATTCATTCGTATGATCCATTCTAATTCATTCATACGATCCATTCTAATTCATTCGCACAAATGTATCCATTCTAATTCATTCGTACGATCCATTCTAATTCATTCGCACGATCAATTCTAATTCATTCGTACGATCCATTCTAATTAATTCGCACGATCCATTCTAATTCATTCGTACGAACCATTTTAATCCATTCGCACGAATGTATCCATTCTAATGAATTCGTACGATCCATTCTAATTCATTCGTACGATCCATTCTAATCCATTCGTACGATCCATTCTAATTCATTCGTACGATCCATTCTAATTCATTCTCACAAATGTAACCTTTCTAATTCATTTGTACGATCCATTCTAATTCATTCGTACGATTTATTATAATTCATTCGTACGATCCATTCTAATTCATTCGTGTGATCCATTCTAATTTATTCGTTCAAATATATCCATTCTAATTCATTCGTACGATCCATTCGAATTCATTCGCACGATCCATTCTAATTCATTCGTACCATCCATTCTAATTCATTCGTATGATCAATTCTAATTCATTCGTACAATCCATTCTAATTCAGTCGTATGAATGTATTATATGAATGAATTAGAATGGATCATGCGAATGAATTAAAATGGATCGTACAAATGAATTAGAATGGACCGTGCGAATGAATTAGAATGGATCGTACGAATGAATTAGAATGGATCGTACGAACGAATTAGAATGGATCGTATGAACGAATTAGAATGGATCGTACGAATGAATTAGAATGGATACATTCGAGCGAATGAATTAGAATGGATCGTACGAATGAATTAGAATGGATCATAGGAATGAATTAGAATGGATTGTACGAATGGATTAAAATGGATCGTACGAATGGATTAGAATGGATAGTACGAATGAATTAGAATGGATCATACAAATGAACTAGAATGGATACATTTGTGCGAATGAATTAGAATGGATCGTACGAATGAATTAGAATGGATCGTACGAATGAATTAGAATGGATCGTGCGAATGAATTAGAATGAATCGTATGAATGAATTAGAATGGATACATTTGTGCAAATGAGTTAGAATGGATTGTACGAATGAATTAGAATGGATCGTACGAATGAATTAGAATGGATCGTGCGAATGAATTAGAATGGATCGTACGAACGAATTAGAATGGATCGTACGAACAAATTAGAATGGATCGTATGAATGAATTAGAATGGATCGTACGAATGGATTAGAATGGATCGTACGAATGGATCATGCGAATGAATTAGAATGGATCGTACGAATGAAATAGAATGGATCGTACGAATAAATTAGAATGGATCGTACGAATGAATTAGAATGGATCATAGGAATGAATTAGAATGGATCGTACAAATGAATTAGAATGGATACATTCATGCGAATGAATTAGAATGGATCGTAGGAATGAATTAGAATGGATCGTACGAATGAATTAGAATGGTTACATTCGTGCGAATGAATTAGAATAGATCGTACGAATGGATTAGAATGGATCATACAAATGGATTAGAATGGATCGTACGAATGAATTAGAATGGATCGTACAAATGAATTAGAAAGGTTACATTTGTGAGAATGAATTAGAATGGATCGTACGAATGAATTTGAATGGATCGTACGAATGGATTAGAATAGATAGTACTAATGGATTTGAATGGATCGTATGAATGGATTAGAATAGATCGTACGAATGAATTAGAATGGATCATACAAATGAATTAGAAAGGTTACATTCGTGAGAATGAATTAGAATGGATCGTACGAATGAATTAGAATAGATCATGGGAATGAATTAGAATGGATCGTGCAAATGAATTAAAATGGATACATTCGTGCGAATGAATTAGAATGGATCGTAGGAACTAATTAGAATGGATCATACGAATGAATTAGAATGGTTACATTTGTGCGAATGAATTAGAATGGATCGTACGAATGGATTAGAATGGATCGTACGAATGGATTAGAATGGATCGTACAAATAAATTAGAAAGGTTACATTTGTGAGAATGAATTAGAATGGATCGTACGAATGAATTAGAATGGATCGTACGAATGGATTAGAATGGATCATACGAATGGGTTAGAATGGATCGTACGAATGGATTAGAATGGATCGTACGAATGGATTAGAATGGATCATACAAATGAATTAGAAAGGTTACATTCGTGAGAATGAATTAGAATGGATCGTACGAATGAATTAGAATGGATCATGCGAAGGAATTTGAATGGATCGTACGAATGAATTAGAATGGATCGAACGAATGAATTAGAATGGATACATTCGAGTGAATGAATTAGAATAGATCTTAGGAATGAATTAGAATGGATCGTACGAACGAATTAGAATGGATCGTACGATCTAATTCATTCGTACGATCTAATTCATTCGTACGATCCAATCTAATTCATTCGTACGATCGATTCTAATTCATTCGCACGATCCATTCTAATTCATTCGTACGATCCATTCTAATTCATTCGTATGATCCATTCTAATTTATTCGTTCAAATATATCCATTCTAATTCATTCGTACGATCCATTCTAATTCATTCGCACGATCCATTCTTATTCATTCGTACGATCCATTCTAATTCATTCGTCTGATCCATTCTAATTTATTCGCACGATCCATTCTAATTTATTCGTACGATCCATTCTAATTCATTCGCACGATCCATTCTAATTTATTCGTACGATCCATTCTAATTCATTCGTAGGATCCATTCTAATTCATTCTCACAAATGTAACCTTTTTAATTCATTTGTATGATCCATTCTAATTCATTCGTCCGATCCATTCTAATCCATTCGTACGAACCATTCTAATTCATTCATACGATCCATTGTAATTCATTCATACAATCCATTCAGATTCATTCGCACAAATGTATCCATTTAAATTCATTCGTACGATCTATTCTAATTAATTCGCACGATCCATTCTAATTCAGCCGTACAAATGAATTAGAATGGATCGTGCGAATAAATTAGAATGAATCGTACGAATGCATTAGAATGGATCGTACGAATGAATTAGAATGAATCGTACGATCCATTCTAATTCATTCGTCCGATCCATTCTAATTCATTCGCACGAATGTATCCATTCTAATTCATTCGTACAATCCATTCTAATTCATTCGCACGATCCATTTAAATTCATTTGTATGATCCATTCTAATTCATTCCTACGATCTATTCTAATTCATTCGCTCGAATGTATCCATTCTAATTCATTCATACAATCCATTCTAATTTATTCGCACGATCCATTCTAATTCATTCGTATGATCCATTCTAATTCATTCGTACGATCCATTATAATTCATTCGTATGATCCATTCTAACTCATTCGCACAAATGTATCTATTCTAATTCATTCGTACGATCCATTCTAATTCTTTAGCACGATCCATTCTAATTCATTCGTACGATCCATTCTAATTCATTCGTACGATCCATTCTAATTCATTCGCACAAATGTATCCATTCTAATTCATTCGTACGATCCATTCTAATTCATTCGCACGATCCATTCTAATTCATTCGTACGATCCATTCTAATTCATTCGCACGATCCATTCTAATTCATTCCTACGATCTATTCTAATTTATTCGTATGATCCATTCTAATTCATTCATACGATCCATTCCAATTCATTTGCATGAATGTATCCATTCTAATTCATTCGCACGATCCATTCTAATTCAGTCGTATGAATGTATCCATTTTAATTCATTCGTACGATCCATTCTAATTCATTCTTACGATCTAATTCATTCGTACGATCCATTCAAATTCATTCGTACGATCGATTCTAATTCATTCGCACGATCCATTATAATTCATTCGTACGATCCATTCTAATTCATTCGTATGATCCATTCTAATTTATTCGTTCAAATATATCAATTCTAATTCATTCGTACGATTCATTCTAATTCATTCGCACGATCCATTCTTATTCATTCGTACGATCCATTCTAATTCATTCATATGATCCATTCTAATTCATTCGCACGATCCATTCTAATTCATTCGTACGATCCATTCTAATTCATTCGCACAAATGTATCCATTCTAATGTATTCGTACGATTCATTCTAATTCATTCGAACGATCCATTCTAATTCATTCATACGATCTATTCTAATTCATTTGTATGATCCATTCTAATTCATTCATACGATCCATTCTAATCCATTCGTATGATCCATTCTAATCCATTCGTACGATCCATTCTAATTCATTCGTACGATCCATTCTAATTCATTCGTATGAATGTATCCATTCTAATTTATTCGAACGAACTAGTCTAATTCATTCGTACGATCCATTCTAATTCATTCGCACGAATGTATCCATTCTAATTCATTTGTACGATCCATTCTGATTCATTCGTATGATCCATTCTAATTCATTCGCACGATCCATTCAAATTCATTCGCACGATCCATTCTAATTCATTCGTACGATCCATTCTAATTCATTCATACGATCTATTCTAAGTCATTCGCACGAATGTATCCATTCTAATTCATTCGCACAATCCAATCTAATTCAAACGTACGATCCATTCTAATTCACTCACATGATGTATTCTAATTCATTCGTATGATCCATTATAATTCATTCGTATGATTCATTCTAATTCATTTGTACGATCCATTCTAATTCATTCGTATGATCCATTCTAATTCATTCGCAGAATCCATTCTAATTCATTTGTACGAATGTATCCATTCTAATTCATTCGCACGATCCATTCTAATTCATTCGTATGATCCATTCTAATTCATTCGTACGATCCATTCTAATTCATTTGCATGAATGTATCCATTTTAATTCATTCGTACGATCCATTCCAATTCATTCGTATGATCCATTCTAATTCATTCATGCAATCCATTCTAATTCATTCATACGATCCATTCTAACTCATTCATACGATCCATTCTAATTCATTCGCATGAATGTATGTATCCATTCTAGTTCATTCGCACGAATGAATCCATTCTAATTCATTCGTACGATCTATTCTAATTCAATCGCAAGATCCATTCTAATTCATTCGTACGATCAATTATAATTCATTCGTACGATCCATTCTAATTCATTCGCACGATCCATTCTAATTCATTCGTACAAATGTATCCATTCTAATTCATTCATACGATCCATTCTAATTCATTCGTACGATCCATTCTAATTCATTCGCACAAATGTATCCATTCTAATTCATTCGTACGATCCATTCTAATTCATTTGCACGATCCATTCTAATTCTTTCGTACGATCCATTCTAATTCATTCGCATGATCCATTCTAATTCATTCGTACGATCCATTCTAATTCATTCGCACGAATGTATCCATTCTAATGCATTCGTACGATTCATTCTAATTTATTCGCACGATCCATTTTAATTCATTCGTACGATCCATTCGAATTCATTCCTACGATCTATTCTAATTCATTCGCTCGAATGTATCCATTCTAATTCATTCGTTCGATGCATTCTAATTCATTCGTACGATCCATTCAAATTCATTCGCATGATCCATTCTAATTCATTCGTATGATCCATTCTAATTCATTCTCATGAATGTAACCTTTCTAATTCATTTGTATGATCCATTCAAATTCATTCGTTGGATACATTTGTGCGAATGAATTAGAATAGATCGTAGGAATGAATTAGAATGGATCGTGCGAATGAATTAGAATGGATCGTGCGAATGAATTAGAATGGATCGTACGAATGAATTAGAATGGATCGTATGAATGAATAAGAATGGATCGTACGAATGAATTAGAATGGATCGTACAAATGAATTAGAATGGATCGTGCGAATGAATTAGAATGGATCGTACGAATGAATTAGAATGGATCCACCGAATGAGTTAGAATGGATCATACGAATGAATTAGAATGGATCGTACGAATGAATTAGAATGGATTGTGCGAATGAATTAGAATGAATCGTATGAATGAATAAGAATGGATCGTACGAATGAATTAAAATGGATCGTGCGAATGAATTAGAATGAATCATACGAATGCATTAGAATGGATCGTACGAACGAATTAGAATTGATCGTACGAACAAATTAGAATGGATCGTACGAACAAATTAGAATGGATCGTACGAACGAATTAGAATGGATCGTACGAATGACTTAGAATAGATACATTCGAGCGAATGAATTATAATGGATCGTACGAATGAATTAGAATGGATCGTAGGAATGAATTTGAATGGATCGTGCAAATGAATTAGAATGGATACAATCGTGCGAATGAATTAGAATGGATCATAGGAATGAATTAGAATGGATCATACGAATAAATTAGAATGGATCGTGCGAATGAATTAGAATAGGTCGTACGAATGAATTAGAATGGATCCACCGGATGAGTTAGAATGGATCATATGAATGAATTAGAATGGATCGTATGAATGAATTAGAATGGATCGTACGAATGAATTAGAATGGATCGTACGAATGAATTAGAATGGATCGTGCGAATAAATTAGAATGATTCGTACGAATGCATTAGAATGGATCGTACGAATGAATTAGAATGAATCGTACGATCCATTCAAATTCATTCGTCTGATCCATTCTAATTCATTCGCACGAATGTATCTATTCTAATTCATTCGTACAATCCATTCTAATTCATTCGCACGATCCATTCAAATTCATTCGTATGATCCATTCTAATTCATTCCTACGATCTATTCTAAATCATTCGCTCGAATGTATCCATTTTAATTCATTCGTACAATCCATTCTAATTCATTCGCACGATCCATTCTAATTCATTCGTATGATCCATTCTAATTCATTCGTACGATCCATTATAATTCATTCGTATGATCCATTCTAACTCATTCGCACAAATGTATCCATTCTAATTCATTCATACGATCCATTCTAATTCATTAGCATGATCCATTCTAATTCATTCGTACGATCCATTCTAATTTATTCGTACGATCCATTCTAATTCATTCGCACAAATGTATCCATTCTAATTCATTCGTACGATCCATTCTAATTCATTCGCACGATCCATTCTAATTCATTCGTACGATCCATTCTAATTCATTCGCACGATCCATTCTAATTCATTCGTACGATCCATTCTAATTCATTCCTACGATCCATTCTAATTCATTCGTATGATCCATTCTAATTCATTCATACGATCCATTCTAATTCATTTGCATGAATGTATCCATTCTAATTCATTTGCACGATCCATTCTAATTCAGTCGTATGAATGTATCCATTTTAATTCATTCGTACGATCCATTCTAATTCATTCTTACGATCTAATTCATTCGTACGATCCATTCTAATTCATTCGTATGATCGATTCTAATTCATTCACACGATCCATTCTAATTCATTCGTACGATCCATTCAAATTCATTCGTATGATCCATTCTAATTTATTCGTTCAAATATATCAATTCTAATTCATTCGTACGATCCATTCTAATTTATTTGCACGATCCATTCTTATTCATTCGTACGATCCATTCTAATTCATTCGGACGATCCATTCTAATTCATTCGCACGATCTATTCTAATTCATTCGTACGATCCATTCTAATTCATTCGCACAAATATATCCATTCTAATGCATTCGTACGATTCATTCTAATTCATTCGAACGATCCATTCTAATTCATTCGTACGATCCATTCTAATTAATTTGTATGATCCATTCTAATTCATTCGTACGATCCATCTAATCCATTCGTACGATCCATTCTAATCCATTCGTACGATCCATTCTAATTCATTCGTACGATCCATTCTAATTCATTCGTATGAATGTATCTATTCTAATTTATTCGTATGAACTAGTCTAATTCATTCGTACGATCCATTCTAATTCATTCGCACGAATGAATCCATTCTAATTCATTCGTACGATCCATTCTGATTCATTCGTATGATCCATTCTAATTCATTCGTACGATCCATTCAAATTCATTCGAACGATCCATTCTAATTCATTCGTACGATCCATTCTAATTCATTCATAAAATCTATTCTAATTCATTCGCACGAATGTATCCATTCTAATTCATTCGCACAATCCAATCTAATTCAAACGTACGATCCATTCTAATTCACTCACATGATGTATTCTAATTCATTCGTATGATCCATTCTAATTCATTCGTATGATTCATTCTAATTCATTTGTACGATCCATTCTAATTCATTCGCACAAATGTATCCATTCTAATTCATTCGTACGATCCATTCTAATTCATTCGCAGAATCCATTCTAATTCATTTGTACGAATGTATCCATTTTAATTCATTCGCACGATCCATTCTAATTCATTCGCACGATCCATTCTAATTCATTCTATGATCCATTCTAATTCATTCGTACGATCCATTCTAATTCATTTGCATGAATGTATCCATTCTAATTCATTCGTACGATCCATTCCAATTCATTCGTATGATCCATTCTAATTCATTCATGCAATCCATTCTAATTCATTCATACGATTCATTCTAACTCATTCATACGATCCATTCTAATTCATTCGCAAGAATGTATGTATCCATTCTAGGTCATTCGCACGAATGTATCCATTCTAATTCTTTCGTACGATCTATTCTAATTCAATCGCAAGATCCATTCTAATTCATTCGTACGATCCATTATAATTCATTCGTATGATCCATTCTAATTCATTCGCACGATCCATTCTAATTCATTCGTCCAAATGTATCCATTCTAATTCATTCATACGATCCATTCTAATTCATTCGTACGATCCATTCTAATTCATTCGCACAAATGTATCCATTCTAATTCATTCGTACGATCCATTCAAATTCATTTGCACGATCCATTCTAATTCATTCGTACGATCCATTCTAATTCATTCGCACGATCCATTCTAATTCATTCGTACGATCCATTCTAATTCATTCGCACGAATGTATCCATTCTAATGCATTCGTACGATTCATTCTAATTTATTCGCACGATCCATTCTAATTCATTCGTACGATCCATTCTAATTCATTCGTCCGATCCATTCTAATTCATTTGTACGAATGTATCCATTCTAATTCATTCGCACGATCCATATTAATTCATTCGTATGATCCATTCTAATTCATTCGTACGATCTATTCTAATTCATTCGCTCGAATGTATCCATTCTAATGCATTCGTACGATTCATTCTAATCCATTCGTACGATCCATTCTAATTCATTGTCACAAATATAACCTTTCTAATTTATTTTTACGATCCATTCTAATTCATTCGTACGATCCATTCTAATCCATTCGTACGATCCATTCTAATTCATTCACACAAATGTAAGCATTCTATTTCATTCGTACGATCCATTCTAATTCATTCGTACGATCCATTCTAATTCATTCGCACGATCCATTCTAATTCATTCGTATGATCCATTCTAATTAATTCGTACGATCCATTCTAATTCATTTGCAAAAATGTATCCATTCTAATTCATTCGTACGATCCATTCTAATTCATTCGCACGATCAATTCTAATTCATTCGTACGATCCATTCTAATTAATTCACACGATCCATTCTAATTCATTCGTACGATCCATTCTAATCCATTCGCACGAATGTATCCATTCTAATGAATTCGTACGATCCATTCTAGTTCATTCATACGATCCATTCTAATCCATTCGTACGATCCATTCTAATTCATTCGTACAATCCATTCTAATTCATTCTCACAAATGTAACCTTTCTAATTCATTTGTATGATCCATTCTAATTCATTCGTACGATTCATTCTAATTCATTCGTACGATCCATTCTAATTCATTCGTGTGATCCATTCTAATTTATTCGTTCAAATATATCCATTCTAATTCATTCGTACGATCCATTCGAATTCATTCGCACGATCCATTCTAATTCATTCGTACGATCCATTCTAATTCATTCGTATGATCAATTCTAATTCATTCGTACAATCCATTCTAATACATTCGTATGATCAATTCTAATTCATTCGTACAATCCATTCTAATTCAGTCGTATGAATGTATTATATGAATGAATTAGAATGGATCATGCGAATGAATTAAAATGGATCGTACAAATGAATTAGAATGGATCGTGCGAATGAATTAGAATGGATCGTACGAATGAATTAGAATGGATCGTACGAACGAATTAGAATGGATCGTATGAACGAATTAGAATGGATCGTACGAATGAATTATAATGGATACATTCGAGCGAATGAATTAGAATGGATCGTACGAATGAATTAGAATGGATCATAGGAATGAATTAGAATGGATCGTAAGAATGGATTAAAATGGATCGTACGAATGGATTAGAATGGATCGTACGAATGAATTAGAATGGATCATACAAATGAACTAGAATGGATACATTTGTGCGAATGAATTAGAATGGATCGTACGAATAAATTAGAAAAGATCGTACGAATGAATTAGAATGGATCGTGCGAATGAATTAGAATGGATCGTATGAATGAATTAGAATGGATACATTTGTGCGAATGAGTTAGAATGGATCGTACGAATGAATTAGAATGGATCGTACGAATGAATTAGAATGGATCGTACGAATGAATTAGAATGGATCGTGCGAATGAATTAGAATGGATCGTACGAACGAATTAGAATGGATCGTACGAACGAATTAGAATGGATCGTATGAATGAATTAGAATGGATCGTACGAATGGATTAGAATGGATCGTACGAATGGATCATGCGAATGAATTAGAATGGATCGTACGAATGAAATAGAATGGATCGTACGAATAAATTAGAATGGATCGTACGAATGAATTAGAATGGATCATAGGAATGAATTAGAATGGATCGTACGAATGAATTAGAATGGTTACTTTCGTGTGAACGAATTAGAATGGATCGTACGAATGGATTAGAATGGATCATACGAATGGATTAGAATGGATCGTACGAATGAATTAGAATGGATCGTATAAATGAATTAGAAAGGTTACATTTGTGAGAATGGATTAGAATGGATCGTACAAATGGATTAGAATGGATCGTACGAATTGATTAGAATGGATCGTACGAATAAATTAGAATAGATCATACAAATGAATTAGAAAGGTTACATTCGTGAGAATGAATTAGAATGGATCGGACGAATGAATTAGAATGGATCGTACGAATGAATTAGAATGGATACATTTGAGCGAATGAATTAGAATGGATCGTACGAATGAATTAGAATAGATACATTCGAGCGAATGAATTAGAATGGATCGTGCGAATGAATTTGAATGGATCATAGGAATGAATTAGAATGGATCGTGCAAATGATTTAGAATGGTTACATTCGTGCGAATGAATTAGAATGGATCGTAGGAATGAATTAGAATGGATCATACGAATGAATTAGAATGGTTACATTCGATCGAATGAATTAGAATGGATCGTACAAATGAACTAGAATGGATCGTGCGAATGAATTAGAATGGATCGTACGAATGAATTAGAATGAATCGTACAAATGAATTAGAATAGATACATTCGAGCGAATGAATTAGAATGGATCATACGAATGAATTAGAATGGATCATAGGAATGAATTAGAATGGATCATATGAATGAATTAGAATGGTTGCATTCGTGCGAATGAATTAGAATGGATCCTACGAATGAATTAGAATGGATTGTACGAATGGATTAGAATGGATACATTCGTACGAATGAATTAGAATGGATCGTACGAATGGATTAGAATGGATCATACGAATGAATTAGATCGTAGGAATGAGTTAGAATGAATCGTACGAATGAATTAGAATGGATCGTATGAATGAATTAGAATGGATCGAGTGAATGAATTAGAATGGATCGTACGAATGAATTAGAATGGATCATAGGAATGAATTAGAATGGATCGTGCAAATAAATTAGAATGGATACATTCGTGCGAATGAATTAGAATGGATCGTAGGAATGAATTAGAATGGATCGTACGAATGAATTAGAATGGATACATTTGTACGAATGGATTAGAATGGATCGTACGAATGAATTAGAATGGATCGTATGAATGGATTAGAATGGATCGTACGAATGAATTAGAATGGATCATGCGAATGAATTCGAAACATTCGTGCGAATGAATTAGAATGAATTAGAATGGATCGTACGAATGAATTAGAATGGATCGTGCAAATGAATTAGAATAGATACATTCGTGCGAAAGAATTAGAATGGATCGTGCGAACGAATTAGAATGGATCCTACGAATGAATTAGAATGGATCGTACGAATGAATTAGAATAGATCGTGCGAATAAATTAGAATGGATCATACGAATGAATTAGAAAAGATATATTCATGCGAATGAATTAGAATAGATCTTACGAATGAATTAGAATAGATCGTACGAATGGATTAGAATGGATCGTACGAATGGATTAGAATGGATCGTACGAATGGATTTGAATGGATCGTACGAATGAATTAGAATGGATCATACCAATGAATTAGAAAGGTTACATTCGTGAGAATAAATTAGAATGGATCGAACGAATGAATTAGAATGGATCATGCGAATGAATTTGAATGGATCGAATGAATGAATTAGAATGGATAAATTCGAGCGAATAAATTAGAATAGATCGTAGGAATGAATTAGAATGGATCATACGAATGAATTAGAATGGATCATGCGAAAGAATTAGAATGGATCGTACGAATGAATTAGAATGGATCGTACGAACGAATTAGAATGGATCGTACGAACGAATTAGAATGGATCGTATGAACGAATTAGAATGGATCGTAAGAATGAATTAGAATGGATACATTCAAGCGAATGAATTAGAATGGATCGTACGAATGAATTAGAATGGATAATAGGAATGAATTAGAATGGATCATATGAATGAATTATAATGGATACATTTGTGCAAATGAATTAGAATGGATCCACCGAATGAGTTAAAATAGATCATACGAATGAATTAGAATGGATCGTACGAAAGAATTTGAATGGATCGTTCGAATGAATTAGAATGGATCGTGCGAATGAAAAAGAATGGATCATACAAATGAATTAGAATGAATTAGAATGGATACATTCGAGCGAATGAATTAGAATGGATCATACGAATGAATTAGAATGGATCATGCGAATGAATTAGAATGAATCGTACAAATGCATTAGAATGGATCGTACGAATGAATTAGAATGAATCGTACGATCCATTCTAATTCATTTGTACGATCCATTCTAATTCATTCGTACGATCCATTCTAATTCATTCGTACGATCCATTCTAATTTATTCGCAAGAATGTATCCATTCTAATTCATTCGTACAATCCATTCTAATTTATTCGTACAAATGTATCCATTCTAATTCATTCGTACGATCCATTCTAATTCATTCGTACGATTCATTCTAATTCATTCGCACGATCTATTCTAATTCATTCGTACGATCCATTCTAATTCATTCGCACGAATGTATCCATTCTAATTCATTCGCACGATCCATTCTAATTCATTTGTATGATCCATTCTAATTCATTCGTACGATCCATTCTAATTCGTTCTCACAAATGTAACCTTTCTAATTCATTTGCATGATCCATTCTAATTCATTCCCACGATCCATTCTAATTTATTCGTACGATCCATTCTAATTCATTGGTACGATCCATTCTAATTCATTCTAATCCATTCGTACGATCCATTCTAATTCATTCGCACGATCCATTCTAATTCATTTGCTCGAATGTAACCATTCTAATTCATTCGTACGATCCATTCTAATTCATTCCTACGATCTATTCTAATTTATTCGCACGAATGTGTCCATTCTAATTTATTTGCACGATCCATTCTAATTCATTCCTATGATCCATTCTAATTCATTCGTACGATTCATTCTAATTCATTCTCTCGAATGTATCCATTCTAATTCATTCGTACGATCCATTCTAATTCATTCGTACGATCCATTCTAATTCATTCTCACGAATGTAACCTTTCTAATTCATTTGTATGATCCATTCTAATTTATTCGTACGATCCATTCTAATCCATTCGTACGATCCATTCTAATGCATTCGTACGATCCATTCTAATTCATTCTCACAAATGTAACCTTTCTAATTCATTTGTACGATCCATTCTAATTCATTCGTACGATCCATTCTAATCCATTCGCACGATCCATTCTAATTTATTCGTACGATCCATTCTAATTCATTCGTACGATCCATTCTAATTCATTCGTACGATCCATTCTAATTCATTCGCATGATCCATTCTAATTCATTCGTACGATCCATTCTATTTATTCGTACGAATGAATTTGAATGGATCATACAAATGAATTAGAAAGGTTACATTCGTCAGAAAGAATTAGAATGGATACATTTGTGCGAATGAATTTGAATAGATTAGAATGGATCGTAAGAATGTATTAGAATCCATTCTAATTCATTTGTACGATCCATTATAATTCATCGCACGATCCATTCTAATTCATTCTGACGAATGTAACCTTTCTAAATCCTTTGTATGATCCATTCTAATTCATTCGCACGATCAATTCTAATTCATTCGTACGATCCATTGTACTTCATTCGCTCGAATGTATCCAATCTAATTCATTCGTACGATCCATTCTAATTCGTTCATACGATCAATTCTAATTCGTTCGTATGTTCCATTCTAATTCATTCGTACGATCTATTCTAATTCATTCGCATGATCCATTCTAATTCATTCGTACGATCCATTCTAATTCATTCGTACAATCCATTCAAATTCATTCGTACGATGCAATCTAATTCATTCGCACAAATGTATATATTCTAATTCATTCGTACAATGCGTTCTAATCCATTCGTACGATCCATTCTAATCCATTCGTACGATCCATTCTAATTCATTCGCACGAATGTAACCATTCTAATTCATTCATATGATCCATTCTAATTCATTCGTACGATCCATTCTAATTCATTCGTATGATCCATTCTAATTCATTCGTACGATCCATTCTAATTCATTTGCATGAATGTATCCATTCTAATTTATTCGTACGATCCAGTCTAATTCATTCGTACGATCCATTCTAATTCATTCGCACGAATATATCCATTCTAATTCATTCGTACGATCCTTTCTAATTCATTCGCACGATCCATTCTAATTCTTTCATATGATCCAGTCTAATTCATTCGCACGAATGTATCCATTCTAGTTCATTCGTATGCTCCATTCTAATTCATTCGTACGCTCCATTCTTATTCATCGCACAAATGTATCAATTCTAATTTATTCGTACGATCCATTCAAATTCAATCGTATGATCTATTCTAATTCATTCGCACAAATGTATCCATTTTAATTCATTAGAATGGATCGTACGTTTGAATTAGATTGGATTGTGTGAATGAATTAGAATGGATCGTACGAATGAATTAGAATGGATCGTGCGAATGAATTAGAATGGATCGTACGAATGAATTAGAATGGATACATTTGTGTGAATGAATTAGAATGGATCGTACGAATGAATTAGAATGGATCGTACAAATGAATTAGAATGGATACATTTGTGCGAATGGATCATAGGAATGAATTAGAATGGATCGTACGAATGAAGTAGAATGGATTGTACGAATGAATTAGAATGGATACATTTGTGCGAATGAATTAGAATGAAATGTAAGAATGAATTAGAATGGAACGTACTAATGAATTATAATGGATCGGACGAATGAATTAGAATGGATACATTCGTGTGAATGAATTAGAATGGATCGTACGAATGAATTAGAATGGATCGTGCGAATGAATTAGAATGGATCGTATGAATAAATTAGAATGGATCGTATGAATGAATTAAAATGGATACATTTGTGCGAATGAATTAGAATGGATCGTACAAATGAATTAGAATGGATCGTACGAATGAATTAGAATGGATCGTATGAATGAGTTTGAATGGATCATACGAATGAATTAGAATGGTTACATTCGTGCGAATGAATTAGAATAGATCGTACGAATGAATTAGAATGGATCGTACGAATGAATTAGAATGGATCATGCGAATGAATTAAAATGGATCGTACGAATGAATTATAGTGGAACATACGAATGAATTAGAATGGATATATTCGTGCGAATGAATTACAATGGATCGTGCGAATGAATTAGAATGGATCATAAGAATGAATTAGAATGGATACATTTGTGAGAATGAATTAGAATGGATCGTACGATCCATTCTAATTCATTCGTACGATCCATTCAAATTCATTCGCATGATCCATTCTAATTCATTCGTATGATACATTCGTGCGAATGAGTTAGAATGGATCATACGAATGAATTAGAATGGATCGTACGAATGAATTAGAATAGATTGTGCGAATGAATTAGAATGGATACATTCGTGCGAATGAATTAGAATGGAATGTAAGAATGAATTAGAATGGATCGTACTAATGAATTAGAATGGATCCATTCGTACAAATGAATTAGAATGGATCATACGAATGAATTAGAATGGATCGTACGAATGGATTAGAACGCATTGTACGAATGAATTAGAATGGATTGTACGAATGAATTAGAATGGATCGTACGAATGAATTAGAATGGTTACATTCGTGCGAATGAATTAGATTGGATCGTGCGAATGAATTAGAATTGATCATACAAATGAATTAGAATGGATCGTACGAATGAATTAGAATGGATCGTGCGAATAAATTAGAATGAATCGTACGAATGCATTAGAATGGATCATACAAATGAATTAGAAATGATCGTACGATCCATGCTAATTCATTCGTCCGATCCATTCTAATTCATTTGCACGAATGTATCCATTCTAATTCATTCGTACAATCCATTTTAATTTATTCGCACGATCCATTATAATTCATTCGTATGATCCATTCTAATTCATTCCTACGATCTATTCTAATTCATTCGCTCGAATGTATCCATTCTAATTCATTCGTTCGATCCATTCTAATTTATTCTACGATCCATTCAAATTCAGTCGCATGATCTATTCTAATTTATTCGTACGATCCATTCTAATTTATTCTCACGAATGTAAACTTTCTAATTCATTCGTACGATCCATTCTAATCCTTTCGTACGATCCATTCTAATCCATTCGTACGATCCATTCTAATTCATTCGTATGATTCATTCTAATTCATTCATACGATCCATTCTAATTCATTTGCATGAATGTATCCATTCTAATTTATTCGTACGAATGAATTTGAATGGATTGTATGAATGAATTAGAATGGATACATTTGTGCGAATGAATTAGAATGGATCGTGCGAATGAATTAGAATGGATCGTACGAATGGGTTAGAATGGATCGTACGAATGGGTTAGAATGGATCGTACGAATGAATTAGAATAGATCGTAGGAATGAATTAGAATGGATCGTGCAAATGAATTAGAATGAATCGTACGAATGAATTAGAATGGATCGTCCGAATGAATTAGAATGGATCGTAGGAATGAATTAGTATGATCCATTCTAATTTATTCGCATGAATGTATCCATTCTAATTCATTCGTACAATCCATTCTAATTCATTCGCACGATCCATTCTAATTCATTCGTATGATCCATTCTAATTCATTCCTATGATCTGTTCTAATTCATTCGTTCGATCCATTCTAATTCATTCGTACGATCCATTCAAATTCATTCGCATGATCCATTCTAATTCATTCGTACGATCCATTCTAATTCATTCTCACGAATATAACCTTTCTAATTCATTTGTACGATTCATTCTAATTCATTCGTACGATCCATTCTAATCCATTCGTATGATCCATTCTAATCCATTCGTACGATCCATTCTAATTCATTCGTGCGATCCATTCTAATTCATTCGCTCGAATGTATCCATTCTAATTCATTGTACGATCAATTCTAATTTGTTCATACGATCCATTCTAATTTGTTCGTACGATCCATTCTAAAATAAGTTAGAATGGATCATACGAATGAATTAGAATGGATCGTACGAATGAATTAGAATGGATTGTGCGACGATGCAATCTAATTCATTCGTACGATCCATTCTAATTAATTCGTATGATCAATTCTAACTCATTCGCACGAACCATTCTAATTCATTCTCACGAATGTAACCTTTCTAATTCATTTGTTTGATCCATTCTAATTCATTCGTACGATCCATTCTAATCCATTCGTACGATCCATTCTAATCCATTCGCACGATCCATTCTAATTTATTCGTACGATCCATTCTTATTCATTCATACGATCCATTCTAATTCATTTGCACAATCCATTCTAATTCATTCGTACGATCCATTCTAATTCATTCGTATGATCCATTCTAACTCATTCGGTGGATCCATTCTAATTCATTTGTACGATCCATTCTAATTCATTCACACGAATGTATCCATTCTAATTCATTCGCACGATCCATTCTAATTCATTTGTACGATCCATTCTAATTCATTCGTACGATCCATTCTAATTCATTCGCTTGAATGTATCCATTCTAATTCATTCGTACGATCTATTCTAATTCTTTCGTACAATCCGTTCTAATCCATTCGTACGATCCATTCTAATTCATTCATACGATCCATTCTAATTCATTCGCAGGAATGTATCCATTCTAATTCATTCATACAATCCATTCTAATTCATTCGCACGATCCATTCTAATTCATTCGTATGATCCATTCTAATTCATTCCTACAATCTATTCTAATTCATTCGCTCGAATGTATCCATTCTAATTCATTCGCACGAATGAATTAGAATGGATCGGACGAATGAATTAGAATGGATCGTACGATTCATTCTAATTCATTCGTACGATCCATTCTAATGCATTCGTACGATTCATTCTAATTCATTCGCACGATCCATTCTAATTCATTCGTACGATCCATTCTTATTCATTCATACGATCCATTCTAATTCATTCGCACAATCCATTCTAATTCATTCGTACGATCCATTCTTATTCATTCGTATGATCCATTCTAACTCATTTTAGAATGGATCGTACGAACGAATTAGAATGGATCGTATGACTAAATTAGAATGGATCGTACGAATGAATTAGAATGGATACATTTGAGCGAATGAATTAGAATGGATCGTACGAATGGATTAGAATGGATCGTACGAATGGATTAGAATGGATCGTACGAATGAATGAGAATGGATTGTGCGAATGAATTAGAATGGATCGTATGAATGAATAAGAATGGATCGTACGAATGAATTAGAATGGATCGTGCCAATGAATTAGAATGAATCGTATGAATGCATTAGAATGGATCGTACGAATGAATTAGAATGAATCGTGCTAATGAATTAGAATGGATCGTACGAACGAATTAGAATGGATCGTACGAATGAATTAGAATGGATAAATTCGAGCGAATGAATTAGAATGGATCGTACGATTCATTCTAATTCATTCGTACGATCCATTCTAATGCAGTCGTACGAACGCATTGTATGAATGAATTAGAATGGATCGTACGAACGCATTGTACGAATGAATTAGAATGGATCATGCGAATGAATTAAAATGGATCGTACAAACGAATTAGAATGGATTGTGCGAATGAATTAGAATAGATCGTACGAACGAATTAGAATGGATCGTACGAATGAATTAGAATGGATACATTCGAGCGAATGAATTAGAATGGATCGTATGAATGAATTAGAATGGCTCGTATGATTCATTCTAATTCATTCGTACGATCCATTCTAATGCATTCGTACGATTCATTCTAATTCATTCGCACGATCCATTCTAATTCATTCCTACGATCCATTCTTATTCATTCATACGATCCATTTTAATTCATTCGCACAATCTATTCTAATTCATTCGTACGATCCATTCTAATCCATACATACGATCTATTCTAATCCATTCATACGATCCATTCTAATTCATTCGTACGATCCATTCTAATTCGTTCATATTATCTATTCTAATTCGTTCGTACGATCCATTCTAAAATGAGTTAGATTGGATCATACGAATGAATTAGAATGGATCATACGAATGAATTAGAATGGATTGTGCGAATGAATTATAATGGATCATATGAATGAATAAGAATGGATCGTACGAATGAATTAGAATGGATCGTGCGAATGAATTAGAATGAATCGTACGAATGCATTAGAATGGATCGTATGAATGAATTAGAATGAATCGGACGATCCATTCTAATTCGTTCGTACGATCCATTCTAATCGCAAGAATGTATCCATTCTAATTCATTCGTACAATCCATTCTAATTTATTCGTACAAATGTATCCATTCTAATTCATTCGTACGATCCATTCTAATTCATTTGTACGATCCATTCTAATTTGTTCGTACGATACATTCTAATTCGTTCGTACGATCCATTCTAATTTGTTCGCACGATCCATTCTAATTCATTCGCACGATCCATTCTAATTCATTCCTACGATCCATTCTGATTCATTCGTACGATCCATTCTAATTCATTCGTATGATCCATTCTAACTCATTCACACAAATGTATCCATTCTAATTCATTCGTACGATCCATTCTAATTCATTCAGATGATCCATTCTAATTCATTCGTACGATCCATTCTAATCCATTCATACGATCCATTCTAATTCATTCGTACGATCCATTCTAATTCATTCTCACAAATGTAACCTTTCTAATTCATTTGTACGATCCATTCTAATTCATTCGCACAAATGTATCTATTCTAATTCATTCGTACAATGCATTCTAATCCATTCGTACGATCCATTCTAATCCATTTGTACGATCCATTCTAATTCATTCGCACGAATGTAACCATTCTAATTCATTCATAAGATCCATTCTAATTCATTCGTACGATCCATTCTAATTCATTCGTATGATCCATTCTAATTCATTCGTACGATCCATTCTAATTCATTTGTATGAATGTATACATTCTAATTTATTCGAACGAATGAATTAGAATGGATCGTACGAACAAATAAGAATTAGAATGGTTACATTCGTGCGAATGAATTAGAATGGATCGTACAAATGGATTAGAATAGATCGTACGAATGAATTAGAACGCAATGTACGAATGAATTAGAATAGATACATTTGTGCGAATGAATTAGATTGCATCGTACGAATGAATTTGAATGGATTGTACGAATGAATTAGAATCGATCGTACGAATGAATTAGAATTGATCATGCGAATGAATTAGAATAGATCGTACGAATGAATTAGAATGGATCGTACGAATAAATTAGAATGGATCGTGCGAATGAATTAGAATGGATCGTACGAATGAATTAGAATGGATCGTACGAATGAATTAGAATGGATCGTACGAATGAATTAGAATGGATCGTACAAATGAATTAGAATGGATCGTGCGAATGAATTAGAATGGATCGTACGAATGAATTAGAAAGGATCGTGCGAATGAATTAGAATGGATCATACAAATGAATTAGAAAGGTTACATTCGTGAGAATGAATTAGAACGGATCGTACGAAAAAATTAGAATGGATCAAGCGAATGAATTTGAATGGATCGTACGAATGAATAAGAATGGATCGTACGAATGAATCAGAATGGATACATTCAAGCGAATGAATTAGAATAGATCGTAGGAATGAATTAGAATGTATTATACGAATGAATTAGAATGGATCGTGCGAATGAATTAGATTGGATTGTACGAATGAATTAGAATGGATACATTCGTGCGAATGAATTAGAATGGATCATACGAATGAATTAGAATGGATACATTCGTGCGAATGAATTAGAATGGATCGTACGAATGAATTAGAATGGATCGTACAAATGGATTAGAATGGATCGTACGAATGGATTAGAATGGATCGTCCGAATGGATTAGAATGGATCATGCGAATGAATTTGAATGGATCGTACGAATGAATTAGAATGGATCGAACGAATAAATTAGAATGGATACATTCGAGCGAATGAATTAGAATAGATCGTAGGAATGAATTAGAATGGATCATACGAATTAATTAGAATGGATCGTGCGAATGAATTAGAATGGATTGTATGAAGGAATTAGAATGGATACATTCGTCCGAATGAATTAGAATGGATCGGATGAATGAATTAGAATGGATCGTACGAATGAATTAGAATGGATCGTGCGAATGAATTAGAATGAATCGTACGAATGCATTAGAATGGATCGTACGAATGAATTAGAATGAATCGTACGAATGTATTAGAATGGATACATTCACGCGAATGAATTAGAATGGATCGTACGAATGAATTAGAATGGATCGTGTGAATGAATTAGAATGGATCGTACGAATGGATTAGAATGGATCGTACGAATGGATCATGCGAATGAATTAGAATGGATCGTACGAATGAAATAGAATGGATCGTACGAATAAATTAGAATGGATCGTACGAATGAATTAGAATGGATCATAGGAATGAATTAGAATGGATCGTACGAATGAATTAGAATGGTTACTTTCGTGTGAATGAATTAGAATGGATCGTACGAATGGATTAGAATGGATCATACGAATGGATTAGAATGGATCGTACGAATGAATTAGAATGGATCGTACAAATGAATTAGAAAGGTTACATTTGTGAGAATGGATTAGAATGGATCGTACAAATGGATTAGAATGGATCGTACGAATTGATTAGAATGGATCGTACGAATAAATTAGAATAGATCATACAAATGAATTAGAAAGGTTACATTCGTGAGAATGAATTAGAATGGATCGGACGAATGAATTAGAATGGATCGTACGAATGAATTAGAATGGATACATTTGAGCGAATGAATTAGAATGGATCGTACGAATGAATTAGAATAGATACATTCGAGCGAATGAATTAGAATGGATCGTGCGAATGAATTTGAATGGATCATAGGAATGAATTAGAATGGATCGTGCAAATGATTTAGAATGGTTACATTCGTGCGAATGAATTAGAATGGATCGTAGGAATGAATTAGAATGGATCATACGAATGAATTAGAATGGTTACATTCGAGCGAATGAATTAGAATGGATCGTACAAATGAACTAGAATGGATCGTGCGAATGAATTAGAATGGATCGTACGAATGAATTAGAATGAATCGTACAAATGAATTAGAATAGATACATTCGAGCGAATGAATTAGAATGGATCATACGAATGAATTAGAATGGATCATAGGAATGAATTAGAATGGATCATATGAATGAATTAGAATGGTTGCATTCGTGCGAATGAATTAGAATGGATCCTACGAATGAATTAGAATGGATCGTACGAATGGATTAGAATGGATACATTCGTACGAATGAATTAGAATGGATCGTACGAATGGATTAGAATGGATCATACGAATGAATTAGATCGTAGGAATGAGTTAGAATGAATCGTACGAATGAATTAGAATGGATCGTATGAATGAATTAGAATGGATCGAGTGAATGAATTAGAATGGATCGTACGAATGAATTAGAATGGATCATAGGAATGAATTAGAATGGATCGTGCAAATAAATTAGAATGGATACATTCGTGCGAATGAATTAGAATGGATCGTAGGAATGAATTAGAATGGATCGTACGAATGAATTAGAATGGATACATTTGTACGAATGGATTAGAATGGATCGTACGAATGAATTAGAATGGATCGTATGAATGGATTAGAATGGATCGTACGAATGAATTAGAATGGATCATGCGAATGAATTCGAAACATTCGTGCGAATGAATTAGAATGAATTAGAATGGATCGTACGAATGAATTAGAATGGATCGTGCAAATGAATTAGAATAGATACATTCGTGCGAAAGAATTAGAATGGATCGTGCGAACGAATTAGAATGGATCCTACGAATGAATTAGAATGGATCGTACGAATGAATTAGAATAGATCGTGCGAATAAATTAGAATGGATCATACGAATGAATTAGAAAAGATATATTCATGCGAATGAATTAGAATAGATCTTACGAATGAATTAGAATAGATCGTACGAATGGATTAGAATGGATCGTACGAATGGATTAGAATGGATCGTACGAATGGATTTGAATGGATCGTACGAATGAATTAGAATGGATCATACCAATGAATTAGAAAGGTTACATTCGTGAGAATAAATTAGAATGGATCGAACGAATGAATTAGAATGGATCATGCGAATGAATTTGAATGGATCGAATGAATGAATTAGAATGGATAAATTCGAGCGAATAAATTAGAATAGATCGTAGGAATGAATTAGAATGGATCAGACGAATGAATTAGAATGGATCATGCGAAAGAATTAGAATGGATCGTACGAATGAATTAGAATGGATCGTACGAACGAATTAGAATGGATCGTACGAACGAATTAGAATGGATCGTATGAACGAATTAGAATGGATCGTAAGAATGAATTAGAATGGATACATTCAAGCGAATGAATTAGAATGGATCGTACGAATGAATTAGAATGGATAATAGGAATGAATTAGAATGGATCATATGAATGAATTATAATGGATACATTTGTGCAAATGAATTAGAATGGATCCACCGAATGAGTTAAAATAGATCATACGAATGAATTAGAATGGATCGTACGAAAGAATTTGAATGGATCGTTCGAATGAATTAGAATGGATCGTGCGAATGAAAAAGAATGGATCATACAAATGAATTAGAATGAATTAGAATGGATACATTCGAGCGAATGAATTAGAATGGATCATACGAATGAATTAGAATGGATCATGCGAATGAATTAGAATGAATCGTACAAATGCATTAGAATGGATCGTACGAATGAATTAGAATGAATCGTACGATCCATTCTAATTCATTTGTACGATCCATTCTAATTCATTCGTACGATCCATTCTAATTCATTCGTACGATCCATTCTAATTTATTCGCAAGAATATTTCCATTCTAATTCATTCGTACAATCCATTCTAATTTATTCGTACAAATGTATCCATTCTAATTCATTCGTACGATCCATTCTAATTCATTCGTACGATTCATTCTAATTCATTCGCACGATCTATTCTAATTCATTCGTACGATCCATTCTAATTCATTCGCACGAATGTATCCATTCTAATTCATTCGCACAATCCATTCTAATTCATTCGCACGATCCATTCTAATTCATTTGTATGATCCATTCTAATTCATTCGTACGATCCATTCTAATTCGTTCTCACAAATGTAACCTTTCTAATTCATTTGCATGATCCATTCTAATTCATTCCCACGATCCATTCTAATTTATTCGTACGATCCATTCTAATTCATTGGTACGATCCATTCTAATTCATTCTAATCCATTCGTACGATCCATTCTAATTCATTCGCACGATCCATTCTAATTCATTTGCTCGAATGTAACCATTCTAATTCATTCGTACGATCCATTCTAATTCATTCCTACGATCTATTCTAATTTATTCGCACGAATGTGTCCATTCTAATTTATTTGCACGATCCATTCTAATTCATTCCTATGATCCATTCTAATTCATTCGTACGATTCATTCTAATTCATTCTCTCGAATGTATCCATTCTAATTCATTCGTACGATCCATTCTAATTCATTCGTACGATCCATTCTAATTCATTCTCACGAATGTAACCTTTCTAATTCATTTGTATGATCCATTCTAATTTATTCGTACGATCCATTCTAATCCATTCGTACGATCCATTCTAATGCATTCGTACGATCCATTCTAATTCATTCTCACAAATGTAACCTTTCTAATTCATTTGTACGATCCATTCTAATTCATTCGTACGATCCATTCTAATCCATTCGCACGATCCATTCTAATTTATTCGTACGATCCATTCTAATTCATTCGTACGATCCATTCTAATTCATTCGTACGATCCATTCTAATTCATTCGCATGATCCATTCTAATTCATTCGTACGATCCATTCTATTTATTCGTACGAATGAATTTGAATGGATCATACAAATGAATTAGAAAGGTTACATTCGTCAGAAAGAATTAGAATGGATACATTTGTGCGAATGAATTTGAATAGATTAGAATGGATCGTAAGAATGGATTAGAATCCATTCTAATTCATTTGTACGATCCATTATAATTCATCGCACGATCCATTCTAATTCATTCTGACGAATGTAACCTTTCTAAATCCTTTGTATGATCCATTCTAATTCATTCGCACGATCAATTCTAATTCATTCGTACGATCCATTGTACTTCATTCGCTCGAATGTATCCAATCTAATTCATTCGTACGATCCATTCTAATTCGTTCATACGATCAATTCTAATTCGTTCGTATGTTCCATTCTAATTCATTCGTACGATCTATTCTAATTCATTCGCATGATCCATTCTAATTCATTCGTACGATCCATTCTAATTCATTCGTACAATCCATTCAAATTCATTCGTACGATGCAATCTAATTCATTCGCACAAATGTATATATTCTAATTCATTCGTACAATGCGTTCTAATCCATTCGTACGATCCATTCTAATCCATTCGTACGATCCATTCTAATTCATTCGCACGAATGTAACCATTCTAATTCATTCATATGATCCATTCTAATTCATTCGTACGATCCATTCTAATTCATTCGTATGATCCATTCTAATTCATTCGTACGATCCATTCTAATTCATTTGCATGAATGTATCCATTCTAATTTATTCGTACGATCCAGTCTAATTCATTCGTACGATCCATTCTAATTCATTCGCACGAATATATCCATTCTAATTCATTCGTACGATCCTTTCTAATTCATTCGCACGATCCATTCTAATTCTTTCATATGATCCAGTCTAATTCATTCGCACGAATGTATCCATTCTAGTTCATTCGTATGCTCCATTCTAATTCATTCGTACGCTCCATTCTTATTCATCGCACAAATGTATCAATTCTAATTTATTCGTACGATCCATTCAAATTCAATCGTATGATCTATTCTAATTCATTCGCACAAATGTATCCATTTTAATTCATTAGAATGGATCGTACGTTTGAATTAGATTGGATTGTGTGAATGAATTAGAATGGATCGTACGAATGAATTAGAATGGATCGTGCGAATGAATTAGAATGGATCGTACGAATGAATTAGAATGGATACATTTGTGTGAATGAATTAGAATGGATCGTACGAATGAATTAGAATGGATCGTACAAATGAATTAGAATGGATACATTTGTGCGAATGGATCATAGGAATGAATTAGAATGGATCGTACGAATGAAGTAGAATGGATTGTACGAATGAATTAGAATGGATACATTTGTGCGAATGAATTAGAATGAAATGTAAGAATGAATTAGAATGGAACGTACTAATGAATTATAATGGATCGGACGAATGAATTAGAATGGATACATTCGTGTGAATGAATTAGAATGGATCGTACGAATGAATTAGAATGGATCGTGCGAATGAATTAGAATGGATCGTATGAATAAATTAGAATGGATCGTATGAATGAATTAAAATGGATACATTTGTGCGAATGAATTAGAATGGATCGTACAAATGAATTAGAATGGATCGTACGAATGAATTAGAATGGATCGTATGAATGAGTTTGAATGGATCATACGAATGAATTAGAATGGTTACATTCGTGCGAATGAATTAGAATAGATCGTACGAATGAATTAGAATGGATCGTACGAATGAATTAGAATGGATCATGCGAATGAATTAAAATGGATCGTACGAATGAATTATAGTGGAACATACGAATGAATTAGAATGGATATATTCGTGCGAATAAATTACAATGGATCGTGCGAATGAATTAGAATGGATCATAAGAATGAATTAGAATGGATACATTTGTGAGAATGAATTAGAATGGATCGTACGATCCATTCTAATTCATTCGTACGATCCATTCAAATTCATTCGCATGATCCATTCTAATTCATTCGTATGATACATTCGTGCGAATGAGTTAGAATGGATCATACGAATGAATTAGAATGGATCGTACGAATGAATTAGAATAGATTGTGCGAATGAATTAGAATGGATACATTCGTGCGAATGAATTAGAATGGAATGTAAGAATGAATTAGAATGGATCGTACTAATGAATTAGAATGGATCCAATCGTACAAATGAATTAGAATGGATCATACGAATGAATTAGAATGGATCGTACGAATGGATTAGAACGCATTGTACGAATGAATTAGAATGGATTGTACGAATGAATTAGAATGGATCGTACGAATGAATTAGAATGGTTACATTCGTGCGAATGAATTAGATTGGATCGTGCGAATGAATTAGAATTGATCATACAAATGAATTAGAATGGATCGTACGAATGAATTAGAATGGATCGTGCGAATAAATTAGAATGAATCGTACGAATGCATTAGAATGGATCATACAAATGAATTAGAAATGATCGTACGATCCATGCTAATTCATTCGTCCGATCCATTCTAATTCATTTGCACGAATGTATCCATTCTAATTCATTCGTACAATCCATTTTAATTTATTCGCACGATCCATTATAATTCATTCGTATGATCCATTCTAATTCATTCCTACGATCTATTCTAATTCATTCGCTCGAATGTATCCATTCTAATTCATTCGTTCGATCCATTCTAATTTATTCTACGATCCATTCAAATTCAGTCGCATGATCTATTCTAATTTATTCGTACGATCCATTCTAATTTATTCTCACGAATGTAAACTTTCTAATTCATTCGTACGATCCATTCTAATCCTTTCGTACGATCCATTCTAATCCATTCGTACGATCCATTCTAATTCATTCGTATGATTCATTCTAATTCATTCATACGATCCATTCTAATTCATTTGCATGAATGTATCCATTCTAATTTATTCGTACGAATGAATTTGAATGGATTGTATGAATGAATTAGAATGGATACATTTGTGCGAATGAATTAGAATGGATCGTGCGAATGAATTAGAATGGATCGTACGAATGGGTTAGAATGGATCGTACGAATGGGTTAGAATGGATCGTACGAATGAATTAGAATAGATCGTAGGAATGAATTAGAATGGATCGTGCAAATGAATTAGAATGAATCGTACGAATGAATTAGAATGGATCGTCCGAATGAATTAGAATGGATCGTAGGAATGAATTAGTATGATCCATTCTAATTTATTCGCATGAATGTATCCATTCTAATTCATTCGTACAATCCATTCTAATTCATTCGTACGATCCATTCAAATTCATTCGCATGATCCATTCTAATTCATTCGTACGATCCATTCTAATTCATTCTCACGAATATAACCTTTCTAATTCATTTGTACGATTCATTCTAATTCATTCGTACGATCCATTCTAATCCATTCGTATGATCCATTCTAATCCATTCGTACGATCCATTCTAATTCATTCGTGCGATCCATTCTAATTCATTCGCTCGAATGTATCCATTCTAATTCATTGTACGATCAATTCTAATTCGTTCATACGATCCATTCTAATTTGTTCGTACGATCCATTCTAAAATAAGTTAGAATGGATCATACGAATGAATTAGAATGGATCGTACGAATGAATTAGAATGGATTGTGCGACGATGCAATCTAATTCATTCGTACGATCCATTCTAATTAATTCGTATGATCAATTCTAACTCATTCGCACGAACCATTCTAATTCATTCTCACGAATGTAACCTTTCTAATTCATTTGTTTGATCCATTCTAATTCATTCGTACGATCCATTCTAATCCATTCGTACGATCCATTCTAATCCATTCGCACGATCCATTCTAATTTATTCGTACGATCCATTCTTATTCATTCATACGATCCATTCTAATTCATTTGCACAATCCATTCTAATTCATTCGTACGATCCATTCTAATTCATTCGTATGATCCATTCTAACTCATTCGGTGGATCCATTCTAATTCATTTGTACGATCCATTCTAATTCATTCACACGAATGTATCCATTCTAATTCATTCGCACGATCCATTCTAATTCATTTGTACGATCCATTCTAATTCATTCGTACGATCCATTCTAATTCATTCGCTTGAATGTATCCATTCTAATTCATTCGTACGATCTATTCTAATTCTTTCGTACAATGCGTTCTAATCCATTCGTACGATCCATTCTAATTCATTCATACGATCCATTCTAATTCATTCGCAGGAATGTATCCATTCTAATTCATTCATACAATCCATTCTAATTCATTCGCACGATCCATTCTAATTCATTCGTATGATCCATTCTAATTCATTCCTACAATCTATTCTAATTCATTCGCTCGAATGTATCCATTCTAATTCATTTGCACGAATGAATTAGAATGGATCGGACGAATGAATTAGAATGGATCGTACGATTCATTCTAATTCATTCGTACGATCCATTCTAATGCATTCGTACGATTCATTCTAATTCATTCGCACGATCCATTCTAATTCATTCGTACGATCCATTCTTATTCATTCATACGATCCATTCTAATTCATTCGCACAATCCATTCTAATTCATTCGTACGATCCATTCTTATTCATTCGTATGATCCATTCTAACTCATTTTAGAATGGATCGTACGAACGAATTAGAATGGATCGTATGACTAAATTAGAATGGATCGTACGAATGAATTAGAATGGATACATTTGAGCGAATGAATTAGAATGGATCGTACGAATGGATTAGAATGGATCGTACGAATGGATTAGAATGGATCGTACGAATGAATGAGAATGGATTGTGCGAATGAATTAGAATGGATCGTATGAATGAATAAGAATGGATCGTACGAATGAATTAGAATGGATCGTGCCAATGAATTAGAATGAATCGTATGAATGCATTAGAATGGATCGTACGAATGAATTAGAATGAATCGTGCTAATGAATTAGAATGGATCGTACGAACGAATTAGAATGGATCGTACGAATGAATTAGAATGGATAAATTCGAGCGAATGAATTAGAATGGATCGTACGATTCATTCTAATTCATTCGTACGATCCATTCTAATGCAGTCGTACGAACGCATTGTATGAATGAATTAGAATGGATCGTACGAACGCATTGTACGAATGAATTAGAATGGATCATGCGAATGAATTAAAATGGATCGTACAAATGAATTAGAATGGATTGTGCGAATGAATTAGAATAGATCGTACGAACGAATTAGAATGGATCGTACGAATGAATTAGAATGGATACATTCGAGCGAATGAATTAGAATGGATCGTATGAATGAATTAGAATGGCTCGTATGATTCATTCTAATTCATTCGTACGATCCATTCTAATGCATTCGTACGATTCATTCTAATTCATTCGCACGATCCATTCTAATTCATTCCTACGATCCATTCTTATTCATTCATACGATCCATTTTAATTCATTCGCACAATCTATTCTAATTCATTCGTACGATCCATTCTAATCCATACATACGATCTATTCTAATCCATTCATACGATCCATTCTAATTCATTCGTACGATCCATTCTAATTCGTTCATATTATCTATTCTAATTCGTTCGTACGATCCATTCTAAAATGAGTTAGATTGGATCATACGAATGAATTAGAATGGATCATACGAATGAATTAGAATGGATTGTGCGAATGAATTATAATGGATCATATGAATGAATAAGAATGGATCGTACGAATGAATTAGAATGGATCGTGCGAATGAATTAGAATGAATCGTACGAATGCATTAGAATGGATCGTATGAATGAATTAGAATGAATCGGACGATCCATTCTAATTCATTCGTACGATCCATTCTAATCGCAAGAATGTATCCATTCTAATTCATTCGTACAATCCATTCTAATTTATTCGTACAAATGTATCCATTCTAATTCATTCGTACGATCCATTCTAATTCATTTGTACGATCCATTCTAATTTGTTCGTACGATACATTCTAATTCGTTCGTACGATCCATTCTAATTTGTTCGCACGATCCATTCTAATTCATTCGCACGATCCATTCTAATTCATTCCTACGATCCATTCTGATTCATTCGTACGATCCATTCTAATTCATTCGTATGATCCATTCTAACTCATTCACACAAATGTATCCATTCTAATTCATTCGTACGATCCATTCTAATTCATTCAGATGATCCATTCTAATTCATTCGTACGATCCATTCTAATCCATTCGTACGATCCATTCTAATTCATTCGTACGATCCATTCTAATTCATTCTCACAAATGTAACCTTTCTAATTCATTTGTACGATCCATTCTAATTCATTCGCACAAATGTATCTATTCTAATTCATTCGTACAATGCATTCTAATCCATTCGTACGATCCATTCTAATCCATTTGTACGATCCATTCTAATTCATTCGCACGAATGTAACCATTCTAATTTATTCATAAGATCCATTCTAATTCATTCGTACGATCCATTCTAATTCATTCGTATGATCCATTCTAATTCATTCGTACGATCCATTCTAATTCATTTGTATGAATGTATACATTCTAATTTATTCGAACGAATGAATTAGAATGGATCGTACGAACAAATTAGAATTAAAATGGTTACATTCGTGCGAATGAATTAGAATGGATCGTACAAATGGATTAGAATAGATCGTACGAATGAATTAGAACGCAATGTACGAATGAATTAGAATAGATACATTTGTGCGAATGAATTAGATTGCATCGTACGAATGAATTTGAATGGATTGTACGAATGAATTAGAATCGATCGTACGAATGAATTAGAATTGATCATGCGAATGAATTAGAATAGATCGTACGAATGAATTAGAATGGATCGTACGAATAAATTAGAATGGATCGTGCGAATGAATTAGAATGGATCGTACGAATGAATTAGAATGGATCGTACGAATGAATTAGAATGGATCGTACGAATGAATTAGAATGGATCGTACAAATGAATTAGAATGGATCGTGCGAATGAATTAGAATGGATCGTACGAATGAATTAGAAAGGATCGTGCGAATGAATTAGAATGGATCATACAAATGAATTAGAAAGGTTACATTCGTGAGAATGAATTAGAACGGATCGTACGAAAAAATTAGAATGGATCATGCGAATGAATTTGAATGGATCGTACGAATGAATAAGAATGGATCGTACGAATGAATCAGAATGGATACATTCAAGCGAATGAATTAGAATAGGTCGTAGGAATGAATTAGAATGGATTATACGAATGAATTAGAATGGATCGTGCGAATGAATTAGATTGGATTGTACGAATGAATTAGAATGGATACATTCGTGCGAATGAATTAGAATGGATCATACGAATGAATTAGAATGGATACATTCGTGCGAATGAATTAGAATGGATCGTACGAATGAATTAGAATGGATCGTACAAATGGATTAGAATGGATCGTACGAATGGATTAGAATGGATCGTCCGAATGGATTAGAATGGATCATGCGAATGAATTTGAATGGATCGTACGAATGAATTAGAATGGATCGAACGAATAAATTAGAATGGATACATTCGAGCGAATGAATTAGAATAGATCGTAGGAATGAATTAGAATGGATCATACGAATTAATTAGAATAGATCGTGCGAATGAATTAGAATGGATTGTATGAAGGAATTAGAATGGATACATTCGTCCGAATGAATTAGAATGGATCGGATGAATGAATTAGAATGGATCGTACGAATGAATTAGAATGGATCGTGCGAATGAATTAGAATGAATCGTACGAATGCATTAGAATGGATCGTACGAATGAATTAGAATGAATCGTACGAATGTATTAGAATGGATACATTCACGCGAATGAATTAGAATGGATCGTACGAATGAATTAGAATGGATCGTGTGAATGAATTAGAATGGATCGTACGAATGAATTAGAATGGATCGTGCGAATGAATTAGAATGGATCGTACGAATGAATTAGAATGGATACATACAAATGAATTAGAAAGGTTACATTCGTGAGAATGAATTAGAATGGATCGTACGAATGAATTAGAATGGATCGTACGAATGAATTAGAATGGATACATTCGAGCGAATAAATTAGAATGGATCGTACGAATGAATTAGAATGGATCATAGGAATGAATTAGAATGGATCGTGCAAATGAATTAGAATGGATCGTACGAATGGATTAGAATGGATCGTGCGAATGAATTAGAATTGATCTTATGAATGAATTAGAATGGATTGTACGATCCATTCTAATTCATTCCCACGATCCATTCTAATTCATTCGTAGGATCCATTCTAATTCATTCGCACGAATGTAACCATTCTAATTCATTCGTACGATCCATTCTAATTCATTCCTACTATCCATTCTAATTCATTCGCATGAATGTATCCATTCTAATTCATTTGCACGATCCATTATAATTCATTCGTATGATCCATTCTAATTCATTCGCTCGAATGTATCCATTCTACTTCATTCGTACGATCCATTCTAATTCGTTCATACGATCCATTCTAATTCGTTCGTACGATCCATTCTAATTCGTTCGTACGATCCATTCTAATTCGTTCGTATGATCCACTCTAATTCATTCGCACGATCTATTCTAATTCATTCGTACGATCCATTCTAATCCATTCGTATGATCAATTCTAATTCATTCGCACGATCCATTCTAATTCATTCTCATGAATGTAACCTTTCTAATTCATTTGTATGATCCATTCTAATTCATTCGTACGATCCATTCTAATCCATTCGTACGATCCATTGTAATTCAATTCGTGCAATCCATTTAAATTCATTCGCACAAATGTATCCATTCTAATTCATCCGTACG
The DNA here is from genome assembly GCA_947650365.1 of Chamaelirium japonicum. Taxonomy (NCBI): domain Eukaryota; kingdom Viridiplantae; phylum Streptophyta; class Magnoliopsida; order Liliales; family Melanthiaceae; genus Chamaelirium; species Chamaelirium japonicum. Next base: position 72,060,214 of record OX393558.1, on the reverse strand, counting down.
ATCCATTCTAATTTATTCGCACGAATGTATCCATTCTAATGCATTCGTACGATCCATTCTAATCCATTCGCTCGAATTTATCAATTCTAATTCATTCGTACGATCCATTCTAATTCATTCGCTCGAATGTATCCATTCTAATTCATTTATACGATCCATTCTAATTCGTTCATACGATCCATTCTAATTCGTTCGCACGATCCACTCTAAAATGAGTTAGAATGGATCATACGAATGAATTAGAATGGATCGTACGAATGAATTAGAATGGATTGTGCGAATGAATTAGAATGGATCGTATGAATGAATAAGAATGGATCGTACGAATGAATTAGAATGGATCGTGCGAATGAATTAGAATGAATCGTACGAATGTATTAGAATGGATCGTACGAATGAATTAGAATGAATCGTACGATCCAATCTAATTCATTCGTCCGATCCATTCTAATTCATTCGTGCGAATGAATTAGAATGGATACATTCGAGCGAATGAATTAGAATAGATAGTAGCAATGAATTAGAATGGATCATACGAATGAATTAGAATGGATCGTGCGAATGAATTTGAATGGATTATACGAATGAATTAGAATGGATACATTCGTGCGAATGAATTAGAATGGATCGTATGAATGAATTAGAATGGATCGTACGAATGTATTAGAACGCATTGTACGAATGAATTAGAATAGATCGTACGAATGAATTAGAATGGATACATTCAAGCGAATGAATTAGAATGGACCGTACGAATGAATTAGAATGGATCGTACAAATGAATTAGAATGGATCGTGCGAATGAATTAGAATGGATACATTCGTGCGAATGAATTAGAATGGATCGTACAAATGAATTAGAATGGATCCACCGAATGAGTTAGAATGGATCATACGAATGAATTAGAATGGATCGTACGAATGAATTAGAATGGATTGTGCAAATGAATTAGAATGGATCGTATGAATGAATAAGAATGGATCGTACGAATGAATTAGAATGGATCATGCAAATGGATTAGAATGGATCGTACGAATGGATGAGATTGGATCGTACGAATGAATTAGAATGGATCAAACAAATGAATTAGAAAGGTTACATTCGTGAGAATGAATTAGAATGGTTCGTGCGAATGAGTTAGAATTGATCATACAAATTAATTAGAATGGATCGTACGAATGAATTAGATTGCATCGTCGCATAATCCATTCTAATTCATTCGTACAATCCATTCTAATTCATTCATATGATCCATTCTAATTCATTCGTATGATCCATTCTAATTCATTCATACGATCTATTCTAATTCATTCGCTCGAATGTATCCATTCTAATTCATTCGTATAATCCATTCTAATTCATTCGCACGATCCATTCTAATTCATTCGTATGATCCATTCTAATTCATTCCTACGATCAATTCTAATTCATTCGCTCGAATGTATCCATTCTAATTCATTCGTACAATCCATTCTATTTCATTCGTACGATCCATTCTAATTCATTCATACGATCCATTCTAATTTATTTGTACGATCCATTCTAATTCATTCGTACGATCCATTCTAATTCATTCGCACGAATGTATCCATTCTAATTCATTCGTACGATCCATTCTAATTCATTCACACTATCCATTCTAATTCATTCGCACGATCCATTCTAATTCATTCGTACGATCCATTCTAATTCATTCGCACGAATGTATCAATTCTAATTCATTGGTACGATCCATTCTAATTCATTCGTACAATGCGTTCTAATCTATTCGTACGATCCATTCTAATTCATTCCTATGATCCATTCTAATTCATTCGTATGATCCATTCTAATTCATTCGCTCGAATGTATCCATTCTAATTCATTCGTACGATCCATTCTAATTCGTTCATACGATCCATTCTAATTCGTCCGTATGATCCATTCTAATTCATTCGTACGATTCATTCTTATTCATTCGTACGATCCATTCTAATTCATTCATACAAATGTATCTATTCTAATTCATTTGTACGATCCATTCTAATTCGTTCGTACGATTCATTCTAATTCATTCGCACAATCCATTCTAATTCATTCGTACGATCCATTCTAATTCATTCGCACGAATGTATCCATTCTAATTCATTCGTACAATCCATTCTAATTCATTCGCACGATCCATTCTAATTCATTCTTATGATCCATTCTAATTCATTCCTACGATCTATCCTAATTCATTCGCTCGAATGTATTCATTCTAATTCATTCGTTCGATCCCTTCTAATTCATTCGTACGATCCATTCTAATTTAATCGCATGATCCATTCTAATTCATTCGTACGATCCATTCAAATTTATTCGCATGATCCATTCTAATTCATTCGTACGATCCATTCAAATTCAATCATATGATCCATTCTAATTCATTCGCACTATCCATTCTAATTCATTCATACGATCCATTCTAATTCATTCGTACGATCCATTCTAATTCATTCGTACAAATGTATCCATTCTAATTTATTCGTACGATCCATTGTAATTCATTCATACGATCTATTCTAATTCATTCGCACGAATGTATCCATTCTAATTCATTCGCACAATCCAATCTAATTCAAACGTATGATCCATTCTAATTCATTCACATGATGTATTCTAATTCATTCGTACGATCCATTCCAATTCATTTGTACGATCCATTTTAATTCATTCGCATGATCCATTCTAATTCATTTGTATGATACATTCTTACGACTGAATTAGAATGGATTGTACGAATGAATTAGAATTGATCATACGAATGAATTAGAATGGATCGTACGAATGAATTAGAATGGATCGTACAAATGAATTAGAAAGGATCGTATGATTCATTCTAATTCATTCGTACGATCAATTCTAATGCATTCCTACGATTCATTCTAATTCATTCACACGATCCATTCTAATTCATTCGTATGATCCATTCTAATTTATTTGCACGAATATAAGATCCTTTCTAATTTATTCGCAAGAATGTATCCATTCTAATTCATTCGTACAATCCATTCTAATTTATTCGTACAAATGTATCCATTCTAATTCATTCGTACGATCCATTCTAATTCATTCGTCCGATTCATTCTAATTCATTCGCATGATCCATTCTAATTCATTCGTACGATCCATTCTAATTCATTCGTACAAATGTATCCATTCTAATTCATTCGTACGATCCATTCTAATTCATTCATACGATCTATTCTAATTCATTCGCACAAATGTATCCATTTTAATTCATTCGTACGATCCATTCTAATCCATTCGTACGATCCATTCTAATCAATTCGTACGATCCATTCTAATCCATTCGTACGATCCATTCTAATTCATTCGTACGATCCATTCTAATTCATTCTCACAAATGTGACCTTTCTAATTCATTTGTACGATCCATTCTAATTCATTCGTACTATCCATTCTAATCCATTCGTACGATTCATTCTAATTCATTCGCATGAATGTAACCATTCTAATTCATTGGTACGATCCATTCTAATTCATTCCTACGATCCATTCTAATTCATTCGCACGAATGTATCCATTCTAATTCATTTGCACGATCCATTCTAATTCATTCCTATGATCCATTCTAATTCATTCGTACGATCCATTCTAATTCATTCGCTCGAATATATCCATTCTAATCATTCGTACGATCCATTCTTATTCGTTCATACGATCCATTCTAATTCGTTCGTACGATCCATTCTAATTCGTTCGTACGATCCATTCTAATTAATTCGCACGATCCATTATAATTCATTTGTACGATCCATTTTAATTCATTCGCATGATCCATTCTAATTCATTCGTATGATACATTCGTGCGAATGAATTAGAATGGATCGTACGAATGAATTAGAATGGATCGTACGAATGAATTAGAATAGATCGCGCGAATAAATTAGAATGGATCATACGAATGAATTAGAATAGATATATTCATGCGAATAAATTAGAATGGATCATACAAATGAATTAGAATGGATCGTGCGAATGAATTAGAATGGATCGTATGAATAAATTAGAATGGATCGTATGAATGAATTAAAATGGATACATTTGTGCGAATGAATTAGAATGGATCATACGATTGAATTAGAATGGATCATGCGAATGAATTAGAATGGATCGTACGAATGGATTAGAATGGATCATACGAATGAATTATAATGGATCGTGCAAACGAATTAGAATGGATACATTCGTGCGAATGAATTAGAATGGATCATAGGAATGAATTAGAATGGATCGTACGAATGGATTAGAATGGATCGTACGAATGGATTGGAATGGATCGTATGAATGAATTAGAATGGATCGTTCAAATTAATTAGAAAGGTTACATTTGTCAGAATGAATTAGAATGGATCGTACGTATGAATTAGAATGGATCGTACGAATGGATTAGAATGGATCGTACGAATGAATTAGAATGGATCATACAAATGAATTAGAAATATTACAATCGTAAGAATGAATTAGAATGGATCGTACGAATGAATTAGAATGGATCATGCAAATGAATTTGAATGGATCGTACGAATGAATTAGAATGGATCGAATGAATGAATTAGAATGGATACATTCGAGCGAATGAATTAGAATAGATCGTAGGAATGAATTAGAATGGATCATACGAATGAATTAGAATGGATCGTGCGAATGAATTAGAATGGATTGTACGAATGAATTAGAATGGATACTTTCGTGCGAATGAATTAGAATGGATCTGACGAATGAATTAGAATGGATCGTACGATTCATTCTAATTCATTCGTACGATCCATTCTAATGCATTCGTACGATTCATTCTAATTCATTCGCACGATCCATTCTAATTCATTCGTACGATCCATTCTAATTTGCTTGCACTAATATACGATCCATTCTAATTCATTCGTACGATCCATTCTAATTCATTCGTACGATCCATTCTAATTCATTCGTACGATTCATTCTAATTCATTCGTACGATCCATTCTAATTCATTCGTACGATCCATTCTAATTCATTTGCACGAATGTATCCATTCTAATTCATTCGTATAATCCATTCTAATTCATTCGCACGATCCATTCTAATTCATTTGTATGATCCATTCTAATTCATTCCTACGATCTATTCTAATTCAATCACTCGAATGTATCCATTCTAATTCATTCGTTCGATCCATTCTAATTCATTCGTATGATCCATTCAAATTCATTCGCTTGATCCATTCTAAATCATTTGTACGATCCATTCTAATTCATTCTCACGAATGTAACCTTTCTAATTCATTTGTATGATCCATTCTAATTCATTCGTACGATCCATTGTAATCCATTCGTACGATCCATTGTAATTCATTCATACAATCCATTCAGATTCATTCGCACAAATGTATCCATTCAAATTCATTCGTACGATCCATTCTAATTAATTCGCACGATCCATTCTAATTCAGTCGTATGAATGTATCCATTTTAATTCATTCGTACGATCCATTCTAATTCATTCGTACGATCTAATTCTGTCGTACGATCCATTCTAATTTATTCGTACGATCGATTCTAATTCATTCGCACGATCCATTCTAATTCATTCGTACGATCAATTCTAATTCATTTGTATGATCCATTCTAATTTATTCGTTCAAATATATCCATTCTAATTCATTCGTACGAACCATTCTAATTCATTCGCACGATCCATTCTTATTCATTCGCACGAATATATCTATTCTTATTCATTTGCACGAACCATTCTAATTTATTCCTATGATCCGTTCTAATTCATTCGTACGATCCATTCTAATTCATTCGCTCGAATGTATCCATTCTAATTCGTTCGTACGATCCATTCTAATTCGTTCGTACGATCCATTCTAATTCATTTGTACGATCCATTTTAATTCATTCATACAAATGAATTAGAATGGATCGTACGAATGAATAAGAATGGATCGTACAAATGAATTAGAATGGATACATTTGTGCGAATTAATTAGAACGGATCGTACGAATGAATTAGAATGGATCGTACGAATGAATTAGAATGGTCACATTCGTGCGAATGAATTAGAATGGATCGTACGAATGGATTAGAATGGATCGTACGAATGAATTAGAATGGATCGTACAAATGAATTAGAAAGGTTAAATTTGTGAGAATGAATTAGAATGGATCGTACGAATGAATTAGAATGGATTGTACGAATGGATTAGAATGGATCGTATGAATGCATTAGAATGGATCGTACGAGTGAATTAGAATGTATACATTTGTGCGAATGAATTAGAATGGATCGTGCGAATGAATTAGAATGGATCGTACGAATGAAATAGAATGGATATATTTATGCGAATGAATTAGAATGAATCGTAGGAATGCATTAGAATGGATCGTACGAATGAATTAGAATAGCTCATTCGAATGAATTAGAATGAATCATACGAATGAATTTGAATGGTTACATTTGTGCGAATGAATTAGAATAGATCGTACGAATGAATTAGAATAGATCGTACGAATAAATTAGAATGGATCGTGCGAATGAATTAGAATGGATCGTACGAATGGATTAGAATGGATCATATGAATGGATCATGCGAATGAATTAAAATGGATCGTACGAATGAATTAGAATGGATCGTACGAATGAACTAGAATGGATACATTCGTGCGAATGAATTAGAATGGATTGTGCAAATGAATTAGAACGGATTGTGCGAATGAATTAGAATGGATCATGCGAATGAATTAGAATGGATCGTATGAATGAATAAGAATGGATCGTACGAATGAATTAGAATGGATACATTCGAGCGAATGAAATAGAATGGATCGTACGAATGAATTAGAATGGATCATAGGAATGAATTAGAATGGATCGTGCAAATGAATTAGAATTGATACATTCGTGCGAATGAATTAGAATGGATCGTGCGAATGAATTAGAATGGATCGTACGAATGAATTAGAATGGATATATTTGAACGAATAAATTAGAATGGAACGTACGAATGAATTAGAATGGATACATTTGTGCGAATTAATTAGAATGGATCGTACGAATGAAATAGAATGGATCGTACAAATGAATTAGAATGGATCGTACGAATGAATTAGAATGGATAGTGCGAATGAATTAGAATGGATCGTACGAATGAATTAGAATGGATACATTCGTGCGAATGAATTAGAATGGATCGTACGAATGAATTAGAATAGATCGTACAAATGAATTAGAATGGATCGTGCGAATGAATTAGAATTGATCATACGAATGAATTAGAATGGATCGTACGAATGAATTAGAATGGATGTGCGAATGAATTAAAATGGATCGTACGAATCAATTAGAATGGATACATTCGAGCGAATGAATTAGAATGGATCATACGAATGAATTAGAATGGATACATTTGTGCGAATGAATTTGAATGGATTGCACGAATTGAATTAGAATGGAACATACGAATGAATTAGAATGGATCGTGCGAATGAATTAGAATTGATCATACGAATGAATTAGAATGGATTGGACGAATGAATTAGAATGGATCATATGAAAGAATTAGAATGGATCGTGTGAATGAATTAGAAAGGATTGTACGAATGAATTAGAATGGATATATTCGTGCGAATGAATTAGAATGGATCGTATGAATGAATTAGACTGGATCATACGAATAAATTAGAATGGATACATTCATGCAAATGAATTAGAATGGATCGTACGAATGAATTAGAATGGATCATACGAATGAATTAGAATGGATCGTACGAATGGATTAGAATGGATCGTACGAATGGATTAGAACGCATTGTATGAATGAATTAGAATAGATACATTTGTGCGAATGAATTAGATTGCATCGTACGAATGAATTTGAATGGACCGGACGAATGAATTAGAATGGATCGTATGAATGAATTAGAATGGATCGTGCAAATGAATTAGAATGGATCGTGCAAATGAATTAGAATGAATACATTCGTGTGAATGAATTAGAATGGATCGTGCGAATGAATTAGAATCGATCGTACGAATGAATTAGAATGGATGTATTTGAATAAATAAATTAGAATGGATCATACGAATGAATTAGAATAGATCGTACGAATGAATTAGAATGGACCTTGCGAATGAATTAGAATCGATCGTACGAATGAATTAGAATGGATCGTACGAATGAATTAGATCGTACGAATGAATTTGAATGAATCATACGAATGAATTAAAATAGATACATTCATATGACTGAATTAGAATAGATCGTGCGAATTAATTAGAATGGATCGTACGAATGAATTTGAATGGATACATTTGTGCGAATGAATCTGAATGGATTGTATGAATGAATTACAATGGATCGTATGAATGAATTAGAATGGATCGTACGAAAGGATTAGAATGGATCGGACGAATGAATTAGAATGGATCATACAAATGAATTAGAAAGGTTATATTTGTGAGAATGAATTAGAATGGATCCTACAAATGAATTAGAATGGATCGTACGAATAGATTAGAATGGATCGTATGATTGAATTTGAATGGATCATAGGAATGGATTAGAATGGATTGTACGAATGAATTAGAATGGATCATACAAATGAATTAGAAAGGTTACATTCGTGAGAATGAATTAGAATGGATCGTACGAAAGAATTAGAATGGTTCATGCGAATGAATTTGAATGGATCGTACAAATAAATTAGAATGGATCGAACGAATGAATTAGAATGGATACATTCGAGCAAACGAATTAGAATAGATTGTAGGAATGAATTAGAATGGATCATACGAATGAATTAGAATGGATCGTGCGAATGAATTAGAATGGATTGTACGAATGAATTAGAATGTATACATTCGTGCGAATGAATTAGAATGGATCGTACGAATGAATTAGAATGGATCGTGCGAATGAATTAGAATGAATCATACGAATGAAATAGAATGGATTGTACGAATGAATTAAAATGTATACATTTGTACGAATAAATTAGAATGGATTATACAAATGAATTAGAATGGATACCTTCTTGCGAATAAATTAGAATGGATCGTATATTCGTGCAAATAAATTAGAATGGATCATACGAATGAATTAGAATGGATCGTGCGAATGAATTAGAATGAATCGTACGAAGGCATTAGAATGGATCGTACGAATGAATTAGAATGAATCGTACGATCCATTCTAATTCATTTGTACGATCCATTCTAATTCATTCGCACGATCCATTCTAATTCATTCGTACGATCCATTCTAATTCATTCGTATGATAATTTCTAATTCATTCGTACAATCCATTCTAATTCAGTCGTATGAATGTATCATACGAATGAATTAGAATGGATCATACGAATGAATTAAAATGGATCATACAAATGAATTAGAATGGATCGTGCGAATGAATTAGAATGGATCGTACGATTAATTCATTCGCATGATCCATTCTAATTCATTCGTATGATACATACATGCGAATGAATTAGAATAGATCGTACGAATGAAGTAGAATAAATCGTGTGAATAAATTAGAATGGATCATACGAATGAATTAGAATAGATATATTCATGCGAATGAATTAGAATGGATCGTACGAATGAATTAGAATGGATCGTGCGAATGAATTAGAATGGATCATATGAATAAATTAGAATGGATCTTACGAATGAATTAAAATGGATACATTCATGTGAATGAATTAGAATGGATCATACGATTGAATTTGAATGGATCGTACGAATGAATTAGAATGGATACATTTGTGCGAATTAATAAGAATGGATCGTGCGAATGAATTAGAATTGAAACATTCATGCGAATGAATTAGAATGGATTGTGCGAATGAATTATACGGATTGTGCGAATGAATAAGAACGCATTGTACGAATGAATTAGAATGGATCGTACGAATGGATTAGAATAGATCGTACGAATGAATTAGAATGGATCGTACGAATGAATTAGAATGGATACATTCGAGCGAATGAATTAGAATGGATCATACAAATGAATTAGAATGGATCATAGGAATGAATTAGATGGACCGTGCAAATGAATTAGAACGGATACATTCGTGCGAATGAATTAGAATGGATCGTACGAATGAATTAGAATAGTTATATTCGTGCGAATGAATTAGAATGGATCGTGCGAATGAATTAGAATGGATCGTACGAATGGATTAGAATGGATCGTACGAATGGATTTGAATGGATTGTAAGAATCGATTAGAATGGATCGTACGAATGAATTAGAAAGGATCATTCAAATGAATTAGAAAGGTTACATTCATGAGAATGAATTAGAATGGATCGTACGAATGAATTAGAATGGATCATGCGAATGAATTTGAATGGATCATACGAATGAATTAGAATGGATCGAACGAATGAATTAGAATGGATACATTCGAGTGAATGAATTAGAATAGATCGTAGGAATGAATTAGAATAGATCATACGAATGAATTAGAATGGATCGTGCGAATGAATTAGTATGGATTGTACGAATGAATTAGACTGGATACATTCGTGCGAATGACTTAGAATAAATCGGATGAATGAATTAGAATGGATCGTACGATTCATTCTAATTCATTCGTACGATCCATTCTAATGCATTCGTACGATTCATTCTAATTCATTCGCACGATCCATTCTAATTCATTCGTACGATCCATTCTTATTTATTCATACGAATGGACTAGAATGGATTAGAATGGATTAGAATGGATCGTACGAATGGATTAGAATATATTAGAATGGATCGTACGAATGAATTAGAATAGATCGTACAAATGAATTAGAAAGGTTACATTTGTGAGAATGAATTAGAATGGATTGTACGAATGAATTAGAATGGATCGTACAAATAGATTAGAATGGATCGTACGAATGAGTTAGAATGGATCGTACGAATGTATTAGAATGGATATATTCGTGCGAATGAATTAGAATGGATCGTGCGAATGAATTAGAATGGATCGTGCGAATGAATTAGAATAGATCGTGCGAATGAATTAGAATGGATTGTACGAATGAATTAGAATGGATACATTCGTGCGAATGAATTAGAATGGATCGTACGAATGAATTAGAATGGATCGTACGAATGAATTTGAATAGATCGTACGAATGAATTAGAATGGATCGAACGAATGAATTAGAATGGATACATTCAAGCGAATGAATTAGAATAGATCGTAGGAATGAATTAGAATGGATCATGCGAATGAATTAGAATGGATCGTGCGAATGAATTAGAATGGATTGTACGAATGAATTAGAATGGATACATTCGTGCGAATGAATTAGAATGGATCGGACGAATGAATTTGAATGGATCGTACGATCCATTCTGATTCAATCTTACGATCCATTCTAATCCATTCGTACGATCCATTCTAATCCATTCGCACGATCCATTCTAATTCATTCATACGATCCATTCTAATTCATTCGCACGAATGAATTAGATCGTATGAATGAATTAGAATGGATCGTACGAATGAATTAAAATGGATACATTCATACGACTGAATTAGAATGGATTGTATGAATGAATTAGAATGGATCGTACGAATGAATTAGAATGGATAGTACGAATGAATTAGAATGGATCGTGCGAACGAATTAGAATGGATCGTATGAACAAATTAGATTGCATTGTATGAATAAATTAGAATGGATCCACCGAATGAGTTAGAATGGATCATATGAATGAATTAGAATGGATTGTACGAATGAATTATAATGGATTGTGCTAATGAATTAGAATGGATCATATGAATGAATAAGAATGGATCGTACGAATGAATTAGAATGGTTCGTGCGAATGAATTAGAATGAATCGTACGAATGCATTAGAATGGATCGTACGAATGAATTAGAATGAATCGTACAATCCATTCTAATTCATTCGTCCGATCCATTCTAATTTATTCACACGAATGTATCGATTCTAATTCATTCGTACAATCCATTCTAATTCATTCGCACGATCCATTCTAATTTATTCGTATGATCCATTCTAATTCATTCCTACGATCTATTCTAATTTATTCGCTCGAATGTATCCATTCTAATTCATTCGTATGATCCATTCTAGTTCATTCGTATGATCCATTCTAATTCATTCGCACGATCTATTCTAATTCATTCGCACGAATGTATCTATTCTAATTCATTTGCACGATCCATTCTAATTCATTCCTATGATCCATTCTAATTCATTCGTACGATCCATTCTAATTTATTCGCTCGAATGTATCCATATTAATTCATTCGTACGATCTATTCTAATTCGTTCATACGATCCATTCTAATTCATTCGCACGATCCATTCTAATTCATTTGTACGAATGTATTCATTCTAATTCATTCGCATGAATATATCTATTCTAATTCATTTGTATGATCTATTCTAATTCATTCATACGATCCATTCTAATCCATTCGTACGATCCATTCTAATTCATTCGCTCGAATGTATCCATTCTTATTTATTCGTACGAATGAATTAGAATGGATCGTACGAATAAATTAGAATGGATCGTGCGAATGAATTAGAATGGATCGTGCGAATGAATTAGAATGGATCGTACAAATGAATTAGAATGGATCGTACGATTCATTCTAATTCATTCGTACGATCCATTCTAATGCATTCGTACGATTCATTCTAATTCATTCGCACGATCCATTCTAATTCATTCGTATGATCTATTCTAATTTATTTGCACGAATATACGATCTATTCTAATTTATTCGCAAGAATGTATCCATTCTAATTCATTCGTACAATCCATTCTAATTTATTCGTACAAATGTATCCGTCGTAATTCATTCGTACGATCCATTCTAATTCATTCGTACGAATCATTCTAATTCATTCGCACGATCCATTCTAATTCATTCGTATGATCCATTCTAATTCATACGTACGAATGTATCCATTCTAATTCCTTCATACAATCCATTCTAATTTATTCACACGATCGATTCTAATTCATTCGTATGGTCCATTCTAATTCATTCGTACGATCCATTTTAATTCATTCTCACGAATGTAACCTTTCTAATTCATTTGCATGATCCATTCTAATTCATTCCTACGATCCATTCTAATTTATTCGTGCGATCCATTCTAATTCATTCGTACGTTCCATTCTAATTCATTCGTATGATCAATTCTAATTCATTCATAGAATCCATTCTATTTCATTCGTACGATCCATTCTAATTCATTCGTATGATCAATTCTAATTCATTCGTACAATCCATTTTAATTCAGTCGCATGAATGTATCATACGAATGAATTAGAATGGATCATGCGAATGAATTAAAATGGATCGTACAAATGAATTGGAATGGATTGTATGAATGAATTAGAATACATCATGTGAATGAATTAGAATGGATCCTACGTTTGAATTAGATTGGATTGTGCGAATGAATTAGAATGGATACATTCGTGCGAATGAATCAGAATAGATCGTATGAAAGAATTAGAATGGATCGTACGAATGAATTAGAATGGATACATTTGTACGAATGAATTAGAATGGATCATACAAATGAATTAGAAAGGTTACATTCGTGAGAATGAATTAGAATGGATCGTACGAATGAATTAGAATGGATCATGCGAATGAATTTGAATGGATCGTACAAATGAATTAGAATGCGTACAAATGAATTAGAATGGATCGTACGATTCATTCTAATTCATTCGTACGATCCATTCTAATGCATTCGTACGATTCATTCTAATTTATTCGTACGATCCATTCTAATTTATTCTCACGAATGTAACCTTTCTAATTCATTCGCACGATCCATTCTAATTCATTCGCACGATCTATTCTAATTCATTCGTACGATCCATTCTAATTCATTCGTACGATCCATTCTAATTCATTTGCACGAATGTAACCATTCTAATTCATTCGTACGATCCATTCCAATTCATTCGTATGATCTATTCTAATTTATTCATGCAATCCATTCTAATTCATTCATACGATCCATTCTAGCTCATTCATACGATCCATTGTAATTCATTCGCATGAATGTATGTATCCATTCTAGTTCATTCGCACAAATGTCTCCATTCTAATTCAATCGTACGATCTATTCTAATTCAATCGCAAGATCCATTCTAATTCATTCGCACAAATGTATCCATTATAATTCATTCGTACGATCCATTCTAATTCATTCGCACGAATGTATCCATTCTAATTTATTCGTACAATCCATTCTAATTCATTCGCACGATCCATTCTAATTCATTCGTATGTTCCATTCAAATTCATTCCTACGATCTATTCTAATTCATTCGCTCGAATATATCCATTCTAATTCATTCGTTCGATCCATTCTAATTCATTCGTACGATCCATTCAAATTCATTCGTACGATCCATTCTAATTCATTCGTACGATCTATTCTAATTCATTCTCACGAATGTAACCTTTCTAATTCATTTGTATGTATCCATTCTAATTCATTCGTACGAATGGATACATTCGTGCGAATAAATTAGAATGGATATATTTGTGCTAATGAATTAGAATGGATCGTACGAATGAATTAGAATGGATACATTTATACAAATAAATTAGAATGGATACATTTGTGCTAATGAATTAGAATGGATCGTACGAATGAATTAGAATGGATCGTATGAATGAATTAGAATGGATACATTCGTGCGAATAAATTAGAATGGCTACATTTGTGCTAATGAATTAGAATGGATCGTGCGAATGAATTAGAATGGATCGTACGAATGGATTAGAATGGATCGTACGAATGGATTAGAATGGATCGTACGAATGAATTAGAATGGATCGTACGAATGCATTAGAATGGATACTTTCATGCAAATGAATTAGAATGGATCGTCCGAATGAATTAGAATGGATCGTGCGAATGAATTAGAATGGATCGTACGATTTAATTGGAATGGATCGTGCGAATGAACTAGAATGGATCGTACGAATGAATTAGAATGGATTCATTTGTGCGAATGAATTAGAATGGATCGTACGAATGAATTAGAATGGATCGTACTAATGAATTAGAATGGATCATACTAATGAATTAGAATGGATCGTTCAAATGAATTAGAATGGATACATTTGTGCGATGAATAAGAATGGATCGTACGAATGAATTAGAATGGAGCGTACGAATGAACTAGAATGGATACATTCGTGCGAATGAATTAGAATGGATCATATGAAAGAATTAGAATGGATCGTGCGAATGAATTAGAATGGATCGTGGGAATGAATTAGAATGGATTGTACGAATGAATTAGAATGGATACATTCGTGCGAATGAATTAGAATGGATCGTGCGAATGAATTAGAATGGATCATACGAATGAATTAGAATGGATCGTACGAATGAATTAGAATGGATCATATGAATGAATTAGAATGGTTACATTTGTGCGAATGAATTAGAATGGATCATGCGAATGAATTAGAATGGATCGTACGGATGAAATAGAATGGATATATTTGAACGAATAAATTAGAATGGATCATACGAATGAATTAGAATTGATCGTACAAATAAATTAGAATGGATCATGCGAACGAATTAGATTGCATCATACGATCCACTCTAATTCATTCGCTCGAATGTATCCATTCTAATTCATTCGTATGATCCATTCTAATTCGTTCATACGATCCATTCTAATTCGTTCGCAAGATCCATTCTAATTCATTCGTATGATCCATTCTAATTTATTTTAGAATGGATCGTACGAACAAATTAGAATGGATCGTACGAACGAATTAGAATTGATCGTACAATGAATTAGAATGGATACATTCGAGCGAATGAAATAGAATGGATCGCACGAATGAATTAGAATGGATCGTACGAATGGATTAGAATGGATCATACGAATGGATTAGAATGGATCGTACGAATGAATTAGAATGGATCGTACGAATGAATTAGAATGGATCGTACGAATGAATTAGAATGGATCGAACGAATTAATTAGAATAGATCGTAGGAATGAATTAGAATGGATCATACGAATGAATTAGAATGGATCGTGCGAATGAATTAGAATGGATTGTACGAATGAATTAGAATGGATACATTCCTGCGAATGAATTAGAATGGATCATACTAATTCATCCCTATGATCCATTCTAATTCATTCGTACGATCCATTCTAATTAATTCGTACGATTCATTCTAATTCATTCGCACGATCCATTCTAATTCATTCCTACGATCTATTCTAATTCATTCGTACGATCCATTCTAACCCATTCGTACGATCCATTCTAATTCATTCGCACGAATGTAATCATTCTAATTCGTTCGTACGTTCCATTCTAATTCATTCGTACGATCCATTCGAATCCATTCGTACGATCCATTCTAGTTCATTCGCACGATCCATTCTAATTCATTCGCACAAATGTATCCATTCTAATTCATTCATACAATCCATTCAAATTCATTCGTACGAATAAATTAGAATGGATACATTCATGCAAATGAATTAGAATGGATCGTATGAATGAATTAGAATGGATCGTACGAATGGATTAGAATGGATCGTACGAATGGATTAGAATGGATCGTACGAATGGATTAGAATGGATCGTACGAATGAATTAGAAAGGTTACATTCGTGAGAATGAATTAGAATGGATCGTACGAATAAATTAGAATGGATCATGCGACTGAATTTGAATGGATCGTACGAATGAATTAGAATGGATCGAACGAATGAATTAGAATGGATACATTCGAGCGAATGAATTAGAATAGATCGTAGGAATGAATTAGAATGGATCATACGAATGAATTATAATGGATCGTGCGAATGAATTAGAATGGATTGTACGAATGAATTAGAATGGATACATTCGTGCAAATGAATTAGAATGGATCAGACGAATGAATTAGCATGGATCGTACGATCCATTCTAATTCATTTGTATGATCCATTCTAATGCATTCGTACGATTCATTCTAATTTATTCGCACGATCCATTCTAATTCATTCGTATGATCCATTCTAATTCATTTGTATAATCAATTCTAATTCATTCGCACGATCCATTCTAATTCATTCGTATGATCCATTCTAATTCATTCGCACAAATGTAACCATTCTAATTCATTCGTACGATCCATTCTAATTCATTCGTACAATACATTCTAATTCATTCGTACAATGCGTTCTAATCCATTCGTACGATCCATTCTAATTCATTCGTACGATCCATTCTAATTCATTTGTACGAATGGATCCATTCTAATTCATTAGTACGATCCATTCTAATTCATTCTTACATTCCATTCTAATTCATTCGCACGAACGTATCCATTCTAATTCATTCGCACAATCTATTCTAATTCATTCGTACGGTCCATTCTAATTCATTCGTATGATCCATTCTAACTCATTCGCATGAATGTATCATACGAATGAATTAGAATGGATCATGCGAATGAATGTGAATGGATCGTACGAATGAATTAGAATGGATCGTACGATCCATTCTAATTCATTCTCACAAATGTATCCATTCTAATTCATTCTTATGATCCACTTTAATTCATTCGTACGATCCATTCTAATTCATTCGCACGATCCATTCTAATTCATTCGCACGAATATATCCATTATAATTCATTCGTATGATCCACTCTAATTCATTCGTACGATCCATTCTAATTCATTCGCATGATCCATTCTAATTCATTCGTACGATCCATTCTAATTCATTCGTACGATCTATTCTAATTCATTCGCATGAATGTAACCATTCAAATTCATTCGTATGATCCATTCAAGCTCATTCATACGATCCATTCTAATTCATTCGTACGATCCATTCTAATTCATTTGTACGATCCATTCTAATTCATTCGCACAAATGTATCCATTTTAATTCTTTCATACGATCCATTCTAATTTATTCATACGATCCATTCTAATTCATTCGCACGATCCATTCTAATTCATTCGTACGATCCATTCTAATTCATTCGCACGAATGTATCCATTCTAATTCATTCGTCCGATCCATTCTAATTTATTCGTACAATGCGTTCTAATCCATTCATACGATCCATTCTAATCCATTCGTACGATCCATTCTAATTCATTTGTACGATTGGATCTATTATAATTCATTAGTACGATCCATTCTAATTCATTCTTACATTCCATTCTAATTCATTCGCACGAATGTATCCATTCTAATTCATTCGTACAATCCATTCTAATTCATTCGTACGATCCATTCTAATTCATTCCTATGATCCATTCGCACAAATGTATCCATTCTAATTCATTTGTACGATCCATTTTAATTCATTCGTACGATCCATTCTAATTCATTCACACAAATGTATCCATTCTAATTCATTCGTACGATCCATTCTAATTCATTCGCACGATCCATTATAATTCATTCGTACGATCCATTCTAATTCATTCACACAATCCAATCTAATTCAAACGTACGATCCATTCTAATGAATTAAAATGGATACATTTGTGCGAATGAATTAGAATAGATCATACGATTGAATTTGAATGGATCGTACGAATAAATTAGAATTGATACATTTGTGCGATGAATAAGAATGGAGCATACGAATGAATTAGAATGGAGCATACGAATGAACTAGAATTGATACATTCGTGCGAATGAATTAGACTGGATCATATAAAAGAATTAGAATGGATCGTGCGAATGAATTAGAAAGGATCGTACGAATGAATTAGAATGGATATATTCGTGCGAATGAATTAGAATGGATCGTACGAATGAATTAGACTGGATCGTACGAATAAATTAGAATGGATACATTCATGCAAATGAATTAGAATGGATCGTACGAATGAATTAGAATGGATCATACGAATGAATTAGAATGGATCGTACGAATGAATTAGAATGGATCATATGAATGAATTAGAATGGTTACATTCGTGCGAATGAATTAGAATGGATCGTACGAATGGATTAGAATGGATCGTACGAATGGATTAGAACGCATTGTACGAATGAATTAGAATATATACATTTGTGCGAATGAATTAGATTGCATCGTACGAATGAGTTTAAATGGATTGTACTAATGAATTAGAATGGATCGTACGAATGAATTAGAATGGATCATGCGAATGAATTAGAAGAGATCGTACGAATGAATTAGAATGGAACGTGCGAACGAATTAGAATTGATCGTATGAACGAATTAGAATGGATCGTACGAATGAATTAGATTGGATACATTCGAGCGAATGAATTACAATGGATCGTACGAATGAATTAGAATTGATCGTGCGAATGAATTAGAATGGATCATACAAATGATTTAGAAAGGTTACATTCGTCAGAATGAATTAGAATGGATCGTGCGATGAATTAGAATGGATCGTACAAATGAATTAGAATGGATTCTAATCCATTCTTACGATCCATTCTAATCTATTCAAATTCATTCGCACAAATGTATCCATTCTAATTCTTTCTGACGAATGTAACCTTTCTAATTCATTTGTATGATCCATTCAAATTCATTCGTACGAATGAATAGAATGGATCGTACGAATGAATCGTACGAATGAATTAGAATGGATCATGCGAATGAATTAGTATGGATCGTACGAATGAATTAGAATGGATCGTACGAATAAATTAGAATGGATCGTGCGAATGGATTAGAATGGATCGTACGAATAAATTAGAATAGATCATACAAATGAATTAGAAAGGTTACATTCATGAGAATCAATTAGAATGGATCGTATGAATGAATTAGAATGGATCGTATGAATGAATTAGAATGGATACATTCGAGCGAATGAATTAGAATGAATCGTACGAATGAATTAGAATGGATCATAGGAATGAATTAGAATGGATCGTGCAAATGAAATAGAATGGATACATTCGTGCGAATAAATTAGAATAGATCGTAGGAATGAATTAGAATGGATCGTACGAATGAATTAGAATGGTTACATTCGAGCAAATGAATTAGAATGGATCGTGCAAATGAATTAGAATGGATCGTGCGAATGAATTAGAATGGATTGTACGAATGAATTAGAATGAATCGTAAGAATGGATTAGAATGAATTAGAATGGATCGTACCAATGAATTAGAATGGATCGTACGAATAAATTAGAATGGATCGTAGGAATGAATTAGAATGGATCATGCAGATGAATTAGAAAGGTTACATTCGTGAGAATAAATTAGAATGGATCGTACGAATGAATTAGAATAGATCATACAAATGAATTAGAATGGATCGTGCGAATGAATTAGAATGGATTGTACGAATGAATTAGAATGGATACATTCGTGCGAATGAATTAGAATGGATCGTACGAATGAATTAGAATGGATCGTGCGAATGAATTAGAATGAATCGTACGAATGAATTAGAATGGATCGTACGAATGAATTAGAATGGATACATTTGTACGAATAAATTAGAATGGATTGTACGAATGAATTAGAATGGATATATTCTTGCGAATAAATTAGAATGGATCATACGAATGAATTAGAATGGATCGTACGAATGAATTAGAATGGATCGTACAAATGAATTAGAATGGGTCGTACGATTCATTCTAATTCATTCGTACGATCCATTCTAATGCATTTATACGATTCATTCTAATTCATTCGCACGATCCATTCTAATTCATTCGTATGATCCATTCTAATTCATTCGCTCGAATGTATCCATTCTAATTCATTCTACTTCATTCGTATGATCCATTCTTTTTCATTCGCACGATCCATTCTAATTCATTCGAACGATCCATTCAAATTCTTTCGTACGATCCATTCTAATTCATTCGTATGATCTATTTTAACTCATTCGGTGGATCAATTCTAATTCATTTGCACAAATGTATCCATTCTAATTCATTCATATGATCCATTCTAATTCATTCATATTATCCATTCTAATTCATTCATACGATCCATTCTAATTCATTCGCTCGAATGTATCCATTCTAATTCATTATTACGATCCATTCTAATTCGTTCATACGATCCATTCTAATTCGTTCGTACGATCCATTCTAATTCGTTCGTACGATCCATTCTAATTCATTCGTACGATCCATTCTAATTCTTTCGCACGATCCATTCTAATTCATTCGTATGATCCATTCTAATTCATTCCTACGATCTATTCTAATTTATTCGCTCAAATTTATCCATTCTAATTCATTCGTTCGATCCATTCAAATTCATTCGCATGATCCATTCTAATTCATTCGTACGATCCATTCTAATTTATTCTCACGAATGTAACCTTTCTAATTCATTTGTATGATCCATTCTAATTCATTCGTACGATCCATTCTAATCCATTCGTACGATCCATTCTAATCCATTCGTACGATCTATTCTAATTCATTCGTAAGATCTATTGTAATTCATTCGCATGAATATATCTATTCTAATTCATTCGTATGATCCATTCTAATTTATTCGCACGATCTATTCTAATTCATTCGTACGATCCATTCTAATTCATTCGTAGGATCCATTCTAATTCGTTCGCACGATCCATTCTAATTCTTTCGCACGAATGTATCCATTCTAATTCATTTGCACGATCCATTCTAATTCATTCGTACGATCCATTCTAATTCATTCTAATTCATTCGCATGAATGTTTCTAATTCATTCGCACGATCCATTCTAATTCATTCGTACGATCCATTCTAATCTATTCGTACGATTCATTCTAATTCATTCGTACGATCCATTCTAATCCATTCGTACAAATGTATCCATTCTAATTCATTCGTACGATCCATTCTAATTCATTCCTACGATCCATTCTAATTCATTTGCACGAATGTATCCATTCTAATTTATTTGCACGATCCATTCTAATTCATTCCTATGATCCATTCTAATTCATTCGTACGATCCATTCTAATTCATTCGCTCGATCCATTCTAATTCATTCATACGATCCATTCTAATTCATTCATACGATTCATTCTAACTCATTCCTACGATCTTATTCATTCGTATGATCCATTCTAATCCATTCGTACGATCCATTCTAATTCATTCGTACGAATGTATCCATTCTAATCCATTCGTACGATCCATTCTAATTCATTCGCACGAATGTAACCATTCTAATTCATTCATATGATCCATTCTAATTCATTCCTATGATCCATTCTAATTCATTTGTATGATCCATTCTAATTCATTCGCTCGAATGTATCCATTCTAATTCATTTGTACGATTCATTCTAATTCATTCGTACGATCCATTCTAATTCATTCGCACGATCCATTCTAATTCATTTGTACGATCCATTCTAATTCATTCGCTCGAATGTAACCATTCTAATTTATTCGTACGATCCATTCTAATTCATTCCTACGATCCATTCTAATTCATTCGCACGAATGTATCCATTCTAATTCATTCCTATGATCCATTCAAATTCATTCGTACGATCCATTCTAATTCATTTGCTCGAATGTATCTATTCTGTTGGGGGTAGTCAAAAACCACATACCTTGGATAGCATTGCAAACACCTGAGATAGAGTTCTCGAAGGAGCCCGTTCAGGAGTTGGAACCCTCGGAAGCCGAGCAGGCCCCCTTCCCAGCTCGCAAGGAGCTCGCCCTATCAGCCCATCAGAAGCTCGCCCCCACAGGGAACTGGATGGACACCTTGTATCTGAGTGCAGCTCGCCCCAGCCTGTAGGAGCTCGCCCTCTCAGCCCATCAGAAGCTCGCCCCCACAGGGAACTGGATGGACACCTTGTATCTGAGTGCAGCTCACTAAATCATGACAGTGGAGCGAGATCCACATTGGGCTGAAGGGGCCCAAGGCCAAGAGCTCGCTAAGGAGCTCGCCCACGCTCGCACAGAAGCTCGCCCAAGTTCGCTCAGAAGCTCGCCTAGCTCGCGCATGAGCTCGCCCACGCTCGCACAGGAGCTCGCCCAAGTTCGCTCATAAGCTCGCCTAGCTCGCGCATGAGCTCGCCCACGCTCGCACAGGAGCTCTCCCAAGTTTGCTCATAAGCTCGCCTAGCTCGCGCATGAGCTCGCCTAGACCGCACAGGAGCTCGCCCATGTTCGCTCAGGAGCTCGCCTAGCTCGCACAGGAGCTTGCCCAAGATCGCCAGGAGCTCGCCCCAGCTTGCTCAGGAGCTCGCCTAGCTCGCGCAGGAGCTCGCCCATGCTCGCTCAGGAGCTCGTCTAGCTCGCACAGGAGCTCGCCCATGCTCGCTTAAGAGCTCGCCCAAGCTCGCCTAGACCCCTGTTTATTGAAGAAGTTGCTCCCACGAGGTCCGACTCTTGATAAATATGGACGAAAGGGCGGAGCAGTGCAGGCCGAGCTTGCCTTTATTTTCTCCCTGAGATCGCCCAGACTTGAACATTCCAGAATAGCCACCTGGCCGCGACAAGAAAGATGCTCTCCCCCACTCAAACCGCCTGCCAGGCTTGACGACAGAATGTCAGGGCGCGAGTACCAAGGACTGTCAGACCCACGCGAGCCAGATCGTGGGGGTCTAGAAGGCCCTGGAAGAATCTCCACGTGCCGGGCCACCATTGGCCGCCAATGTCTATAAATGCACACCCCCAAGCTCCAAAGTACAGGTTCGAATCCCATTTCCCTACCACTTTGGTATACCACAGCTCGCCGTTGTGCACCCGTGACTGACTTGAGCGTCGGAGGGTCTGCGCTCCTAAGGGAGCCAGCCGTTCTCACGTTCTCTTTTCTTTGTCTTGCAGGTGGCTCGCAAGGATCAGTGAAAAATCCCCCAAACATATTCTAATTCATTCGTACGATCCATTCTAATTCATTCGCTCGAATGTATCCATTCTAATTCATTCGTACGATCCATTCTAATTCATTCGTCCGATCAATTCTAATTCATTCTCACGAATGTAACCTTTCTAATTCATTTGTATGATCCATTCTAATTTATTCGTACGATCCATTCTAATCCATTCGTACGATCCATTCTAATCCATTTGTACGATCCATTATAATCCATTCTCACAAATGTAACCTTTCTAATTCATTTGTACGATCCATTCTAATTTATTCGTACGATCCATTCTAATCCATTCGTACGATCCATTCTAATCCATTCGTATGATCCATTCTAATCCATTCGTACGATCCATTCTAATTCATTCACACAAAAGTAACCATTCTAATTCATTCGTACGATCCATTCTAATTCATTCCTACGGTCCATTCTAATTCATTCGCAGGAATGTATCCTTTCTAATTCACTTGCACGATCATATGAATGAATTAGAATGGATCGTACGAATGAATTAGAATGGATCGTGCGAATGGATTAGAATGGATATATTTATGCGAATGAATTAGAATGGATCGAACGAATGAATTAGAATGGATACATTTGTGCGAATGAATTAGAATGGATCGTATGAATGAATTAGAATGGATCGTATGAATGAATTAGAATGGATACATTTGTACGAATGAATTAGAATGGATCGTACGAATGAATTAGAATGGATTGTACGAATGAATTAGAATGGATACATTCGAGCGAATGAATTAGAATGGATCGTACGAATGAATTAGAATGGATCATAGGAATGAATTAGAATGGATCGTGCAAATGAATTAGAATGGATACATTCGTGCGAATAATTAGAATGGATCGTACGAATGAATTAGAATGGATCATAGGAATGAATTAGAATGGATCGTGCAAATGAATTAGAATGGATATATTCGTGTGAATGAATTAGAATGAATCGTAGGAATGAATTAGAATGGATTGTACGAATGAATTAGAATGGTTACATTCGTGCGAATGAATTAGAATGGTTATATTCGTGCGAATGAATTAGAATGGATCGTACGAATGAATTAGAATGGATCGTACGAATGAATTAGAATAGATCGTGCGAATAAATTAGAATGGATCATACAAATGAATTAGAAAGGTTACATTCGTGAGAAAGAATTAGAATGGATCGTACGAATGAATTAGAATGGATCATGCGAATGAATTTAAATGGATCGTACGAATGAATTAGAATGGATCGAACGAATGAATTAGAATGGATACATTCGAGCGAATGAATTAGAAAAGATCGTAGGAATGAATTAGAATGAATCATACGAATGAATTAGAGAATGGATCATACGAATGAATTAGAATGGATCGTACAAATGAATTCGAATGGATACATTCGAGCGAATAAATTAGAATAGATCGTAGGAATGAATTAGAATGGGTCATACGAATGAATTAGAATGGATCATGCGAATGAATTAGAATGGATTGTACGAATGAATTAGAATGGATACATTCATGTGAATGAATTGGAATGGATCGGACGAATGAATTAGAATGGATCGTACGAATGAATTAGAATGGATCGTATGAATGAATTATAATGGATCGTGCGAATGAATTAGAATGGATCGTACAAATGAATTAGAATGGATCGTGCGAATGAATTAGAATGGATCGTACGAATGAATTAGAATGGATAGATACAAATGAATTATAAAAGTTACATTCGTGTGAATGAATTAGAATGGATCGTACGAATGAATTAGAATGGATCGTACGAATGAATTAGATTGGATACATTCGAGCGAATGAATTAGAATGGATCGTACGAATGAATTAGAATGGATCATAGGAATGAATTAGAATGGATCGTGCAAATGAATTAGAATGGATCGTACGAATGGATTAGAATGGATCGTACGAATGAATTAGAATGGATCATACAAATGAATTAGAAAGGTTTCATTCGTGAGAATGAATTAGAATGGATCGTGCGAATGAATTAGAATGGATCATGCGAATGAATTAGAATGGATCGTACGAACGAATTAGAATGGATCGTACGAACGAATTAGAATGGATCGTACGAATGACTTAGAATGGATACATTCAAGCGAATGAATTAGAATGGATCGTACTAATGAATTAGAATGGATCATAGGAATGAATTAGAATAGATCGTGCAAATGAATTAGAATGGATACATTCGTGCGAATGAATTAGAATGGATCGTACGAATGAATTAGAATAGATCATGCGAATGAATTAAAATGAATCGTTCAAATGAATTAGAATGGATCGTGAGAATGAATTAGAATGGATCGTACGAACGAATTAGAATGAATCGTACGAACGAATTAGAATGGATCTTACGAATGAATTAGAATGGATCGTATAAATGAATTAGAATGGATCATACGAATAAATTAGAATGGATCGTACGAATGAGTTAAAATGGATATATTTGTGCGAACGAATTAGAATGGATCATATGATTGAATTAGAATGGATCGTACGAATGCATGAGAATGGATCATGCGAATGAATTTGAATGGATCATACGAATGAATTAGAATGGATCAAACGAATGAATTAGAATGGATACATTCGAGCGAATTAATTAGAATAGATCGTAGGAATGAATTAGAATGGATCGTATGAATGAATTAGAATGGATCGTGCGTTTGATCCATTCTAATTTATTCGCACGAATGTATCCATTCTAATTCATTCGTATGAATGTATCCATTCTAATTCATTTGTACAATCCATTCTAATTCATTCACACGATCCATTCTAATTCATTCGCACAAATGTATCCATTCTAATTCATTCGTACAATCCATTCTAATTCATTCGTATGATCAATTCTAATTCATTCGCACGATCCATTCTAATTCATTCGTACGATCCATTCTAATTCATTCGCACGAATGTAACCATTCTAGTTCATTCGTACGATCCATTCTAATTCATTCCTACGATCCATTCTAATTCATTCGCACGAATGTATCCATTCTAATTCATTTGCACGATCCATTCTAATTCATTCGTACAATCCATTCTAATTCATTCTAATTCATTCGCATGAATGTTTCTAATTCATTCGCACGATCCATTCTAATTCATTCGTACAATCCATTCTAATTCATTTGCACGATCCATTCTTATTCATTCATATGATCCATTCTAATTCATTCTCACAATCCATTCTAATTCATTCGTACGATCCGTTCTAATTCATTCGTATGATCCATTCTAACTCATTCGGTGGATCCATTCTAAGTCATTCGTACGATTCATTCTAATTTAGAATGAATCATGCGAATGAATTAGAACGATCGTGCGATCCATTCTAATTCATTCGCACGATCCATTCTAATTCATTCGTACAATCTGTTCTAATTAATCCATTCTAATTCATTCGCACGATCCATTCTAATTCATTCGTATGATCTATTCTAATTCATTCCTATGATCCATTTTAATTCATTCGCACGATCCATTCTAATTCATTCGTACGATCCATTCTAATTCATTCGTATGATCAATTCTAATCCAACACTTGGTGCATTCTGCTTCACAATGATAGGAAGAGCCGACATCGAAGGATCAAAAAGCAACGTACGAATGAATTTGAATGGATACATTTGTGCGAATGAATCTGAATGGATTGTATGAATGAATTAGAATGGATCGTACCAATGAATTAGAATGGATTGTACGAATGAATTAGAATAGATCGTGCGAATGAATTAGAATGCATCGTACGAATGAATTTGAATGGATCGGACGAATGAATTAGAATGGATACATTCGAGCGAATGAATTAGAATGGATCGTACGAATGAATTAGAATGGATCATAGGAATGAATTAGAATGGATCGTGCAAATGAATTAGAATGGATACATTCGTGCGAATGAATTAGAATGGATCGTAGGAATGAATTAGAATGGATCGTACGAATGAATTAGAATGGATGGTATGAATGAGTTAGAATGGATCGTATGAATGAATTTGAATGGATTGCGTGAATGAATTAGAATGGATTATACGAATGAATTGGAATGGATCGTACGAATGAATTAGAATGGATACATTCATGCAAATGAATTAGAATGGATCATACGAATGAATTAGAATGGATCGTACGAATGGATTAGAATGGATCGTACGAATGGATTAGAATGGATCGTGCAAATGAATTAGAATGGATTGCACGAATGTATCCATTCTAATCCATTCGTACGAATGGATTAGAATGGATCGTACGAATGAATTAGAATGGATCGTGCGAATGAATTAGAATGGATCGTGTGAATAAATTAGAATGGTTCATACAAATGAATTAAAATGGATACATTTGTGCGAATGAATTAGAATGGATCATACGATTGAATTAGAATGGATCGTACGAATGAATTAGAATGGATCATGCGAATGAATTTGAATGGATCGTACGAATGAATTAGAATGAATCGCACGAATGAGTTAGAATGGTTACATTCGTGCGAATGAGTTAGAATGGATCGTACGAATGAATTTAGAATGGATCGTACGAATGGATTAGAATGGATCGTGCGAATGAATTTGAATGGATCGTACGAATGAATTAGAATGAATCGTACGATCCATTCTAATTCATTCTCACAAATGTAACCTTTCTAATTTATTCGTACGATCCATTCGAAATTCATTCATCCGATCCATTCTAATCCATTCGTACGATCCATTCTAATCCATTCGCACGAAAGTATCCATTCTAATGCATTCGTACGAGTCATTCTAATTCATTCGCACGATCCATTCTAATTCATTCGTATGATCTATTCTTATTCATTCATACGATCCATTCTAATTCATTTGTACGAATGAATTAGAATGGATCGTACGAATGGATTAGAATGGATCGTGCGAATGAATTAGAATGGATCGTGCGAATGAATTAGAATGAATCGTAAGAATGCATTAGAATGGATATATTCGTGTGAATGAATTAGAATGGATCGTACTAATGAATTAGAATGGATCGTATGAACGAATTAGAATGGATCGTACGAACAAATTAGAATGGATCGTATGAACGAATTAGAAAGGATCGTACGAATGAATTAGAATGGATACATTCGAGCGAATGAATAAGAATGGATCGTACGAATGAATTAGAATGGATCATAGGAATGAATTAGAATGGATTGTGCAAATGAATTAGAATGGATACATTCATGCGAATGAATTAGAATGGATCATAGGAATGAATTAGAATGGATCATACGAATGAATTAGAATGGTTACATTCATGCGAATGAATTAGAATAGATCGTACGAATGGATTAGAATGGATCGTACGAATGGATTAGAATGGATCAGACGAATGAATTTAGAATGGATCGTACGAATGAATTAGAAAGGTTACATTTGTGAGAATGAATTAGAATGGATCGTACGATTCATTCTAATTCATTCGTACGATCCATTCAAATTCATTCACACGATCCATTCTTATTCATTCGTATGATTCATTCTAATTTATTCATACGATCCATTCTAATTCATTCGCACAAATGTATCCATTCTAATTCATTCGTACGATCCATTCAAATTCATTCATACAAATGAATTAGAATGGATCGTACGAATGAATTAGAATGGATTGTACGAATGAATTAGAATGGATACATTCGAGCGAATGAATTAGAATGGATCGTACGAATGAATTAGAATGGATCATAGGAATGAATTAGAATGGATCGTACGAATAAATTAGAATGGATCGAACGAATGCATTAGAATGGATCGTACGAATGAATTAGAATGGATCGTACGAATGAATAAGAATGGAGCGTACGAATGGATTAGAATGGATCGTACGAATGAATTAGAATGGATTGTACGAATGAATTAGAATGGATTGTACGAATGAATTAGAATGGATACATTTGTGCGAATGAATTAGAATGGATCGCACGAATGAATTAGAATGAATCATACGAATAAATTAGAATGGATCGTGCGAATGAATTTGAATGGATCGTACGAATGAATTAGAATGAATTGTACGATCCATTCTAATTCATTCTCACAAATGTAACCTTTCTAATTCATTTGTACGATCCATTCTAATTCATTCGTACGATCCAATCTAATTCATTCCTATGATCCATTCAAATCCATTCGTACGATCCATTCTAATTCATTCGCACGAATGTAACCGTTCTAATTCATTCGTACGATCCATTCTAATTCATTCCTACGATCCATTCTAATTCATTTGCACGAATGTATCCATTCTAATTCATTTGCACGATCCATTCTAATTCATTCCTATGATCCATTCTAATTCATTCGTTTGATCCATTCTAATTCATTCGCTCGAATGTATCCATTCTAATTCATTCGTACGATCCATTCTAATTCGTTCATACGATCCATTCTAATTCGTTCGTACGATCCATTCTAATTCGTTCGTACGATCCATTCTAATTCATTCGCACGATTCATTCTAATTCATTTGTACGATCCATTTTAATTCATTCGTACAAATGAATTAGAATGGATCGTATGAATGAATAAGAATGGATCGTACGAATGAATTAGAATGGATACATTTGTGCGAATTAATTAGAATGGATAGTACGAATGAATTAGAATGGATCGTACGAATGAATTAGAATGGTTACATTCGTGCGAATGAATTAGAATGGATCGTACGAATGGATTAGAATGGATCGTACGAATAGATTAGAGTGGATCGTACGAATGAATTAGAATGGATCGTACAAATGAATTAGAAATGTTACATTTGTGAGAATGAATTAGAATGGATCATACGAATGGATTAGAATGGATCGTACGAATGGATTAGAATGGATCGTACGAATGAATTAGAATGGATCATACAAATGAATTAGAAAGGTTACATTCGTGAGAATGAATTAGAATGGATCGTGCGAATGAATTAGAATGGATCGTGCGAATGAATTAGAATGGATCGTACGAACGAATTAGAATGGATCGTACGAATGAATTAGAATGGATACATTCGAGCGAATGAATTAGAATGGATCGTACGAATGAATTAGAATGGATCATAGGAATAAATTAGAATGGATCGTGCAAATGAATTAGAATGGCTACATTCGTGCGAATGAATTAGAATGGATCGTAGGAATGAATTAGAATGGATCGTACGAATGAATTAGAATGGTTACATTCATGCGAATGAATTAGAATGGATCGTACGAATGAATTAGAATGGATCGTGCGAATGAATTAGAATTGATCATACGAATGAATTAGAATGGATCGTACGATCTATTCTAATTCATTCTCACAAATGTTACCTTTCTAATTCATTCGTACGAATGGATTAGAATGGATCGTATGAATGAATTAGAATGGATCATACAAATGAATTAGAAAGGTTACATTCGTGAGAATGAATTAGAATGGATCATATGAATGAATTAGAATAGATCATGAGAATGAATTAGAATGGATCGTACGAATGGATTAGAATGGATCGTACGAATGGATTAGAATGGATCGTACAAATGAATTAGAATGGATCGTACAAATAAATTAGAATAGCTCATACGAATGAATTAGAATTCATCGTACGAATGAATTAGAATGGTTACATTCATATGAATGAATTAGAATGGATCGTATGACTGAATTAGAATGGATCGTGCGAATTAATTAGAATGGATCGTACGAATGAATTTGAATGGATACATTTGTGCGAATGAATCTGAATGGATTGTATGAATTAATTACAATGCCTCGTACGAATGGATTAGAATGGATCGTACGAATGAATTAGATTGGATTGTGCGAATAAATTAGAATGGATACATTCGTGCGAATGAATTAGAATGGATCGTACGAATGAATTAGAATGGATCATACAAATGAATTAGAAAGGTTACATTCGTGAGAATGAATTAGAATGGATCGTATGAATGAATTAGAATGGATCATGCGAATGAATTTGAATGGATCGTACGAATGAATTAGAATGGATCGAACGAATGAATTAGAATGGATATATTTGAGCTAATGAATTAGAATAGATCGTAGGAATGAATTAGAATGGATCATACGAATGAATTAAAATGGATCGTGCGGATGAATTAGAATGGATTGAACGAATGAATTAGAATGGATACATTCGTGCGAATGAATTAGAATGGATCGGACGAATGAATTAGAATGGATCGTACGATTCATTCTAATTCATTCGTACGATCCATTCTAATTCTTTCGTACGATCCATTCTAATTCATTCACACGATCTATTCTAATTCATTCGTACAATCCATTCTAATTCATTCGTACGATCCATTCTAATTCATTCATACTATCCATTCTAATTCATTCGTACGATCCATTCTAATTCATTCGTACAATCCATTCTAATTCATTCGTACGATCCATTCTTATTCATTCATACGATCCATTCTAATTCATTCGCACAAATGTATCTATTATAATTCATTCGTACAATGTGTTCTAATCCATTCGTACGATCCATTCTAATTCATTCGTACAATCTATTCTAATTCATTCGTACGATCCATTCTAATTCATTCATACGATCCATTCTAACTCATTCGGTGGATCCATTCTAATTCATTCGTACGATCCATTCTAATTTATTCGCACAATCCATTCTAATTCATTCGTATGATCCATTCTAATTCATTCGCACGATCCATTCTAATTCATTCATACGATCCATTCTAATTCATTCGCGCGATGCAATCTAATTCATTCGCACAAATGTATCTATTCTAATTCATCCATACAATGCGTTCTAATCCATTCGTACGATCCATTCTAATCCATTCGTACGATCCATTCTAAATCATTCGCACGAATGTAACCATTCTAATACATTCTTATGATCCATTCTAATTCATTCGCACGATCCATTCTAATTCATTCGCACGATCCATTCTAATTCATTTGTATGAATGTATCCATTCTAATTCATTCGCACGATCCATTCTAATGCATTCGTATGATTCATTCTAATTCATTCGCACGATCCATTCTAATTCATTCGCACGATCCTTTCTAATTCATTCGTACGATCCATTCTAATTCATTCATACGATCTATTCTAATTCATTCGCACGAATGTATCCATTCTAATTCATTTGCACAATCCAATCTAATTCAAACGTACGATCCATTCTAATTCATTCACATGATGTATTCTAATTCAGTCGTATGATCCATTCTAATTAATTCGTATGATTCATTCTAATTCATTCGTACGATCCATTCTCACAAATGTAACCTTTCTAATTCATTTGTACGATCTATTCTAATTCATTCATACAATCCATTCTAATTCATTCGCACGAATGTATCCATTCTAATTCATTCGTTCGATCCATTCTAATTCATTCGTACGATCCATTCTAATTCATTCGCACGCTCCATTCTAATACATTCGTACGATCCATTCTAATTCATTCCTACGATCTATTCTAATTCATTCACTCGAATGTATCCATTCTAATTCATTCGTTCGATCCATTCTAATTCATTCGTACGATCCATTCAAATTCATTTGCATGATCCATTTTAATTCATTCGTACGATCCATTCTAATTCATTCTCACGAATGAATTAGAATGGATCATACGAATGAATTAGAATAGATCGTAGGAATGAATTAGAATGGATCGTATGAATAAATTAGAATGGATCGTACGAATGAATTAGAATGGATCGTACGAATGAATTAGAATTGATCATACGAATGAATTAGAATGGATAATACGAATGACTTAGAATGGATCGTACGAATGATTAATGAATGGATCATATGAATGAAATAGAATGGTTACATTCGTGCGAATGAATTAGAATGGATCGTACAAATACATTAGAATGGATCGTACGAATGAATTATAATGAATTAGAATGGATACATTCGTGCGAATGAATTAGAATGGATCGTACGAATGAATTAGAATGGATTGTACGAATGAATTAGAATGGATCGTATGAATGAATTAGAATGGTTACATTCGTGCGAATGAATTAGAATGGATCGTACAAATGAATTAGAATGGATCATGTGAATGAATTAGAATTGATCATACGAATGAATTAGAATGGATCGTACCAATGGATTAGAACGCATTGTACGAATGAATTAGAATAGATACATTTGTGCGAATAAATTAGATTGCATCGTACGAAAGAATTTGAATGGATCGGACGAATGAATTAGAATGGATCGTACGAATGAATTAGAATGGATAATAGGAATGAATTAGAATGGATCGTGCAAATGAATTAGAATGGATACATTGGTGCGAATGAATTAGAATGGATCGTGCGAATGAATTAGAATGGATCGTACGAATGAATTAGAATGGATATATTTGAACGAATAAATTAGAATGGATCATACGAATGAATTAGAATGGATCGTACGAATAAATTAGAATGAATCGTGCGAATGAATTAGAATCGATCGTACGAATGAATTCGAATGGATCGTACGAATGAATTAGATCATATGAATGAATTAGAATGGTTCGTACGAATGAATTAAAATGGATACATTCATACGGCAGAATTAGAATGGATCGTGCGAATTAATTAGAATAGATTGTACAAATGAATTTAAATGGATACATTTGTGAGAATGAATCTGAATGGATTATATGAATGAATTACAATGGATCGTACGAATGAATTAGAATGGATCATACGAATGAATTAGAATAGCTCATACGAATGAATTAGAATGAATCGTACGAATGAATTAGAATGGTTACATTCGTGCGAATGAATTAGAATAGATCGTACGAATGAATTAGAATGGATCGTACGAATAAATTCGAATGGATCGTGCGAATGAAGTAGAATGGATCGTATGAATAAATTAGAATGGATCGTGCGAATGAATTAGAATGGATCGTACGTATGAATTAGAATGGATCGTACGAATGAATAAGAATGGATCGTGCGAATGAATTAGAATGGATCGTACGAATAAATTAGAATAGATATATTTGAACGAATAAATTAGAATGGATCATGCGAATTAATAAGAATAGATCGTACGAATGAATTAGAATGGATACATTTGTGCGAATGAATTTAAATGGATCGGGCTAATGGATTAGAATGAATCGTGCGAATTAATTAGAATAGATCGTACGAATGAATTTAAATGGATACATTTGTGCGAATGAATCTGAATGGATTGTATGAATGAATTACAATGGATCGTACGAATGAATTAGAATGGACCGTACGAAAGGATTAGAATGGATCGGATGAATGAATTAGAATGGATCGTACAAATGAATTAGAAAGGTTACATTTGTGAGAATGAATTAGAATGGATCCAACGAATGAATTAGAATGGATTGTATGAATAAATTAGAATGGATCGTGCGAATGAATTAGAATGGATCGTACGAATAAATTAGAATGGATCGTGCGAATGAATTAGAATGGATCGTACGAATGAATTAGAATGGATCGTACGAATGAATAAGAATGGATCATGCGAATGAATTAGAATGGATCGTACAAATGAATTAGAATGGATATATTTGAACGAATAAATTAGAATGGATCATACGAATGAATTAGAATGGATCGTACGAACGAATTAGAATGGATCGTGCGAATGAATTAGAATCGATCGTACGAATGAATTAGATTGGATCGTACGAATGAATTAAATCGTACGAATGAATTAGATCGTACGATCCATTCTAATTCGTTCGTACGATCCATTCTAATTCATTCCTAAGATCTATTCTAATTCATTCGCTTGAATGTATCCATTCTAATTCATTCGTTCGATCCATTCTAATTCATTCGTACGATCTATTCAAATTCCTTCGCATGATCCATTCTAATTCATTCGTACGATCCATTCTAATTCATTCTCACGAATGTAACCTTTCTAATTCGTTTGTATGATCCATTCTAATCCATTCGTACGAGCCATTCTAATCCATTCGTACGATCCATTCTAATCCATTCGTACGATCCATTTTAATTCATTCGCACGAATGTGACCATTCTAATTCATTCGTATGATCCATTCTAATTAGTTCCTACGATCCATTCTAATTCATTCGCACGAATGTATCCATTTTAATTCATTTGCACGATCCATACTAATTCATTCCCATGATCCATTCTAATTCATTCGTACGATCCATTCTAATTCATTCTCACGAATGTAACCTTTCTAATTCATTTGTATGATCCATTCTAATTCATTCGTACGATCCATTCTAATCCATTCATACGATCCATTCAAATCCATTAGTACGATCTATTCTAATCCATTCGTACGATCCATTCTAATTCATTCATACGATCCATTCTAATTCATTCTCACAAATGTAACCTTTCTAATTCATTTCTACGATCCATTCTAATTCATTTGTACGATCCATTCTAATCCATTTGTACGATCCATTCTAATCCATTCGTACGATCTATTCTAATTCATTCGCACGAATGTAACCATTCTAATTCATTCGTACGATCCATTCTAATTCATTCCTACGATCCATTCTAATTTATTCGCATGAATGTATCCATTCTAATTCATTTGTACGATCCATTCTAATTCATTCCTATGATCCATTCTAATTCATTCGTACGATCCATTCTAATTTATTCGTACGATCCATTCTATTTCATTCGTACGATCCATTCTAATTCATTCGCATGATCCATTCGTACGATCCATTCTAATCCATTCGTACGATCCATTCTAATTCATTCATACGATCCATTCTAATTCGTTAGTACGATCCATTCTAATTCGTTCGTACGATCCATTCTAATTCATTCGCATGATCCATTCTAATTCAT
The DNA here is from genome assembly GCA_947650365.1 of Chamaelirium japonicum. NCBI lineage: Eukaryota > Viridiplantae > Streptophyta > Magnoliopsida > Liliales > Melanthiaceae > Chamaelirium > Chamaelirium japonicum. Next base: position 72,023,432 of record OX393558.1, on the reverse strand, counting down.
TCGTACGATCCATTCTAATTCATTCGTACGATCCATTCTAACTCATTCGCACAAATGTATCCATTCTAATTCATTCATACGATCCATTCTAATTCATTCGCACGATCCATTCTAATTCATTCGTACGATCCATTCTAATTTATTCGTACGATCCATTCTAATTCATTCGCACAAATGTATCCATTCTAGTTCATTTGTATGATCCATTCTAATTCATTCGTACGATCCATTCTAATTCATTCGTACGATCCATTTTAATCCATTCGTACGATCCATTCTAATTCATTCCTATGATCCATTCTAATTCATTCGTACGATCCATTCTAATTCATTCGCTCGAATGTATCTATTCTAATTCATTCGTACGATCCATTTTAATTCGTTCATACGATCCATTCTAATTCGTTCGTACGATCCATTCTAATTCATTCGTACGATCCATTCTAATTCATTCACACGATCCATTCTAATTCATTTGTACGATCCATTTTAATTCATTCGCATGATCCATTCTAATTCATTCATATAATACATTCATACGACTGAATTAGAATGGATTGTACGAATGAATTAGAATTGATCATACGAATGAATTAGAATGGATCGTACGAATGAATTAGAATGGATCGTGCGAATGAATTCGAATGGATCGTACGGATGAATTAGAATGGATATATTTGAACGAATAAATTAGAATGGATCACACGAATGAATTAGAATGGATCGTACGAATGAATTAGAATGAATCGTACGAATGAATTAGAATGGATCGTACAAATGTATTAGAAAGGTTACATTTGTGAGAATGAACTAGAATGGATCGTACGAATGAATTAGAATGGATCGTACGAATGGATTAGAATGGATCGTACGAATGAATTAGAATGGATCGTACGAATTCATTAGAATGGATACATTCGTGCGAATGAATTAGAATGGATCGTACGAATGAATTAGAATGGATCGTGCGAATTAATTAGAATGGATCGTACGAATGAATTAGAATTGATCATGCGAAAGAATTAGAATGGATCGTACAAATGAATTAGAATGGATACATTTGTGCGAATGAATTAGAATGGATCGTACGAATGAATTAGAATGGATCGTGCGAATGAATTAGAATGGATCGTGCGAATGAATTAGAATGGATCATGCGAATGAATTAGAATGGATACATTCGTACAAATGAATTAGAATGGATCGTACGAATGAATTAGAATGGATCGTAGGAATGAAATAGAATGCTTACATTTGTGCGAATAAATTAGAATGGATCGTACGAATGGATTAGAATGGATCGTACGAATGAATTAGAATGGATCGTAAAAATAAATTAGAAAGGTTATATTTGTAAAAATGAATTAGAATGGATCGTACGAATGGATTAGAATGAATCGTACGAATGCATTAGAATGGATACATTCGAGCGAATGAATTAGAATAGATCGTAGGAATGAATTAGAATGGATCATAGGAATGAATTAGAATGGATCGTACAAATGAATTAGAATGGATACATTCATGCGAATGAATTAGAATGGATCGTAGGAATGAATTAGAATGGATCGTACGAATGAATTAGAATGGTTACATTCGTGCGAATGAATTAGAATAGATCGTACGAATGGATTAGAATGGATCGTACAAATGGATTAGAATGGATCGTACGAATGAATTAGAATAGATCATGCGAATGAATTAGAATGGATCGTGCGAATGAATTAGAATGGATCATGCGAATGAATTAGAATGGATACATTCGTACAAATGAATTAGAATGGATCGTACGAATGAATTAGAATGGATCGTACGAATGAAATATAATGCTTACATTCGTGCGAATGAATTAGAATAGATCGTACGAATGGATTAGAATGGATCGTACGAATGAATTAGAATGGATCGTAAAAATAAATTAGAAAGGTTATATTTGTGAAAATGAATTAGAATGGATCATACGAATTGATTAGAATGAATCGTACGAATGCATTAGAATGGATACATTCGAGCAAATGAATTAGAATAGATCATAGGAATGAATTAGAATGGATCATAGGAATGAATTAGAATGGATCGTACAAATGAATTAGAATGGATACATTCATGCGAATGAATTAGAATGGATCGTAGGAATGAATTAGAATGGATCGTACGAATGAATTAGAATGGTTACATTCGTGCGAATGAATTAGAATAGATCGTACGAATGGATTAGAATGAATCGTACAAATGGATTAGAATGGATCGTACAAATGGATTAGAATAGATCGTACGATCCATTCAAATTCATTCGTACGATCCATTCTAATTCATTCTCACAAATGTACCCTTTCTAATTCATTTGTACGATCCATTCTAATTCATTCGTACGATCCATTCTAATCCATTTGTACGATCAATTCTAATCCATTCGTACGATCTATTCTAATTCATTCGCACGAATGTAACCATTCTAATTCATTCGTATGATCCATTCTAATTTATTCCTACGATCCATTCTAATTCATTCGCATGAATGTATCCATTCTAATTCATTTGTACGATCCATTCTAATTCATTCCTATGATCCATTCTAATTCATTCCTATAATCTATTCTAATTCATTTGCTCGAATGTATCCATTCTAATGCATTCGTACGATTCATTCTAATCAATTCGTATGATCCATTCTAATTCATTTTCACAAATATAACCTTTCTAATTTATTTTTACGATCCATTCTAATTCATTCGTACGATCCATTCTAATTCATTTGTACGAATGTATCCATTCTAATTCATTCGCATGATCCATTCTAATTCATTCGCACGATCCATTCTAATTCATTCGTATGATCCATTCTAATTCATTCGTACGATCCATTCTAATTCATTCGCACAAATGTATCCATTCTAATTCATTCGTACGATCCATTCTAATTCTTTCGCACGATCAATTCTAATTCATTCGTATGATCCATTCTAATTAATTCGCACGATCCATTCTAATTCATTCGTACGATCCATTCTAATTCATTCGCACGAATGTATCCATTCTAATGAATTCGTACGATCCATTCTAATTCATTCGTACGATCCATTCTAATTTATTCGTACGATCCATTCTAATTCATTCGTACGATCCATTCTAATTCATTCTCACAAATGTAACCTTTCTAATTCATTTGTACGATCCATTCTAATTCATTCGTACGATTCATTCTAATTCATTCGTACGATCCATTCTAATTCATTCATGTGATCCATTCTAATTTATTCGTTCAAATATATCCATTCTAATTCATTCGTACGATCCATTCGAATTCATTCGCACGATCCATTCTAATTCATTCGTACGATCCATTCTAATTCATTCGTATGATAAATTCTAATTCATTCGTACAATCCATTCTAATTCAGTCGTATGAATGTATTATATGAATGAATTAGAATGGATCATGCGAATGAATTAAAATAGATCGTACAAAAGAATTAGAATGGATCGTGCGAATGAATTAGAATGGATCGTACGAATGAATTAGAATGGATCGTACAAACGAATTAGAATGGATCGTATGAACGAATTAGAATGGATCGTACGAATGAATTAGAAAGGATACATTCGAGCGAATGAATTAGAATGGATTGTACGAATGAATTAGAATGGATCATAGGAATGAATTAGAATGCATCGTACGAATGGATTAAAATGGATCGTACGAATGGATTAGAATGGATCGTACGAATGAATTAGAATAGATCATACAAATGAACTAGAATGGATACATTTGTGCGAATGAATTAGAATGGATCGTACGAATAAATTAGAATGGATCGTACGAATGAATTAGAATGGATCGTGTGAATGAATTAGAATGGATACATTTGTGCGAATGAGTTAGAATGGATCGTACGAATGAATTTGAATGGATCGTACGAATGAATTAGAATGGATCGTGCGAATGAATTAGAATGGATCGTACGAACGAATTAGAATGGATCGTACGAACGAATTAGAATGGATCGTACGAATGGATTAGAATGGATCGTACGAATGGATCATGCGAATGAATTAGAATGGATCGTACAAATGTAATAGAATGGATCGTACGAATAAATTAGAATGGATCGTACAAATGAATTAGAATGGATCATAGGAATGAATTAGAATGGATCGTACAAATGAATTAGAATGGGTACATTCATGCGAATGAATTAGAATGGATCGTAGGAATGAATTAGAATGGATCGTACAAATGAATTAGAATGGTTACATTCGTGCGAATGAATTAGAATAGATCGTACGAATGGATTAGAATGGATCGTACAAATGGATTAGAATGGATCGTACGAATGAATTAGAATGGATCGTAGAAATGAATTAGAAAGGTTATATTTGTGAGAATGAATTAGAATGGATCGTACAAATGAATTAGAATGGATCGTACGAATGGATTAGAATAGATCGTACTAATGGATTTGAATGGATCGTATGAATGGATTAGAATGGATCGTACGAATGAATTAGAATGGATCATACAAATGAATTAGAAAGGTTACATTCGTGAGAATGAATTAGAATGGATCGTACGAATGAATTAGAATGGATCGTGGGAATGAATTAGAATGGATCGTGCAAATGAATTAAAATGGATACATTCGTGCGAATGAATTAGAATGGATCGTAGGAACTAATTAGAATGGATCATACGAATGAATTAGAATGGTCACATTCGTGCGAATGAATTAGAATGGATCGTACGAATGGATTAGAATGGATCGTATGAATGGATTAGAATGGATCGTACGAATAGATTAGAATGGATCATACAAATGAATTAGAAAGGTTACATTCGTGAGAATGAATTAGAATGGATCGTACGAATGAATTAGAATGGATCATGCGAAGGAATTTGAATGGATCGTACGAATGAATAAGAATGGATCGAACGAATGAATTAGAATGGATACATTCGAGCGAATGAATTAGAATAGATCTTAGGAATGAATTAGAATGGATCGTACGAACGAATTAGAATGGATCGTACGATCTAATTCATTCGTAAGATCTAATTCATTCGTACGATCCAATCTAATTCATTCGTACGATCGATTCTAATTCATTCGCACGATCCATTCTAATTCATTCGTACGATCCATTCTAATTCATTCGTATGATCTATTCTAATTTATTTGTTCAAATATATCCATTCTAATTCATTCGTAAGATCTAATTCATTCGTACGATCCATTCTAATTCATTCGCACGATCCATTCTTATTCATTCGTACGATTCATTCTAATTCATTCGTACGATCCATTCTAATTCATTCGCACGATCCATTCTAATTTATTCGTACGATCCATTCTAATTCATTCGCACGATCCATACTAATTTATTCGTACGATCCATTCTAATTCATTCGTTGGATCCATTCTAATTCATTCTCGCAAATGTAACCTTTCTAATTCATTTGTACGATCTATTCTAATTCATTCGTCCGATCCATTCTAATCCATTCGTACGATCCATTCTAATTCATTCGTACGATCCATTGTAATTCATTCATACAATCCATTCAGATTCATTCGCACAAATGTATCCTTTTAAATTCATTCGTACAATCTATTCTAATTAATTCGCACGATCCATTTTAATCCATTCGCACGATCCATTTAAATTCATTCGCACAAATGTATCCATTCTAATTCATTCGTACGATCTATTCTAATTAATTCGCATGATCCATTCTAATTTATTCGTTCAAATATATCTATTCTAATTCATTCGTACGATCCATTCTAATTCATTCGCACGATCCATTCTTATTCATTCGTACGATCTATTCTAATTCATTCGTACGATCCATTCTATTTCATTCGCACGATCCATTCTAATTTATTCGTACGATCCATTCTAATTCATTCGCATGATCCATTCTAATTTATTCGTACGATCCATTCTAATTCATTCGTACGATCTATTCTAATTCATTCGCACGAATGTAACCATTCTAATTCATTCAACCGATTCATTCTAATTCATTCGTATGAGCTATTCTAATTCATTTGTACGATCCATTCTAATTCATTCGTACGATCCATTGTAATTCATTCATACAATCCATTCAGATTCATTCGCACAAATGTATCCATTTAAATTCATTCGTACGATCTATTCTAATTAATTCGCACGATCCATTCTAATTCAGCCGTATGAATGTATCCATTTTAATTCATTCGTACGATCCATTCTAATTCATTCGTACGATCTAATTCATTCGTACGATCCATTCTAATTCATTCGTACGATCGATTCTAATTCATTCGCACGATTCATTCTAATTTATTCGTACGATCCATTCTAATTCATTCGTATGATCCATTCAAATTTATTCGTTCAAATATATCCATTCTAATTCATTCGTACGATCCATTCTAATTCATTCGCACGATCCATTCTAATTCATTCGCACGAATGTATCCATTCTATTTCATTTGCACGATCCATTCTAATTCATTCCTATTATCCATTCTAATTCATTCGTACGATCCATTCTAATTCATTCGTCCGATCCATTCAAATTCTTTTGTACGATGCAATCTAATTCATTCACACAAATGTATCTATTCTAATTCATTCGTATAATGCGTTCTAATCCATTGGTACGATCATTTCTAATTCATTCGTATGATCAATTCTAATTCATTCGCACGATCCATTCTAATTCATTCGTACGATCCATTCTAATTCATTCGCACGAATGTAACCATTCTAATTCATTCGTACGATCCATTCTAATTCATTCGTACAATCAATTCTAATTCATTCGTACGATCCATTCTAATTCATTCGCACGAATGTATCCATTCTAATTCATTATAATTCATTCGTACGATCCATTCTAATGCATTCGTACGATCCATTCTAAATCATTCGCACGAATGTAACCATTCTAATTCATTCATATGATCCATTCTAATTCATTCGTACAATCCATTCTAAGTCATTCGTATTATCCATTCTAATTCATTCGTATGATCAATTCTAATTCATTCGTACGATCCATTCTAATTCATTCGTATGATCCATTCTAATTTATTCATACGATCCATTTTAATTCATTCCTACGATCTATTCTAATTCATTCGTATGATCCATTCTAATTCATTCGTACGAATGAATTAGAATGGATCATATGAACGAATTAGAATGGATCATATGAACGGATTAGAATGGATTGTACGAATGAATTAAAATGGATACATTCGTGCAAATGAATTAGAATAGATCGTACGAATGAATTAGAATGGATCGTACGAATGCATTAGAGTGGATCATACGAATGAATTAGAATGGATCGTACGAATGAATTAGAATGGATCATGCGAATGAATTTGAATGGATCGTACAAATGAATTAGAATGGATCGAACGAATGAATTAGAATGGATACATTTGAGCGAATGAATTAGAATAGATCGTAGGAATAAATTAGAATAGATACATTTGTGCGAATGAGTTAGAATGGATCATACGAATGAATTAGAATGGATCATACGAATGAATTAGAATGGATCGTGCGAATGAATTAGAATGGATTGTACGAATGAATTAGAATGGACACATTCGAGCGAATGAATTAGAATAGATCGTAGGAATGAATTAGAATGGATCATACGAATGAATTAGAATGGACCGTGCAAATCAATTAGAATGGATTGTACGAATGAATTAGAATGGATACATTCGTACGAATGAATTAGAATGGATCGGACGAATGAATTAGAATGGATCGTTTGATTCATACTAATTCATTCGTACGAATGTATCCATTCTAATTCATTCGTACGATCCATTTTAATTCATTCGCACGATCCATTCTAATTCATTCGTACGATCCATTCTAATTCATTTGCACAATTCATTCTAAAATGAGTTAGAATGGATCATACGAATGAATTAGAATGGATCGTACGACTGAATTAGAATGGATTGTGCGAATGAATTAGAATGGATCGTATAAATGAATAAGAATGGATCATACGAATGAATTAGAATGGATCGTACGAATGAATTAGAATGGATCGTGCAAATGAATTAGAAAGGTTACATTTGTGAGAAATTAGAAAGGTTACATTTGTGAGAATGAATTAGAATGGATACATTTGTGCGAATGAATTAGAATAGGTTAGAATGGATCGTACGAATGGATTAGAATACATTCTAATTCATTTGTATGATCCATTCTAATTCATCGCACGATCCATTCTAATTCATTCGCTCGAATGTATCCATTCTAATTCATTCATACGATCCATTCTAATGCATTCGTACGATCCATTCTAATTCATTCATACGATCCATTCTAATTCATTCATATGATATTTTTCTAATTCATTCGCACGAATGTAACCATTCTAATTCATTCGTATGATTCATTCTAATTCATTCGTACGATCCATTCTAATTCATTCGTACGATCCATTCTAATTCATTCGTGCGAATGAATTATAAAGGTTACATTTGTGAGAATGAATTAGAATGGATCGTACGAATGAATTAGAATGGATCGTATGAATGAATTAGAATGGATCATACAAATGAATTAGAAAGGTTACATTCGTGAGAATGAATTAGAATGGATCGTACGAATGAATTAGAATGGATCATCCGAATGAATTTGAATAGATCGTACGAATGAATTAGAATGGATCGAACGAATGAATTAGAATGGATACACTCTAGCGAATGAATTAGAATAGATCGTAGGAATGAATTAGAATGGATCATACGAATGAATTAGAATGGATAGTACGAATGCATTAGAATAGATCATACGAATGCATTAGAATGGATACATTCGTGCGAATGAATTAGAATGGATCCTACGAATGAATTAGAATGGATCGTGCGAATGAATTAGACGTGAGAATGATTTAGAATGGACCGTACGAATGAATTAGAATGGATCATGCGAATGAATTTGAATGGATCGTACGAATGAATTAGAATGGATCAAACAAATGAATTAGAATGGTTATATTTGTGAGAATGAATTAGAATGGATCGTACGAATGAATTAGAATGGATCGTATGAATGAATTAGATTGCATCGTACAATCCATTCTATTCATTCGCTCGAATGTATCCATTCTAATTCATTCGTACGATCCATTCTAATTCATTCTCACGAATGAAACCATTCTAATTCATTCGTACGATCCATTCTAATTCATTCCTTCGATCCATTCTAATTCATTCGCACGAATGTATCCAGTCTAATTCATTTGCACGATCCATTCTAATTCATTCCTATGATCCATTCTAATTCATTCGTATGATCTATTCAAATTCATTCGCTCGAATGTATCCTTTCTAATTCATTTGTATGATCCATTCTAATTCATTCGTACGATCCTTTCTAATCCATTCATACGATCATTCTAATCCATTCGTACGATCCATTCTAATTCAGTCGCACGAATGTAACCATTCTAATTCATTCGTACGACCCATTCTAATTCATTCCTACGATCCATTCTAATTCATTCGCACGATCCATTCAAATTCATTCGCATGATCTATTCTAATTCATTCGTACGATCCATTCTAATTCATTCTCACGAATGTAACCTTTCTAATTCATTTGTACGATCCATTCTAATTCATTCGTACGATCTAATTCATTCGTACGATCCATTCTAATTCATTCGTACGATCGATTCTAATTCATTCGCACGATCCATTCTAATTCATTCGTGCGAATGAATTAGAATGGATCGTACGAATGAATTAGAATGGATCGTACGAATGAATAAGAATGGATCGTAGGAATGAATTAGAATGGATCCACCGAATGAGTACGAATGTATTAGAATGGATCATACAAATGAATTAGGAAGGTTACATTCGTGAGAATGAATTAGAATGGATCGTACGAATGAATTAGAATGGATCATGCGAATGAATTTGAATGGATCGTATGAATGAATTAGAATGGATCGAACGAATGAATTAGAATGGATACATTCGAGTGAATGAATTAGAATAGATCGTAGGAATGAATTAGAATGGATCGTACGAATATATTAGAATGGAGCGTGCGAATGAATTAGAATGGATCGTACGAATGAATTAGAATGGATCGAACGAATGAATTAGAATGGATACATTCGTGCGAATGAATTAGAATGGATTGTACGAATGAATTAGAATAGATCGTACAAATGAATTAGAAAGGTTACATTTGTGAGAATGGATCGTACGAATGAATTAGAATGAATCATACGAATGAATTATACGTTTGAATGGATCGTACATTTGTGAGAATGGATCGTACGAATGAATCATACGTTTGAATTAGATTGGATTGTGCGAATGAATTAGAATAGATACATTCGTGCGAATGAATTAGAATAGATCGTATGAATGAATTAGAATGGATCGTACGAATGAATTAGAATGGATCGTGCGAATGAATTAGAATGGATCGTGCGAATGAATTAGAATGAATCATACGAATGCAATAGAATAGATCGTGCGAATGAATTAGAATGGATACATTCGTAAAAATGAATTAGAATGGATCGTGCGAATGAATTAGAATGGATCGTGCGAATGAATTAGAATGGATCATAAGAATGATTTAGAATGGTTACATTCGTGCGAATGATTTAGAATGGATCGTACGAATGGATTAGAATGGATCGTACGAATGGATTAGAACGCATTGTATGGATGAATTAGAATAGATACATTTGTGCGAATGAATTAGATTGCATCGTGCGAATGAATTAGAATGGATCGTATGAATGAATTAGAATGGATCGTGCGAATGAATTAGAATGGATCGTACGAATGAATTAGAATGGATTGTGCGAATAAATTAGAATGGATCGTACGAATGAATTAGAATGGATCCACCGAATGAGTTAGAATGGATCGTATGAATGAATTAGAATGGATCGTACGAATGAATTAGAATAGATTGTACGAATGAATTAGAATGGATCGTACGAATGGATTAGAACGCATTGTACGAATGAAGTATAATAGATACATTTGTGCGAATGAGTTAGAATGGATTGTATGAATGAATAAGAATTGATCGTACGAATGAATTAGAATGGATTGTATGAATGAATTAGAATGGATCGTACGAATGAATTAGAATGGATAGTGCGAATGAATTAGAATGGATTGTACGAATGAATTAGAATTGATCGTGCGAATGAATTAGAATGGATCGTATGAAAGAATTAGAATGGATCGTACGAATGAATTAGAATGAATCGTACGATCCATTCTAATTCATTCGTCCGATCCATTCTAATTCATTCGCACGAATGTATCTATTCTAATTCATTCGTTTAATCCTTTCTAATTCATTCGCACGATCCATTCTAATTCATTCGTATGATCCATTCTAATTCATTCCTACGATCTATTCTAATTCATTAGCTCAAATATATCCATTCTAATTCATTCGTTCGATCCATTCTAATTCATTCGTACGATCCATTCAAATTCATTCGCAAGATCCATTCTAATTCATTCATACGATCCATTCTAACTCATTCTCACGAATGTAACCTTTCTAATTCATTTTTATGATCCATTCTAATTCATTCGTACGATCCATTCTAATTCATTCGCACGAATGTATCCATTCTAATTTATTCGCACAATCCAATCTAATTCATTCGTACGATCCATTCTAATCCATTTGTACGAGGCATTGTAATTAATTCATACAATCCATTCAGATTCATTCGCACAAATGTATCCATTCAAATTCATTCGTACGATCCATTCTAATTAATTCGCACGATCCATTCTAATTCAGTCGTACAATCCATTCTAATTCATTCGTATGAATGTAACCATTCTAATTCATTCGTACGATGCATTCTATTTCATTCGTATGAGCTATTCTAATTTATTCGTACGATCCATTCTAATTCATTTGTACGATCCATTCTAATCCATTCGTACGATCCATTTTAATCCATTCGTACGATCCATTCTAATTCATTCGCATGATCTATTCTAATTCATTCGTACGATCCATTCTAATTCATTCTCACGAATGTAACCTTCTAATTCATTTGTATGATCCATTCTAATTCATTCATACGATCCATTCTAATCCATTCGTACGAATGAATTAGAAAGGTAACATTTGTGAGAATGAATTAGAATGGATCGTACTATCCATTCTAATTCAATCGTATGATCAATTCTAATTCATTCGCATGATCCAATCTAATTCATTCATACGATCCATTCTAATTCATTCGCACGAATGTAACCATTCTAATTCATTCGTACGATCCATTCTAATTCATTCCTACGATCCATTCTAATTCATTCGCACGAATGTAGCCATTCTAATTCATTTGCACGATCCATTCTAATTCATTCCTATGATCCATTCTAATTCATTCGTACGATCCATTCTAATTCATTCGCTCGAATGTATCCATTCTAATTCTTCGTACGATCCATTCTAATTCGTTCGTACGATCCATTCTAATTCGTTCGTACGATCCATTCTAATTCATTCGCACGATCCATTCTAATTCATTCTCACGAATGTAACCTTTCTAATTCATTTGTATGATCCATTCTAATTCATTCGTACGATCCATTCTAATCCATTCGTACGATCCATTCTCATCCATTCGTACGATCCATTCTAATTCATTCTCACAAATGTAACATTTCTAATTCATTTGTACGATCCATTCTAATCTATTCGTACGATCCATTCTAATCCATTCGTACGATTCATTCTAATTCATTCGCACGAATGTAACCATTCTAATTCATTCGTACGATCCATTCTAATTCATTCGTATGATCCATTCTAATTAATTCGCACAAATGTATCCATTCTAATTCATTCGTATGATCCATTCTTATTCATTCATACGATCCATTCTAATTCATTTGTACGAATGAATTAAAATGGATCGTACAAATGAATTAGAATGGATCGTGCGAATGAATTAGAATGGATCGTACGAACAAATTAGAATGGATCGTACGAACGAATTAGAATGGATAGTATGAACGAATTAGAATGGATCGTACGAAAGAATTAGAAGGATTACATTCGAGCGAATGAATTAGAATGGATCAAACGAATGAATTAGAATGGATCATAGGAATGAATTAGAATGGATCGTGCAAATGAATTAGAATGGATACATTCGTGCAAATGAATTAGAATGGATCGTAGGAATGAATTAGAATGGATCGTACGAATGAATTAGAACGGTTACATTCGTGCGAATGAATTAGAATGGATCGTACGAATGGATTTGAATGGATCATAGGAATGAATTAGAATGGATCGTATGAATGAATTAGAATAGATCGTACAAATGAATTAGAAAGGTTACATTTGTGAGAATGAATTAGAATGGATCGTACGATTCATTCTAATTCATTCGTACGATCCATTCAAATTCATTCGCACGATCCATTCTAATTTATTCGTATGATTCATTCTAATTCATTCGTACGATCCATTCTAATTCATTCGCACAAATGTATCCATTCTAATTCATTCGTACAATCCATTCTAATTCATTCGTACGATCCATTCTAATTCATTCGTACGATCCATTCTAATCCATTCGTACGCTCCATTCTAATCCATTCGTACGATCCATTCTAATTCATTCGTACGATCCATTCTAATGCATTCGTTCGATCCATTCTAATTTATTCGTACGATCCATTCTAATTCATTACTATGATCCATTCTAATTCGTTCGTACGATCCATTCTAATTCATTCGCTCGAATGTATCCATTCTAATTCATTCGTACAATCCATTCTAATTCATTCGTACGATCCATTCTAAATCATTCGTATGAATGAATTTGAATGGATCGTACGAATGAATTAGAATGGATACATTTGTGCGAATGAATTTGAATGGATCGTATGAATAAATTAGAATGAATCATATGAATGAATAAGAATGGATCGTGCGAATGCATTTGAATGGATCGTACGAATGAATTAGAATGAATCGTACGATCCATTCTAATTCATTCTCACAAATGTAACCTTTCTAATTCATTTGTACGATCTATTCTAAATTCATTCGTCCGATCCATTCTAATCCATTCGTACGATCCATTCTAATCCATTCGTACGATCTATTCTAATTCATTCGCACGAATGTAACCATTCTAATTCATTCGTATGATCCATTCTAATTCATTCCTATGATCCATTCTAATTCATTCGCATGAATGTATCCAGTCTAATTCATTTTCACAATCCATTCTAATACATTCCTATGATACATTCTAATTCATTCGTACGATCCATTCTAATTCATTCGCTTGAATGTATCCATTCTAATTCATTCGTACGATCCATTCTAATTTGTTCATACGATCCATTCTAATTCGTTCGTATGATCCATTCTAATTCGTTCATACGATCCATTCTAATTCATTAGTACGATCCATTCTAATTCATTCACACGAATATATCCATTCTAATGCATTCTTACGATTAATTCTAATTCATTCGCACGGTCCATTCTAATTCATTCGCACGATCCATTCTAATCCATTCGTACGATCCATTCTAATTCATTCGTACAAATGAATTAGAATGGATCGTATGAATGAATAAGAATAGATCATACGAATGAATTAGAATGGATCGTGCGAATGAATTAGAATGACTCGTACGAATGCACTAGAATGGATACATTCGTGCGAATTAATTAGAATGGATCGTACGAATGGATTAGAATGGATCGTACGAATGGATTAGAATGGATCGTACGAATGGATTAGAATGGATCGGACGAATGAATTTCAAATGGATCGTACGAATGAATTAGAAAGGTTACATTTGTGAGAATGAATTAGAATGGATCGTATGATTCATTCTAATTCATTCGTACGATCCATTCAAATTCATTCGCACGATCCATTCTAATCCATTCGTACGATCCATTCTAAATTCAGTCGTACGATCCATTCTAATTCATTCGCATGAATGTAACCATTCTAACTCATTCGTGCAATTCATTCTAATTCATTCGTACGATCCATTCAAATTCATTCGCATGATCCATTCTAACTCATTCGTACGATCCATTCTAATTCAATCGTATGATCCATTCTAATTCATTCGCACAAATGTATCCATTTTAATTAAATTGTACGATCCATTCTAATTTATTCATACGATCCATTCTAATTCATTCGCACGATCCATTCTAATTCATTCGTACGAACCATTCTAATCCATTCGTACGAATGGATTAGAATGGATACATTCGTGCCATCCATTCTAATTCATTTGCACGATCCATTCTAATCCATTCGTACGATCCATTCGTACGATCCATTCTAATCCATTCGTACGAACTATCCTAATTCATTCGTATGATCCATTCTAATTCATTTGCATGAATGTATCCATTCTAATTCATTCGTACGATCCATTCCAATTCATTCGTATAATCCATTCTAATTCATTCATGCAATCCATTCTAATTCATTCATACGGTCCATTCTAACTCATTCATACGATCCATTCTAATTCATTCGTACGATCCATTCCAATTCATTCGTACAAATGTATCCATTCTAATTCATTCGTACGATCTATTCTAATTCATTCCTACGATCCATTCTAATTCATTCGCACGAATGTATCCATTCTAATTCATTTGCACGATCCATTCTATTTCATTCCTCTGATCCATTCTAATTCATTCGTACGATCCATTCTAATTCATTCGCACGAATGTATCCATTCTAATTCATTTGCACGATCCATTCTAATTCATTCCTATGATCCATTCTAATTCATTCGTACGATCCATTCTAATTCATTCGCTCGAATATATCCATTCTAATTCATTCGTCCGATCCATTCAAATTCATTCGTACGATGCATTCTAATTCATTCGCACGGTCTATTCTAATTCATTCGTACAATCCATTCTAATTCATTGGTACGATCCATTCTAATTCATTCATACAATCCATTGAGATTCATTCGCACAAATGTATCCATTCAAATTCATTCGTACGTTGCTTTTTGATCATTCGATGTCGGCTCTTCCTATCATTGTGAAGCAGAATGCACCAAGTGTTGGATTAGAATTGATCATACGAATAAATTAGAATGGATCGTACGAATGAATTAGAATGGATCATGCGAATGAATTAAAATGGATCGTAGGAATGAATTTGAATAGATCATACGAATGAATTAGAATGGATCGTGCGAATGAATTAGAATGGATTAATTAGAACGGATTGTACGAATTAATTAGAATGGATCGTGCGAATGAATTAGAATGGATCGCACGATCGTTCTAATTCATTCGCATGATCCATTCTAAATTAGAATGAATCGTACGAATGAATTAGAATGGATCCACCGAATGAGTTAGAATGGATCATACGAATGAATTAGAATGGATCGTACGAATGAATTAGAATGGATTGTGCGAATGGATTAGAATGGATCATATGAATGAATAAGAATGGATCGTGCAAATGAATTAGAATGGATCGTACGAATGAATTAGAATGGATCGTGCGAATGAATTTGAAACATTCGTGCGGATGAATTAGAATGAATTAGAATGGATTGTACGAATGAATTAGAATGGATCGTGCAAATGAATTAGAATGGATACATTCGTGCGAATGAATTAGAATGGATCGTACAAATGAATTAGAATGGTTACATTCATGCTAATAAATTAGAATGGATCATACGAATGAATTAGAATGGATCGTGCGAATGAATTAGAATTGATCATACGAATGAATTAGAATGGATTCTATGAATGAATTAGAATGGATACATTTGTGCGAATGAATTAGAATGGATCGTACGAATGAATTAGAATGGATCGTGCGAATGAATTAGAATTGATCATACGAATGAATTAGAATGGATTCTACGAATGAATTAGAATGGATACATTTGTGCGAATGAATTAGAATGAATCGTGCGAATGAATTAGAATGGATTGTACAAATGAATTAGAATGGATACATTCGTACGAATGAATTAGAATGGATACATTCGTGCGAATAAATTAGAATGGATCAAACGCACGATCCATTCTAATTCATTCGTACGATCCATTCTAATTCATTCCTACGATCTATTCTAATTCATTCGCTCGAATGTATCCATTCTTATTCATTCGTTCGATCTATTCTAATTCATTTGTATGATCCATTCAAATTCATTCGCATGATCCATTCTAATTCATTCGTACGATCCATTCTAATTCAATCATATGATCCATTCTAATTCGTTCGCACAAATATATCCATTTTAACTCATTCATACGATCCATTCTAATTTATTCGTATGATCCATTCTAATTCATTCATACGATCCATTCTAATTCATTCGTAAGATCCATTCTAATTCGTTCGTACGATTCATTCTAATTCGTTCGTACGATCCATTATAATTCATTGTCACGATCCATTCTAATTCATTTGAACGATCCATTTTAATTCATTCGCATGATCTATTCTAATTCATTCGTACGATCCATTTTATTTCATTCGCACGAATGTATCCATTCTAATTCATTTGCACGATCCATTCTAATTCATTCCTATGATCCATTCTAATTCATTCGTACGATCCATTCTAATTCATTCGCTCGAATGTATCCATTCTAATTCATTCGTACGATCCATTCTAATTCGTTCATACGATCCATTCTAATTCGTTCGTACGATCCATTCTAATTCGTTCGTACGATCCATTCTAATTCATTCGCACGATCCATTCTAATTCATTCGCACGATCCATTCTAATTCATTCTCACGAATGTAACCTTTCTAATTCATTTGTATGATCCATTCTAATTCATTCGTACGATCCATTCTAATCCATTCATACGATCCATTCTAATTCATTTGCACGATCCATTCTAATTCATTCCTATGATCCATTCTAATTCATTCGTACGATCCATTCTAATTCATTCGCTCGAATGTATCCATTCTAATTCATTCGTACGATCCATTCTAATTCATTCTCACGAATGTAACCTTTCTAATTCATTTCTATCTATCCATTCTAATTCATTTGTACGATCCATTCTAATTCATTCGCACGATCCATTCTAATTCATTTGTACGATCCATTCTAATTCATTCGCACGATCCATTATAATTCATTCATACGATCCATTCTAATTCATTCGTACGATCCATTCTAATTCATTCGTCCGATCCATTCCAATTCATTCACATGAATGTATCCATTCTAATTCATTCGTACAATCCATTCTAATTCATTCGCATGATCCATTCGAATTCATTCGTATGATCCATTCTAATTCATTCCTACGATCTATTCTAATTCATTCGCTCGAATGTATCCATTCGAATTCATTTGTACGATCCATTCTAATTCATTCGTATGATCCATTCTCTAATTCATTCGTATGATCCATTCTAATTCATTCCTACGATCTATTCTAATTCATTCGCTCGAATGTATCCATTCTAATTCATTCGTTCGATCCATTCTAATTCATTCGTATGATCCATTCAAATTCATTCGCATGATCCATTCTAATTCATTCGTACGATCCATTCTAATTCTTTCTCACAAATGTAACCTTTCTAATTCATTTGTATGATCCATTCTAATTTATTCGCACGATCTATTCTAATTCATTCGTACGATCCATTCTAATTCATTCGCACGAATGTAACCATTCTAATTCATTCGTACGATCCATTCTAATTCATTCGTACGATCCATTCTAATTCATTCGTACGATCCATTCTAATTCATTCGCACGAATATATCCATTCTAATTCATTTGCACGATCCATTCTAATTCATTCCTATGATCCATTCTAATTCATTAGTACGATCCATTCTAATTCATTCGCTCGAATGTATCCATTCTAATTCATTC
Source organism: Chamaelirium japonicum (assembly GCA_947650365.1). Classification (NCBI taxonomy): domain Eukaryota; kingdom Viridiplantae; phylum Streptophyta; class Magnoliopsida; order Liliales; family Melanthiaceae; genus Chamaelirium; species Chamaelirium japonicum. The sequence goes on along the minus strand of OX393558.1, from coordinate 72,004,487 downwards.
GTACAATCCATTCTAATTCAATCGTACGATCCATTCTAATTCATTCGCACAAATATATCCATTCTAATTCATTCGTACGATCCATTCTAATTCATTCATACGATCCATTCTAATTCAATCGCACAAATGTATCCATTCTAATTCATTCGTTCGATCCATTCTAATTCATTCGCATAAATATTTCCAGTCTAATCCATTCGCACGATCCATTCTAATTCATTCGTACGATCCATTCTAATTCATTCATATGATCGTGCAAGTGAATTAGAATGGATACATTCGTGCGAATGAATTAGAATGGACCGTAGGAATGAATTAGAATGGATCGTACGAATGAATTAGAATGGTTACTTTCGTGTGAATGAATTAGAATGGATCGTACGAATGGATTAGAATGGATCATACGAATGGATTAGAATGGATCGTACGAATGAATTAGAATGGATCGTACAAATGAATTAGAAAGGTTACATTTGTGAGAATGGATTAGAATGGATCGTACAAATGGATTAGAATGGATCGTACGAATGGATTAGAATGGATCGTACGAATAAATTAGAATGGATCATACAAATGAATTAGAAAGGTTACATTCGTGAGAATGAATTAGAATGGATCGGACGAATGAATTAGAATGGATCGTACGAATGAATTAGAATGGATACATTCGAGCGAATGAATTAGAATGGATCGTACGAATGAATTTGAATAGATACATTCGAGCGAATGAATTAGAATGGATCGTACGAATGAATTTGAATGGATCATAGGAATGAATAAGAATGGATCGTGCAAATGATTTAGAATGGATACATTCGTGCGAATGAATTAGAATGGATCGTAGGAATGAATTAGAATGGATCGTACGAATGAATTAGAATGGTTACATTCGAGCGAATGAATTTGAATGGATCGTACAAATGAATTAGAATGGATCGTGCGAATGAATTAGAATGGATCGTACGAATGAATTAGAATGAATTAGAATGGATCATACGAATGAAGTAGAATGGATCATAGGAATGAATTAGCATGGATCATATGAATGAATTAGAATGGTTACATTCGTGCGAATGAATTAGAATGGATCGTACGAATGAATTAGAATGGATCGTACGAATGGATTAGAATGGATATATTCGTACGAATGAATTAGAATGGATCATACGAATGGATTAGAATGGATCATACGAATGAATTAGATCGTAGGAATGAGTTAGAATGAATCGTACGAATGAATTAGAATGGATTGTATGAATGAATTAGAATGGGTCGAGCGAATGAATTAGAATGGATCGTACGAATGAATTAGAATGGATCATAGGAATGAATTAGAATGGATCGTGCAAATAAATTAGAATGGATACATTCGTGCGAATGAATTAGAATGGATCGTAGGAATGAATTAGAATGGATCGTACGAATGAATTAGAATGGATACATTTGTACGAATGGATTAGAATGGATCGTACGAATGAATTAGAATGGATCGTACGAATGGATTAGAATGGATCGTACGAATGAATTAGAATGGATCATGGGAATGAATTAGAAACATTCGTGCGAATGAATTATAATGAATTAGAATGGATCGTACGAATGAATTAGAATGGATCGTGCAAATGAATTAGAATGGATACATTCGTGTGAAACAATTAGAATGGATCGTGCGAACAAATTAGAATGGATCCTACGAATTAATTAGAATGGATCGTACGAATGAATTAGAATAGATCGTGCGAATAAATTAGAATGGATCATACGAATAAATTAGAATATATATATTCATGTGAATGAATTAGAATAGATCTTACGAATGAATTAGAATAGATCGTACGAATGGATTAGAATGGATCGTACGAATGGATTAGAATGGATCGTACGAATGGATTAGAATGGATCGTACGAATGAATTAGAATAAATCATACAAATGAATTAGAAAGTTTACATTCGTGAGAATAAATTAGAATGGATCGTACGAATGATTTAGAATGGATCATGCGAATGAATTTGAATGGATCGAAGGAATGAATTAGAATGGATAAATTCGAGCGAATAAATTAGAATAGATCGTAGGAATGAATTAGAATGGATCATACGAATGAATTAGAATGGATCGTGCGAAAGAATTAGAATGGATCGTACGAATGAATTAGAATGGATCGTACGAACGAATTAGAATGGATCGTACGAACGAATTAGAATGGATCGTATGAACGAATTAGAATGGATCGTAAGAATGAATTAGAATGGATACATTCGAGCGAATGAATTAGAATGGATCGTATGAATGAATTAGAATGGATAATAGGAATGAATTAGAATGGATCATATGAATGAATAAGAATGGATACATTTGTGCAAATGAATTAGAATGGATCCACCGAAGGAGTTAAAATAGATCATACGAATGAATTAGAATGGATCGTACGAAAGAATTTGAATGGATCGTTCGAATGAATTAGAATGGATCATGCGAATGAAAAAGAATGGATCATACGAATGAATTAGAATGGATACATTCGAGCGAATGAATTAGAATGGATCATACGAATGAATTAGAATGGATCGTGCGAATGAATTAGAATGAATCGTACAAATGCATTAGAATGGATCGAACGAATGAATTAGAATGAATCGTACGATCCATTCTAATTCATTTGTACGATCCATTCTAATTCATTCGTACGATCCATTCTAATTCATTCGTACGATCCATTCTAATTTATTCGCAAGAATGTATCCATTCTAATTCATTCGTACAATCCATTCTAATTTATTCGTACAAATGTATCCATTCTAATTCATTCGTACGATCCATTCTAATTCATTCGTACGATTCATTCTAATTCATTCGCACGATCCATTCTAATTCATTCGTACGATCCATTCTAATTCATTCGCACGAATGTATCCATTCTAATTCATTCGTACAATCCATTCTAATTCATTCGCACGATCCATTCTAATTCATTTGTATGATCCATTCTAATTCATTCGTACGATCCATTCTAATTCATTCTCACGAATGTAACCTTTCTAATTCATTTGCATGATCCATTCTAATTCATTCCTACGATCCATTCTAATTTATTCGTACGATCCATTCTAATTCATTGGTACGATCCATTCTAATTCATTCTAATCCATTCGTACGATTCATTCTAATTCGTTCATACGATCCATTCTAATTCATTCGCACGATCCATTCTAATTCATTCGCACGATCCATTCTAATTCATTTGCTCGAATGTAACCATTCTAATTCATTCGTACGATCCATTCTAATTCATTCCTATGATCTATTCTAATTTATTCGCACGAATGTATCCATTCTAAATCATTTGCACGATCCATTCTAATTTATTCCTATGATCCATTCTAATTCATTCGTACGATTCATTCTAATTCATTCGCTCGAATGTATCCATTCTAATTCATTCGTACGATCCATTCTAATTCATTTGTACGATCCATTCTAATTCATTCTCACGAATGTAACCTTTCTAATTCATTTGTATGATCCATTCTAATTTATTCGTACGATCCATTCTAATCCATTCGTACGATCCATTCTAATGCATTCGTACGATCCATTCTAATTCATTCTCACAAATGTAACCTTTCTAATTCATTTGTACGATCCATTCTAATTCATTCGTACGATCCATTCTAATCCATTCGCACGATCCATTCTAATTTATTCGTACGATCCATTCTAATTCATTCGTACGATCCATTCTAATTCATTCGTACGATCCATTCTAATTCATTCGCATGATCCATTCTAATTCATTCGTATGATTCATTCGTACGATCCATTCTATTCATTCGTACGAATGAATTTGAATGGATCATACAAATGAATTAGAAAGGTTACATTCGTCAGAAAGAATTAGAATGGATACATTTGTGCGAATGAATTTGAATAAATTAGAATGGATCGTAAGAATGGATTAGAATCCATTCTAATTCATTTGTACGATCCATTCTAATTCATCGCACGATCCATTCTAATTCATTCTGACGAATGTAACCTTTCTAAATCATTTGTATGATCCATTCTAATTCATTCGCACGATCAATTCTAATTCATTCGTACGATCCATTGTAATTCATTCGCTCGAATGTATCCAATCTAATTCATTCGTACGATCCATTCTAATTCGTTCATACGATCAATTCTAATTCGTTCGCACGTTCCATTCTAATTCATTCGTACGATCTATTCTAATTCATTCGCATGATCCATTCTAATTCATTCGTACGATCCATTCTAATTCATTCGTACAATCCATTCAAATTGATTCGTACGATGCAATCTAATTCATTCGCACAAATATATATATTCTAATTCATTCGTACAATACGTTCTAATCCCTTCATACGATCCATTCTAATCCATTCGTACGATCCATTCTAATTCATTCGCATAATGTAACTATTCTAATTCATTCATATGATCCATTCTAATTCATTCGTACGATCCATTCTAATTCATTCGTATAATCCATTCTAATTCATTCGTACGATCCATTCTAATTCATTTGCATGAATGTATCCATTCTAATTTATTCGTACGATCCAGTCTAATTCATTCGTACGAACCATTCTAATTCATTCGCACGAATATATCCATTCTAATTCATTCGTACGATCCTTTCTAATTTATTCGCACGATCCATTCTAATTCTTTCATATGATCCTGTCTAATTCATTCGCACGAATGTATCCATTCTAGTTCATTCGTATGCTCTATTCTAATTCATTCGTACGCTCCATTCTTATTCATCGCACAAATGTATCAATTCTAATTTATTCGTACGATCCATTCAAATTCAATCGTATGATCTATTCTAATTCATTCGCACAAATGTATCCATTTTAATTCATTAGAATGGATCGTACGTTTGAATTAGATTGGATTGTGTGAATAAATTAGAATGGATCGTACGAATGAATTAGAATGGATCGTGCGAATGAATTAGAATGGATCATACGAATGAATTAGAATGGATCGTACAAATGAATTAGAATGGATACATTTGTGCGAATGGATCATAGGAATGAATTAGAATGGATCGTACGAATGAATTAGAATGGATTGTACGAATGAATTAGAATGGATACATTCGTGCGAATGAATTAGAATAGAATGTAAGAATGAATTAGAATGGATCGTACTAATGAATTATAATGGATCCATTCGTACAAATGAATTAGAATGGATCGTATGAATGGATTAGAATGGATCGTACGAATGGATTAGAACGCATTGTACGAATAAATTAGAATGGATCGGAAGAATGAATTAGAATGGATACATTCGTGCGAATGAATTAGAAAGGATCGTACAAATGACTTAGAATGGATCGTGCGAATGAATTAGAATGGATCGTATGAATAAATTAGAATGGATCGTATGAATGAATTAAAATGGATACATTTGTGCGAATGAATTAGAATGGATCGTACAAATGAATTAGAATGGATCGTACGACTGAATTAGAATGAATCGTTTGAATGAGTTTGAATGGATCATACGAATGAATTATAATGGTTACATTCGTGCGAATGAATTAGAATAGATCGTACGAATGAATTAGAATAGATCGTACGAATGAATTAGAATGGATCATGCGAATGAATTAGAATGGATCATACGAATGAATTAGAGTGGATCATACGAATGAATTAGAATGGATATATTCGTGCGAATGAATTAGAATGGATCATGCGAATGAATTAGAATGGATCATAAGAATGAATTAGAATGGATACATTTGTGAGAATGAATTAGAATGGATCGTACGATCCATTCTAATTCATTCGTACGATCCATTCAAATTCATTCGCATGATCCATTCTAATTCATTCGTATGATACATTCGTGCGAATGAGTTAGAATGGATCATACGAATGAATTAGAATGGATCGTACGAATGAATTAGAATAGATTGTGCGAATGAATTAGAATGGATACATTCGTGCGAATGAATTAGAATGGAATGTAAGAATGAATTAGAATGGATCGTACGAATGAATTAGAATGGATCCATTCGTACAAATGAATTAGAATGGATCGTACGAATGAATTAGAATGGATCGTACGAATCGATTAGAACGTATTGTACGAATGAATTAGAATGGATTGTACGAATGAATTAGAATGGATCGTACGAATGAATTAGAATGGTTACATTCGTGCGAATGAATTAGAATGGATCGTACGAATGAATTAGAATGGATCGTGCGAATGAATTAGAATTGATCATACAAATGAATTAGAATGGATCGTACGAATGAATTAGAATGGATCGTGCGAATAAATTAGAATGAATCGTACGAATGCATTAGAATGGATCATACAATTGAATTAGAATGGATCGTACGATCCATGCTAATTCATTCGTCCGATCCATTCTAATTCATTTGCACGAATGTATCCATTCTAATTCATTCGTACAATCCATTCTAATTCATTCGCACGATCCATTATAATTCATTTGTATGATCCATTCTAATTCATTCGCACGATCCATTATAATTCATTTGTACAATCCATTCTAATTCATTCGCTCGAATGTATCCATTCTAATTCATTCGTTCGATCCATTCTAATTCATTCGTACGATCCATTCAAATTCAGTCGCATGATCCATTCTAATTTATTCGTACGATCCATTCTAATTCATTCGCACGAATGTAACCATTCTAATTCATTCGTACGATCCATTCTAATTCATTCGTACAATCCATTCTAATTCATTCGTACAATACGTTCTAATCGATTCGTACGATCCATTCTAATTCATTCGTACGATCCATTCTAATTCATTTGTACGAATGGATCCATTCTAATTCATTCGTACGATCCATTCTAATTCATTCTTACATTCCATTCTAATTCATTCGCACGAATGTATCCATTCTAATTCATTCGCACAATCTATTCTAATTCATTCGTACGATCCATTCTAATTCATTCGTACGATCCATTCTAATTCATTTGTACGAATGGATCCATTCTAATTCATTCGTACGATCCATTCTAATTCATTCTTACATTCCATTCTAATTCATTCGCACGAATGTATCCATTCTAATTCATTCGTACAATCCATTCTAATTCATTCGCACGATCCATTATAATTCATTTGTACAATCCATTCTAATTCATTCGCACGATCCATTATAATTCATTTGTACAATCCATTCTAATTCATTCGCTCGAATGTATCCATTCTAATTCATTCGTTCGATCCATTCTAATTCATTCGTACGATCCATTCAAATTCAGTCGCATGATCCATTCTAATTTATTCGTACGATCCATTCTAATTCATTCTCACGAATGTAACCTTTCTAATTCATTCGTACGATCCATTCTAATCCATTCGTACGATCCATTCTAATCCATTCGTATGATCCATTCTAATCCATTCGTACGATCCATTCTAATTCATTCGTATGATCCATTTTAATTCATTCATACGATCCATTCTAATTCATTTGCATGAATGTATCCATTCTAATTTATTCGTACGAATGAATTTGAATGGATTGTATGAATGAATTAGAATGGATACATTTATGCGAAAGAATTAGAATGGATCGTGCGAATGAATTAGAATGGATCGTACGAATGGATTCGAATGGATTGTACGAATGAATTAGAATGGAACGTACGAACGAATTAGAATGATTACATTCGTGCGAATGAATTAGAATGGATCGTACGAATGGGTTAGAATGGATCGTACGAATGAATTAGAATAGATCGTAGGAATGAATTAGAATGGATCGTACGAATGAATTAGAATGGATCGTACGAATGAATTAGAATGGATCGTAGGAATGAATTAGTATGATCCATTCTAATTCATTCGCACGATTGTATCCATTCTAATTCATTCGTACAATCCATTCTAATTCATTCGCACGATCCATTCTAATTCATTCGTATGATCCATTCTAATTCATTCCTACGATCTATTCTAATTCATTCGTTCGATCCATTCTAATTCATTCGTACGATCCATTCAAATTCAATCGCATGATCCATTCTAATTCATTCGTACGATCCATTTTAATTCATTCTCATGAATATAACCTTTCTAATTCATTTGTACGATCCATTCTAATTCATTCATACGATCCATTCTAATCCATTCGTATGATCCATTCTAATCCATTCGTACGATCCATTCTAATTCATTCGTGCGATCCATTCTAATTCATTCGCTCGAATGTATCCATTCTAATTCATTGTACGATCAATTCTAATTCGTTCATACGATCCATTCTAATTTGTTCATACGATCCATTCTAAAATAAGTTAGAATGGATCATACGAATGAATTAGAATGGATCGTACGAATGAATTAGAATGGATTGTGCGACGATTCAATCTAATTCATTCGTACGATCCATTCTAATTAATTCGTATGATCAATTCTAACTCATTCGCACGAACCATTCTAATTCATTCTAACGAATGTAACCTTTCTAATTCATTTGTTTGATCCATTCTAATTCATTCGTACGATCCATTCTAATCCATTCGCACGATCCATTCTAATTCATTCGTACGATCCATTCTTATTCATTCATACGATCCATTCTAATTCATTTGCACAATCCATTCTAATTCATTCGTACGATCCATTCTAATTCATTCGTATGATCCATTCTAACTCATTCGGTGGATCCATTCTAATTCATTTGTACGATCCATTCTAATTCATTCGCATGAATGTATCCATTCTAATTCATTCACACGATCCATTCTAATTCATTTGTAAGATCCATTTTAATTCATTCGTACGATCCATTCTAATTCATTCGCATGAATGTATCCATTCTAATTCATTCGTACGATCTATTCTAATTCATTCGTACAATGAGTTCTTATCCATTCATACGATCCATTCTAATTCATTCATACGATCCATTCTAATTCATTCGCACGAATGTATCCATTCTAATTCATTCATACAATCCATTCTAATTCATTCGCACGATCCATTCTAATTCATTCGTATGATCCATTCTAATTCATTCCTACAATCTATTCTAATTCATTCGCTCGAATGTATCCATTCTAATTCATTCGCACGAATGAATTAGAATGGATCGGACGAATGAATTAGAATGGATCGTACGATTCATTCTAATTCATTCGTACGATCCATTCTAATGCATTCTTACGATTCATTCTAATTCATTCGCACGATCCATTCTAATTCATTCGTACGATCCATTCTTATTCATTCATACGATCCATTCTAATTCATTCGCACAATCCATTCTAATTCATTCGTACGATCCATTCTTATTCATTCGTATGATCCATTCTAACTCATTTTAGAATGGATCGTCCGAACGAATTAGAATGGATCGTATGAATAAATTAGAATGGATCGTACGAATGAATTAGAATGGATACATTCGAGCGAATGAATTAGAATGGATCGTACGAATGGATTAGAATGGATCGTACGAATGGATTAGAATGGATCGTACGAATGAATGAGAATGGATTGTGCGAATGAATTAGAATGGATCGTATTAATGAATAAGAATGGATCACACGAATGAATTAGAATGGATCGTGCCAATGAAGTAGAATGAATCGTATGAATGCATTAGAATGGATCGTACGAATGAATTAGAATAAATCGTGCGAATGAATTAGAATGGATAGTACGAACGAATTAGAATGTATCGTACGAATGAATTAGAATGGATACATTCGAGCGAATGAATTAGAATGGATCGTATGAATGAATTAGAATGGATCGTACGATTCATTCTAATTCGTTCGTACGATCCATTCTAATGCATTCGTATAAACGCATTGTACGAATGAATTAGAATGGATCGTACGAACGCATTGTACAAATGAATTAGAATGGATCATGCGAATGAATTAAAATGGATCGTACAAATGAATTAGAATGGATTGTGCGAATGAATTAGAATAGATCGTACGAACGAATTAGAATGGATCGTACGAATGAATTAGAATGGATACATTCGAGCGAATGAATTAGAATGGATCGTATGAATGAATTAGAATGGATCGTACGATTCATTCTAATTCATTCGTACGATCCATTCTAATGCATTCGTATGATTCATTCGAATTCATTCGCACGATCCATTCTAATTCATTCGTACGATCCATTCTTATTCATTCATACGATCCATTTTAATTCATTCGCACAATCTATTCTAATTCATTCGTACGATCCATTCTAATCCATTCATACGATCCATTCTAATCCATTCGTACGATCCATTCTAATTCATTCGTACGATCCATTCTAATTCGTTCATATGATCTATTCTTATTCGTTCGTACGATCCATTCTAAAATGAGTTAGAATGGATCATACGAATGAATTAGAATGGATCATACGAATGAATTAGAATGGATTGTGCGAATGAATTAGAATGGATCGTATGAATGAATAAGAATGGATCGTACGAATGAATTAGAATGGATCGTGTGAATGAATTAGAATGAATCGTACGAATGCATTAGAATGGATCGTACGAATGAATTAGAATGAATCGTACGATCCATTCTAATTCATTCGTACGATCCATTCTAATTCATTTGCAAGAATGCATCCATTCTAATTCATTCGTACAATCCATTCTAATTTATTCGTACAAATGTATCCATTCTAATTCATTCGTACGATCCATTCTAATTCATTTGTACGATCCATTCTAATTTGTTCGTACGATCCATAATAATTCGTTCGTACGATCCATTCTAATTTGTTCGCACGATCCATTCTAATTCATTCGCACGATCCATTCTAATTCATTCGCACGATCCATTCTGATTCATTCATACGATCCATTCTAATTCATTCGTACGATCCATTCTAACTCATTCACACAAATGTATCCATTCTAATTCATTCTTATGATCCATTCTAATTCATTCGCACGATCCATTCTAATTCATTCGTACGATCCATTCTAATCCATTCGTACGATCCATTCTAATTCATTCGTACGATCCATTCTAATTCATTCTCACAAATGTAACCTTTCTAATTCATTTGTACGATCCATTCTAATTCATTCGCACAAATGTATCTATTCTAATTCATTCGTACAATGCGTTCTAATCCATTCGTACGATCCATTCTAATCCATTTGTACGATCCATTCTAATTCATTCGCACGAATGTAACCATTCTAATTCATTCATATGATCCATTCTAATTCATTCGTACGATCCCTTCTAATTCATTCGTATGATCCATTCTAATTCATTCGTACGATCCATTCTAATTCATTTGTATGAATGTATCCATTCTAATTTATTCGAACGAATGAATTAGAATGGATCGTACGAACGAATTAGAATTAGAATGGTTACATTCGTGCGAATGAATTAGAATGGATCGTACAAATGGATTATAATAGATCGTACGAATGAATTAGAACGCAATGTACGAATGAATTAGAATAGATACATTTGTGCGAATGAATTAGATTGCATCGTATGAATGAATTTGAATGGATTGTACGGATGAATTAGAATGGATCGTACGAATGAATTAGAATGGATCATGCGAATGAATTAGAATAGATCGTACGAATGAATTAGAATGGATCGTACGAATAAATTAGAATGGATCATGCGAATGAATTAGAATGGATCGTACGAATGAATTAGAATGGATCGTACGAATGAATTAGAATTGATCGTACGAATGAATTAGAATGGATTGTGCGAATGAATTAGAATGGATCGTACAAATGAATTAGAATGGATCGTGCGAATGAATTAGAATGGATCGTACGAATGAATTAGAAAGGATCGTGCGAATGAATTAGAATGGATCATACAAATGAATTAGAAAGGTTACATTCGTGAGAATGAATTTGAATGGATCATACGAAAAAATTAGAATGGATCATGCGAATGAATTTGAATGGATCGTACGAATGAATAAGAATGGATCGTACGAATGAATTAGAATGGATACATTCGAGCGAATGAATTAGAATAGATCATAGGAATGAATTAGAATGGATTATACGAATGAATTAGAATGGATCGTGCGAATGAATTAGATTGGATTGTATGAATGAATTAGAATGGATCATACGAATTAATTAGAATGGATCGTGCGAATGAATTAGAATGGATTGTACGAAGGAATTAGAATGGATACATTCGTGCGAATGAATTAGAATGGATCGGACGAATGAATTAGAATGGATCGTACGAATGAATTAGAATGGATCGTGCGAATGAATTAGAATGAATCGTATGAATGCATTAGAATGGATCGTACGAATGAATTAGAATGAATCGTACGAATGCATTAGAATGGATACATTCATGCGAATGAATTAGAATGGATCGTATGAATGAATTAGAATGGATCGTGTGAATGAATTAGAATGGATCGTACGAATGAATTAGAATGGATCGTGCGAATGAATTAGAATGGATCGTACGAATGAATTAGAATGGATACATACAAATGAATTAGAAAGGTTACATTCGTGAGAATGAATTAGAATGGATCGTACGAATGAATTAGAATGGATCGTACGAATGAATTAGAATGGATACATTCGAGCGAATGAATTAGAATTGATCGTACGAATGAATTAGAATGGATCATAGGAATGAATTAGAATGGATCGTGCAAATGAATTAGAATAGATCGTACGAATGGATTAGAATGGATCGTGCGAATGAATTAGAATTGATCTAATGAATGAATTAGAATGGATTGTACGATCCATTCTAATTCATTCCCATGATCCATTCTAATTCATTCGTAGGATCCATTCTAATTCATTCGCACGAATGTAGCCATTCTAATTCATTCGTACTATCCATTCTAATTCATTCCTACGATCCATTCTAATTCATTCGCACGAGTGTATCCATTCTAATTTATTTGCACGATCCACTATAATTCATTCCTATGATCCATTCTAATTCATTCGTACGATCCATTCTAATTCATTCGCTCGAATGTATCCATTCTAATTCATTTGTACGATCCATTCTAATTCGTTCATACGATCCATTCTAATTCGTTCGTACGAACCATTCTAATTCGTTCGTACGATCCATTCTAATTTGTTCGTATGATCTATTCTAATTTATTCGCACGATCTATTCTAATTCATTCGTACGATCTATTCTAATCCATTCGTATGATCAATTCTAATTCATTCGCACGATCCATTCTAATTCATTCTCATGAATGTAACCTTTCTAATTCATTTGTATGATCCATTCTAATTCATTCGTACGATCCATTCTAATCCATTTGTACGATCCATTTTAATTCAATTCGTGTAATCTATTCAAATTCATTCGCACAAATGTATCCATTCTAATTCATCCGTACCATCCATTCTAATTCATTCGCACGAATGTATCCATTCTAATGCATTCGTACGATCCATTCTAATCCATTCGTACGATCCATTCTAATCCATTCGTACGATCCATTCTAATCCATTCGTAGGATCCATTCTAATTCATTCGCTCGAATATATCAATTCTAATTCATTCGTACGATCCATTTTAATTCATTCGCTCAAATGTATCCATTCTAATTCATTCGTACGATCCATTCTAATTCGTTCATACGATCCATTCTAATTCGTTCGTACGATCCACTCTAAAATGAGTTAGAATGGATCATACGAATGAATTAGAATGGATCGTACGAATGAATTAGAATGGATTGTGCGAATGAATTAGAATGGATCGTATGAATGAATAAGAATGGATCGTACGAATGAATTAGAATGGATCGTGCGAATGAATTAGAATTGATCGTATGAATGTATTAGAATGGATCGTACGAATGAATTAGAATGAATCGTACGATCCATTCTAATTCATTCGTCCGATCAATTCTAATTCATTCGTGCGAATGAATTAGAATGGATACATTCGAGCGAATGAATTAGAATAGATAGTAGGAATGAATTAGAATGGATCATACGAATGAATTAGAATGGATCGTGCGAATGAATTTGAATGGATTATACGAATGAATTAGAATGGATACATTCGTGCGAATGAATTAGAATGGATCGTATGAATGAATTAAAATGGATCGTACGAATGGATTAGAACGCATTGTACGAATGAATTAGAATAGATCGTACGAATGAATTAGAATGGATACATTCAAGCGAATGAATTAGAATGGATCGTACGAATGAATTAGAATGGATCGTACAAATGAATTAGAATGGATCGTGCGAATGAATTAGAATGGATACATTCGTGCGAATAAATTAGAATGGATCGTACAAATGAATTAGAATGGATCCACCGAATGAGTTAGAATGGATCATACGAATGAATTAGAATGGATCGTACGAATGAATTAGAATGGATTGTGCAAATGAATTAGAATGGATCGTATGAATGAATAAGAATGGATCGTACGAATGAATTAGAATGGATCATGCAAATGGATTAGAATGGATCGTACGAATGGATTAGATTGGATCATACGAATGAATTAGAATGGATCAAACAAATGAATTAGAAAGGTTACATTCGTGAGAATGAATTAGAATGGTTCGTGCGAATGAGTTAGAATTGATCATACAAATTAATTAGAATGGATCGTACGAATGAATTAGATTGCATCGTCGCATAATCCATTCTAATTCATTCGTACGATACATTCTAATTCATTCGTATGATCCATTCTAATTCATTCGTATGATCCATTCTAATTCATTCATACGATCTATTCTAATTCATTCGCTCGAATGTATCCATTCTAATTCATTCGTATAATCCATTCTAATTCATTCGCACGATCCATTCTAATTCATTCGTATGAACCATTCTAATTCATTCCTATAATCAATTCTAATTCATTCGCTCGAATGTATCCATTCTAATTCATTCATACGATCCATTCTAATTTATTTGTACAATCCATTCTAATTCATTCGTACGATCCATTCTAATTCATTCGCACGAATGTATCCATTATAATTCATTCGTACGATCCATTCTAATTCATTCGCACTATCCATTCTAATTCATTCGCATGATCCATTCTAATTCATTCGTACGATCCATTCTAATTCATTCGCACGAATGTATCAATTCTAATTCATTTGTACGATCCATTCTAATTCATTCGTACAATGCGTTCTAATCTATTCGTACGATCCATTCTAATTCATTCCTATGATCCATTCTAATTCATTCGTATGATCCATTCTAATTCATTCGCTCGAATGTATCCATTCTAATTCATTCGTACGATCCATTCTAATTTGTTCATACGATCCATTCTAATTCGTCCGTACGATCCATTCTAATTCATTTGTACGATTTATTCTTATTCATTCGTACGATCCATTCTAATTCATTCATACAAATGTATCTATTCTAATTCATTTGTACGATCCATTCTAATTCGTTCGTACGATTCATTCTAATTCATTCACACGATCCATTCTAATTCATTCGTACGATCCATTCTAATTCATTCGCACGAATGTATCCATTCTAATTCATTCGTACAATCCATTCTAATTCATTCGCACGATTCATTCTAATTCATTCTGATGATCCATTCTAATTCATTCCTACGATCTATCCTAATTTATTCGCTCGAATGTATTTATTCTAATTCATTCGTTCGATCCCTTCTAATTCATTCGTACGATCCATTCAAATTTATTCGCATGATCCATTCTAATTCATTCGTACGATCCATTCAAATTCAATCATATGATCCATTCTAATTCATTCCCACTATCCATTCTAATTCATTCGTACGATCCATTCTAATTCATTCGTACAATCCATTCTAATTCATTCGTACAAATGTATCCATTCTAATTTATTCGTACGATCCATTCTAATTCGTTCATACGATCAATTCTAATTCGTTCGCACGTTCCATTCTAATTCATTCGTACGATCTATTCTAATTCATTCGCATGATCCATTCTAATTCATTCGTACGATCCATTCTAATTCATTCGTACAATCCATTCAAATTGATTCGTACGATGCAATCTAATTCATTCGCACAAATATATATATTCTAATTCATTCGTACAATACGTTCTAATCCCTTCATACGATCCATTCTAATCCATTCGTACGATCCATTCTAATTCATTCGCATAATGTAACCATTCTAATTCATTCATATGATCCATTCTAATTCATTCGTACGATCCATTCTAATTCATTCGTATAATCCATTCTAATTCATTCGTACGATCCATTCTAATTCATTTGCATGAATGTATCCATTCTAATTTATTCGTACGATCCAGTCTAATTCATTCGTACGAACCATTCTAATTCATTCGCACGAATATATCCATTCTAATTCATTCGTACGATCCTTTCTAATTCATTCGCACGATCCATTCTAATTCTTTCATATGATCCTGTCTAATTCATTCGCATGAATGTATCCATTCTAGTTCATTCGTATGCTCTATTCTAATTCATTCGTACGCTCCATTCTTATTCATCGTACAAATGTATCAATTCTAATTTATTCGTACGATCCATTCAAATTCAATCGTATGATCTATTCTAATTCATTCGCACAAATGTATCCATTTTAATTCATTAGAATGGATCGTACGTTTGAATTAGATTGGATTGTGTGAATAAATTAGAATGGATCGTACGAATGAATTAGAATGGATCGTGCGAATGAATTAGAATGGATCATACGAATGAATTAGAATGGATCGTACAAATGAATTAGAATGGATACATTTGTGCGAATGGATCATAGGAATGAATTAGAATGGATCGTACGAATGAATTAGAATGGATTGTACGAATGAATTAGAATGGATACATTCGTGCGAATGAATTAGAATGGAATGTAAGAATGAATTAGAATGGATCGTACTAATGAATTATAATGGATCCATTCGTACAAATAAATTAGAATGGATCGTATGAATGGATTAGAATGGATCGTACGAATGGATTAGAACGCATTGTACGAATAAATTAGAATGGATCGGAAGAATGAATTAGAATGGATACATTCGTGCGAATGAATTAGAAAGGATCGTACAAATGACTTAGAATGGATCGTGCGAATGAATTAGAATGGATCGTATGAATAAATTAGAATGGATCGAATGAATGAATTAAAATGGATACATTTGTGCGAATGAATTAGAATGGATCGTACAAATAAATTAGAATGGATCGTACGACTGAATTAGAATGAATCGTTTGAATGAGTTTGAATGGATCATACGAATGAATTATAATGGTTACATTCGTGCGAATGAATTAGAATAGATCGTACGAATGAATTAGAATAGATCGTACGAATGAATTAGAATGGATCATGCGAATGAATTAGAATGGATCATACGAATGAATTAGAGTGGATCATACGAATGAATTAGAATGGATATATTCGTGCGAATGAATTAGAATGGATCATAAGAATGAATTAGAATGGATACATTTGTGAGAATGAATTAGAATGGATCGTACGATCCATTCTAACTCATTCGTACGATCCATTCAAATTCATTCGCATGATCCATTCTAATTCATTCGTATGATACATTCGTGCGAATGAGTTAGAATGGATCATACGAATGAATTAGAATGGATCGTACGAATGAATTAGAATAGATTGTGCGAATGAATTAGAATGGATACATTCGTGCGAATGAATTAGAATGGAATGTAAGAATGAATTAGAATGGATCGTACGAATGAATTAGAATGGATCCATTCGTACAAATGAATTAGAATGGATCGTACGAATGAATTAGAATGGATCGTACGAATCGATTAGAACGTATTGTACGAATGAATTAGAATGGATTGTACGAATGAATTAGAATGGATCGTACGAATGAATTAGAATGGTTACATTCGTGCGAATGAATTAGAATGGATCGTACGAATGAATTAGAATGGATCGTGCGAATGAATTAGAATTGATCATACAAATGAATTAGAATGGATCGTACGAATGAATTAGAATGGATCGTGCGAATAAATTAGAATGAATCGTACGAATGCATTAGAATGGATCATACAATTGAATTAGAATGGATCGTACGATCCATGCTAATTCATTCGTCCGATCCATTCTAATTCATTTGCACGAATGTATCCATTCTAATTCATTCGTACAATCCATTCTAATTCATTCGCACGATCCATTATAATTCATTTGTATGATCCATTCTAATTCATTCGCACGATCCATTATAATTCATTTGTACAATCCATTCTAATTCATTCGCTCGAATGTATCCATTCTAATTCATTCGTTCGATCCATTCTAATTCATTCGTACGATCCATTCAAATTCAGTAGCATGATCCATTCTAATTTATTCGTACGATCCATTCTAATTCATTCGCACGAATGTAACCATTCTAATTCATTCGTACGATCCATTCTAATTCATTCGTACAATCCATTCTAATTCATTCGTACAATACGTTCTAATCGATTCGTACGATCCATTCTAATTCATTCGTACGATCCATTCTAATTCATTTGTACGAATGGATCCATTCTAATTCATTCGTACGATCCATTCTAATTCATTCTTACATTCCATTCTAATTCATTCGCACGAATGTATCCATTCTAATTCATTCGCACAATCTATTCTAATTCATTCGTACGATCCATTCTAATTCATTCGTACGATCCATTCTAATTCATTTGTACGAATGGATCCATTCTAATTCATTCGTACGATCCATTCTAATTCATTCTTACATTCCATTCTAATTCATTCGCACGAATGTATCCATTCTAATTCATTCGTACAATCCATTCTAATTCATTCGCACGATCCATTATAATTCATTTGTACAATCCATTCTAATTCATTCGCACGATCCATTATAATTCATTTGTACAATCCATTCTAATTCATTCGCTCGAATGTATCCATTCTAATTCATTCGTTCGATCCATTCTAATTCATTCGTACGATCCATTCAAATTCAGTCGCATGATCCATTCTAATTTATTCGTACGATCCATTCTAATTCATTCTCACGAATGTAACCTTTCTAATTCATTCGTACGATCCATTCTAATCCATTCGTACGATCCATTCTAATCCATTCGTACGATCCATTCTAATCCATTCGTACGATCCATTCTAATTCATTCGTATGATCCATTTTAATTCATTCATACGATCCATTCTAATTCATTTGCATGAATGTATCCATTCTAATTTATTCGTACGAATGAATTTGAATGGATTGTATGAATGAATTAGAATGGATACATTTATGCGAAAGAATTAGAATGGATCGTACGAATGGATTCGAATGGATCGTACGAATGAATTAGAATGGAACGTACGAACGAATTAGAATGATTACATTCGTGCGAATGAATTAGAATGGATCGTACGAATGGGTTAGAATGGATCGTACGAATGAATTAGAATAGATCGTAGGAATGAATTAGAATGGATCGTACGAATGAATTAGAATGGATCGTACGAATGAATTAGAATGGATCGTACGAATGAATTAGAATGGATCGTAGGAATGAATTAGTATGATCCATTCTAATTCATTCGCACGATTGTATCCATTCTAATTCATTCGTACAATCCATCCTAATTCATTCGCACGATCCATTCTAATTCATTCGTATGATCCATTCTAATTCATTCCTACGATCTATTCTAATTCATTCGTTCGATCCATTCTAATTCATTCGTACGATCCATTCAAATTCAATCGCATGATCCATTCTAATTCATTCGTACGATCCATTTTAATTCATTCTCATGAATATAACCTTTCTAATTCATTTGTACGATCCATTCTAATTCATTCATACGATCCATTCTAATCCATTCGTATGATCCATTCTAATCCATTCGTACGATCCATTCTAATTCATTCGTGCGATCCATTCTAATTCATTCGCTCGAATGTATCCATTCTAATTCATTGTACGATCAATTCTAATTCGTTCATACGATCCATTCTAATTTGTTCATACGATCCATTCTAAAATAAGTTAGAATGGATCATACGAATGAATTAGAATGGATCGTACGAATGAATTAGAATGGATTGTGCGACGATTCAATCTAATTCATTCGTACGATCCATTCTAATTAATTCGTATGATCAATTCTAACTCATTCGCACGAACCATTCTAATTCATTCTAACGAATGTAACCTTTCTAATTCATTTGTTTGATCCATTCTAATTCATTCGTACGATCCATTCTAATCCATTCGCACGATCCATTCTAATTCATTCGTACGATCCATTCTTATTCATTCATACGATCCATTCTAATTCATTTGCACAATCCATTCTAATTCATTCGTACGATCCATTCTAATTCATTCGTATGATCCATTCTAACTCATTCGGTGGATCCATTCTAATTCATTTGTACGATCCATTCTAATTCATTCGCATGAATGTATCCATTCTAATTCATTCACACGATCCATTCTAATTCATTTGTAAGATCCATTTTAATTCATTCGTACGATCCATTCTAATTCATTCGCATGAATGTATCCATTCTAATTCATTCGTACGATCTATTCTAATTCATTCGTACAATGCGTTCTTATCCATTCATACGATCCATTCTAATTCATTCATACGATCCATTCTAATTCATTCGCACGAATGTATCCATTCTAATTCATTCATACAATCCATTCTAATTCATTCGCACGATCCATTCTAATTCATTCGTATGATCCATTCTAATTCATTCCTACAATCTATTCTAATTCATTCGCTCGAATGTATCCATTCTAATTCATTCGCACGAATGAATTAGAATGGATCGGACGAATGAATTAGAATGGATCGTACGATTCATTCTAATTCATTCGTACGATCCATTCTAATGCATTCTTACGATTCATTCTAATTCATTCGCACGATCCATTCTAATTCATTCGTACGATCCATTCTTATTCATTCATACGATCCATTCTAATTCATTCGCACAATCCATTCTAATTCATTCGTACGATCCATTCTTATTCATTCGTATGATCCATTCTAACTCATTTTAGAATGGATCGTACGAACGAATTAGAATGGATCGTATGAATAAATTAGAATGGATCGTACGAATGAATTAGAATGGATACATTCGAGCGAATGAATTAGAATGGATCGTACGAATGGATTAGAATGGATCGTACGAATGGATTAGAATGGATCGTACGAATGAATGAGAATGGATTGTGCGAATGAATTAGAATGGATCGTATTAATGAATAAGAATGGATCACACGAATGAATTAGAATGGATCGTGCCAATGAAGTAGAATGAATCGTATGAATGCATTAGAATGGATCGTACGAATGAATTAGAATAAATCGTGCGAATGAATTAGAATGGATCGTACGAACGAATTAGAATGGATCGTACGAATGAATTAGAATGGATACATTCGAGCGAATGAATTAGAATGGATCGTATGAATGAATTAGAATGGATCGTACGATTCATTCTAATTCGTTCGTACGATCCATTCTAATGCATTCGTATAAACGCATTGTACGAATGAATTAGAATGGATCGTACGAACGCATTGTACAAATGAATTAGAATGGATCATGCGAATGAATTAAAATGGATCGTACAAATGAATTAGAATGGATTGTGCGAATGAATTAGAATAGATCGTACGAACGAATTAGAATGGATCGTACGAATGAATTAGAATGGATACATTCGAGCGAATGAATTAGAATGGATCGTATGAATGAATTAGAATGGATCGTACGATTCATTCTAATTCATTCGTACGATCCATTCTAATGCATTCGTATGATTCATTCGAATTCATTCGCACGATCCATTCTAATTCATTCGTACGATCCATTCTTATTCATTCATACGATCCATTTTAATTCATTCGCACAATCTATTCTAATTCATTCGTACGATCCATTCTAATCCATTCATACGATCCATTCTAATCCATTCGTACGATCCATTCTAATTCATTCGTACGATCCATTCTAATTCGTTCATATGATCTATTCTTATTCGTTCGTACGATCCATTCTAAAATGAGTTAGAATGGATCATACGAATGAATTAGAATGGATCATACGAATGAATTAGAATGGATTGTGCGAATGAATTAGAATGGATCGTATGAATGAATAAGAATGGATCGTACGAATGAATTAGAATGGATCGTGCGAATGAATTAGAATGAATCGTACGAATGCATTAGAATGGATCGTACGAATGAATTAGAATGAATCGTACGATCCATTCTAATTCATTCGTACGATCCATTCTAATTCATTCGCAAGAATGCATCCATTCTAATTCATTCGTACAATCCATTCTAATTTATTCGTACAAATGTATCCATTCTAATTCATTCGTACGATCCATTCTAATTCATTTGTACGATCCATTCTAATTTGTTCGTACGATCCATAATAATTCGTTCGTACGATCCATTCTAATTTGTTCGCACGATCCATTCTAATTCATTCGCACGATCCATTCTAATTCATTCGCACGATCCATTCTGATTCATTCATATGATCCATTCTAATTCATTCGTACGATCCATTCTAACTCATTCACACAAATGTATCCATTCTAATTCATTCTTATGATCCATTCTAATTCATTCGCACGATCCATTCTAATTCATTCGTACGATCCATTCTAATCCATTCGTACGATCCATTCTAATTCATTCGTACGATCCATTCTAATTCATTCTCACAAATGTAACCTTTCTAATTCATTTGTACGATCCATTCTAATTCATTCGCACAAATGTATCTATTCTAATTCATTCGTACAATGCGTTCTAATCCATTCGTACGATCCATTCTAATCCATTTGTACGATCCATTCTAATTCATTCGCACGAATGTAACCATTCTAATTCATTCATATGATCCATTCTAATTCATTCGTACGATCCCTTCTAATTCATTCGTATGATCCATTCTAATTCATTCGTACGATCCATTCTAATTCATTTGTATGAATGTATCCATTCTAATTTATTCGAACGAATGAATTAGAATGGATCGTACGAACGAATTAGAATTAGAATGGTTACATTCGTGCGAATGAATTAGAATGGATCGTACAAATGGATTAGAATAGATCGTATGAATGAATTAGAACGCAATGTACGAATGAATTAGAATAGATACATTTGTGCGAATGAATTAGATTGCATCGTATGAATGAATTTGAATGGATTGTACGGATGAATTAGAATGGATCGTACGAATGAATTAGAATGGATCATGCGAATGAATTAGAATAGATCGTACGAATGAATTAGAATGGATCGTACGAATAAATTAGAATGGATCATGCGAATGAATTAGAATGGATCGTACGAATGAATTAGAATGGATCGTACGAATGAATTAGAATTGATCGTACGAATGAATTAGAATGGATTGTGCGAATGAATTAGAATGGATCGTACAAATGAATTAGAATGGATCGTGCGAATGAATTAGAATGGATCGTACGAATGAATTAGAAAGGATCGTGCGAATGAATTAGAATGGATCATACAAATGAATTAGAAAGGTTACATTCGTGAGAATGAATTTGAATGGATCATACGAAAAAATTAGAATGGATCATGCGAATGAATTTGAATGGATCGTACGAATGAATAAGAATGGATCGTACGAATGAATTAGAATGGATACATTCGAGCGAATGAATTAGAATAGATCGTAGGAATGAATTAGAATAGATTATACGAATGAATTAGAATGGATCGTGCGAGTGAATTAGATTGGATTGTATGAATGAATTAGAATGGATCATACGAATTAATTAGAATGGATCGTGCGAATGAATTAGAATGGATTGTACGAAGGAATTAGAATGGATACATTCGTGCGAATGAATTAGAATGGATCGGACGAATGAATTAGAATGGATCGTACGAATGAATTAGAATGGATCGTGCGAATGAATTAGAATGAATCGTATGAATGCATTAGAATGGATCGTACGAATGAATTAGAATGAATCGTACGAATGCATTAGAATGGATACATTCATGCGAATGAATTAGAATGGATCGTACGAATGAATTAGAATGGATCGTGTGAATGAATTAGAATGGATCGTACGAATGAATTAGAATGGATCGTGCGAATGAATTAGAATGGATCGTACGAATGAATTAGAATGGATACATACAAATGAATTAGAAAGGTTACATTCGTGAGAATGAATTAGAATGGATCGTACGAATGAATTAGAATGGATCGTACGAATGAATTAGAATGGATACATTCGAGCGAATGAATTAGAATTGATCGTACGAATGAATTAGAATGGATCATAGGAATGAATTAGAATGGATCGTGCAAATGAATTAGAATAGATCGTACGAATGGATTAGAATGGATCGTGCGAATGAATTAGAATTGATCTAATGAATGAATTAGAATGGATTGTACGATCCATTCTAATTCATTCCCATGATCCATT
Source organism: Chamaelirium japonicum (assembly GCA_947650365.1). Taxonomy (NCBI): domain Eukaryota; kingdom Viridiplantae; phylum Streptophyta; class Magnoliopsida; order Liliales; family Melanthiaceae; genus Chamaelirium; species Chamaelirium japonicum. The sequence goes on along the minus strand of OX393558.1, from coordinate 71,979,952 downwards.
CTAATTCATTCGTAGGATCCATTCTAATTCATTCGCACGAATGTAGCCATTCTAATTCATTCGTACGATCCATTCTAATTCATTCCTACGATCCATTCTAATTCATTCGCACGAGTGTATCCATTCTAATTTATTTGCACGATCCACTATAATTCATTCCTATGATCCATTCTAATTCATTCGTACGATCCATTCTAATTCATTCGCTCGAATGTATCCATTCTAATTCATTTGTACGATCCATTCTAATTCGTTCATACGATCCATTCTAATTCGTTCGTACGAACCATTCTAATTCGTTCGTACGATCCATTCTAATTTGTTCGTATGATCTATTCTAATTTATTCGCACGATCTATTCTAATTCATTCGTACGATCTATTCTAATCCATTCGTATGATCAATTCTAATTCATTCGCACGATCCATTCTAATTCATTCTCATGAATGTAACCTTTCTAATTCATTTGTATGATCCATTCTAATTCATTCGTGCGATCCATTCTAATCCATTTGTACGATCCATTTTAATTCAATTCGTGTAATCTATTCAAATTCATTCGCACAAATGTATCCATTCTAATTCATCCGTACCATCCATTCTAATTCATTCGCACGAATGTATCCATTCTAATGCATTCGTACGATCCATTCTAATCCATTCGTACGATCCATTCTAATCCATTCGTACGATCCATTCTAATCCATTCGTAGGATCCATTCTAATTCATTCGCTCGAATATATCAATTCTAATTCATTCGTACGATCCATTTTAATTCATTCGCTCGAATGTATCCATTCTAATTCATTCGTACGATCCATTCTAATTCGTTCATACGATCCATTCTAATTCGTTCGTACGATCCACTCTAAAATGAGTTAGAATGGATCATACGAATGAATTAGAATGGATCGTACGAATGAATTAGAATGGATTGTGCGAATGAATTAGAATGGATCGTATGAATGAATAAGAATGGATCGTACGAATGAATTAGAATGGATCGTGCGAATGAATTAGAATTGATCGTATGAATGTATTAGAATGGATCGTACGAATGAATTAGAATGAATCGTACGATCCATTCTAATTCATTCGTCCGATCAATTCTAATTCATTCGTGCGAATGAATTAGAATGGATACATTCGAGCGAATGAATTAGAATAGATAGTAGGAATGAATTAGAATGGATCATACGAATGAATTAGAATGGATCGTGCGAATGAATTTGAATGGATTATACGAATGAATTAGAATGGATACATTCGTGCGAATGAATTAGAATGGATCGTATGAATGAATTAGAATGGATCGTACGAATGGATTAGAACGCATTGTACGAATGAATTAGAATAGATCGTACGAATGAATTAGAATGGATACATTCAAGCGAATGAATTAGAATGGATCGTACGAATGAATTAGAATGGATCGTACAAATGAATTAGAATGGATCGTGCGAATGAATTAGAATGGATACATTCGTGCGAATAAATTAGAATGGATCGTACAAATGAATTAGAATGGATCCACCGAATGAGTTAGAATGGATCATACGAATGAATTAGAATGGATCGTACGAATGAATTAGAATGGATTGTGCAAATGAATTAGAATGGATCGTATGAATGAATAAGAATGGATCGTACGAATGAATTAGAATGGATCATGCAAATGGATTAGAATGGATCGTACGAATGGATTAGATTGGATCATACGAATGAATTAGAATGGATCAAACAAATGAATTAGAAAGGTTACATTCGTGAGAATGAATTAGAATGGTTCGTGCGAATGAGTTAGAATTGATCATACAAATTAATTAGAATGGATCGTACGAATGAATTAGATTGCATCGTCGCATAATCCATTCTAATTCATTCGTACGATACATTCTAATTCATTCGTATGATCCATTCTAATTCATTCGTATGATCCATTCTAATTCATTCATACGATCTATTCTAATTCATTCGCTCGAATGTATCCATTCTAATTCATTCGTATAATCCATTCTAATTCATTCGCACGATCCATTCTAATTCATTCGTATGAACCATTCTAATTCATTCCTATAATCAATTCTAATTCATTCGCTCGAATGTATCCATTCTAATTCATTCATACGATCCATTCTAATTTATTTGTACAATCCATTCTAATTCATTCGTACGATCCATTCTAATTCATTCGCACGAATGTATCCATTATAATTCATTCGTACGATCCATTCTAATTCATTCGCACTATCCATTCTAATTCATTCGCATGATCCATTCTAATTCATTCGTACGATCCATTCTAATTCATTCGCACGAATGTATCAATTCTAATTCATTTGTACGATCCATTCTAATTCATTCGTACAATGCGTTCTAATCTATTCGTACGATCCATTCTAATTCATTCCTATGATCCATTCTAATTCATTCGTATGATCCATTCTAATTCATTCGCTCGAATGTATCCATTCTAATTCATTCGTACGATCCATTCTAATTTGTTCATACGATCCATTCTAATTCGTCCGTACGATCCATTCTAATTCATTTGTACGATTTATTCTTATTCATTCGTACGATCCATTCTAATTCATTCATACAAATGTATCTATTCTAATTCATTTGTACGATCCATTCTAATTCGTTCGTACGATTCATTCTAATTCATTCACACGATCCATTCTAATTCATTCGTACGATCCATTCTAATTCATTCGCACGAATGTATCCATTCTAATTCATTCGTACAATCCATTCTAATTCATTCGCACGATTCATTCTAATTCATTCTGATGATCCATTCTAATTCATTCCTACGATCTATCCTAATTTATTCGCTCGAATGTATTTATTCTAATTCATTCGTTCGATCCCTTCTAATTCATTCGTACGATCCATTCAAATTTATTCGCATGATCCATTCTAATTCATTCGTACGATCCATTCAAATTCAATCATATGATCCATTCTAATTCATTCCCACTATCCATTCTAATTCATTCGTACGATCCATTCTAATTCATTCGTACAATCCATTCTAATTCATTCGTACAAATGTATCCATTCTAATTTATTCGTACGATCCATTGTAATTTATTCATACGATCTATTCTAATTCATTCGCACGAATGTATCCATTCTAATTCATTCGCACGATCCAATCTAATTCAAACGAATGATCCATTCTAATTCATTCACATGATGTATTCTAATTCATTCGTACAATCCATTCCAATTCATTTGTACGATCCATTTTAATTCATTCGCATGATCCATTCTAATTCATTTGTATGATACATTCATACGACTGAATTAGAATGGATTGTACGAATGAATTAGAATTGATCATACGAATGAATTAGAATGGATCGTACGAATGAATTAGAATGGATCGTGCGAATGAATTAGAATGGATCGTACAATCCATTCTAATTTATTCGTACAAATGTATCCATTCTAATTCATTCATACGATCCATTCTAATTCATTCGTCCGATTCATTCTAATTCATTCGCATGATCCATTCTAATTCATTCGTACGATCCATTCTAATTCATTCGTACAAATGTATCCATACTAATTCATTCGTACGATCCATTCTAATTCATTCATATGATCTATTCTAATTCATTCGCACAAATGTATCCATTTTAATTCATTCGTACGATCCATTCTAATCCATTCGTACGATCCATTCTAATCCATTCGTACGATCCATTCTAATTCATTCGTACGATCCATTCTAATTCATTCTCACAAATGTAACCTTTCTAATTCATTTGTACGATCCATTCTAATTCATTCGCACTATCCATTCTAATCCATTCGTACGATCCATTCTAATTTATTCGCACGAATGTAACCATTCTAATTCATTGGTATGATCCATTCTAATTCATTCCTACGATCCATTCTAATTCATTCGCACGAATGTATCCATTCTAATTCATTTGCACGATCCATTCTAATTCATTCCTATGATCCATTCTAATTCATTCGTACGATCCATTCTAATTCATTCGCTCGAATGTATCCATTCTAATTCATTCGTACGATCCATTCTAATTCATTCATACGATCCATTCTAATTCGTTCGTACGATCCATTCTAATTCGTTCGTACGATCCATTCTAATTAATTCGCACGATCCATTCTAATTCATTTGTACGATCCATTTTAATTCATTCGCATGATCCATTATAATTCATTCGTATGATACATTCGTGCGAATGAATTAGAATGGATCGTACGAATGAATTAGAATGGATCGTACGAATGAATTAGAATAGATCGTGCGAATAAATTAGAATGGATCATACGAATGAATTAGAATAGTTATATTCATGCGAATGAATTAGAATGGATCGTACAAATGAATTAGAATGGATCGTGCGAATGAATTAGAATGGATCATATGAATAAATTAGAATGGATCGTACGAATGAATTAAAATGGATACATTTGTACGAATGAATTAGAATGGATCATACAATTGAATTAGAATGGATCATGCGAATGAATTAGAATGGATCGTATGAATGGATTAGAATGGATCATAGGAATGAATTAGAATGGATCGTGCAAATGAATTAGAATGGATACATTCGTGCGAATGAATTAGAATGGATCGTACGAATGAATTAGAATGGATCATACGAATGAATTAGAATGGTTACATTCGTGCGAATGAATTAGAATGGATCGTACGAATGGATTAGAATGGATCGTACGAATGGATTGGAATGGATCGTATGAATGAATTAGAATGGATCGTTCAAATTAATTAGAAAGGTTACATTTGTGAGAATGAATTAGAATGGATCGTACGAATGGATTAGAATGGATCGTACGAATGAATTAGAATAGATCATACAAATGAATTAGAAATATTACAATCGTAAGAATGAATTAGAATGGATCGTACGAATGAATTAGAATGGATCATGCGAATGAATTTGAATGGATCGTACGAATGAATTAGAATGGATCGAACGAATGAATTAGAATGGATACATTCAAGCGAATGAATTAGAATAGATCGTAGGAATGAATTAAAATGGATCATACGAATGAATTAGAATGGATCGTGCGAATGAATTAGAATGGATTGTACGAATGAATTAGAATGGATACATTCGTGCGAATGAATTAGCATGGATCAAACGAATAAATTAGAATGGATCGTACGATTCATTCTAATTCATTCGTAAGATCCATTCTAATGCATTCGTACGATTCATTATAATTCATTCGCACGATCCATTCTAATTCATTCGTACGATCCATTCTAATTTATTTGCACTAATATACGATCCATTCTAATTCATTCGTACGATCCATTCTAATTCATTCGTACGATCCATTCTAATTCATTCATACGATTCATTCTAATTCATTCGTACGATCAATTCTAATTCATTCGTACGATCCATTCTAATTCATTTGCACAAATGTATCCATTCTAATTCATTCGTACAATCCATTCTAATTCATTCGCATGATCCATTCTAATTCATTCGTATGATCCATTCTAATTCATGCCTACGATCTATTCTAATTCAATCACTCGAATGTATCCATTCTAATTCATTCGTTCGATCCATTCTAATTCATTCGTACGATCCATTCAAATTCATTCGATTGATCCATTCTAAATCATTCGTACGATCCATTCTAATTCATTCTCACGAATGTAACCTTTCTAATTCATTTGTATGATCCATTCTAATTCATTCGTACGATCCATTGTAATCCATTCGTACGATCCATTGTAATTCATTCATACAATCCATTCAGATTCATTCGCACAAATGTATCCATTCAAATTCATTCGTACGATCCATTCTAATTAATTCGCACGATCCATTCTAATTCAGTCGTATGAATGTATCCATTTTAATTCATTCGTACGATCCATTCTAATTCATTCGTACAATCTAATTTAGTCGTACGATCCATTCTAATTCATTCGTACGATCGATTCTAATTCATTCGCACGATCCATTCTAATTCATTCGTACGATCCATTCTAATTCATTTGTATGATCCATTCTAATTTATTCGTTCAAATATATCCATTCTAATTCATTCGTACGAACCATTCTAATTCATTCGCACGATCCATTCTAATTCATTCGCACGAATGTATCCATTATTATTCATTTGCACGATCCATTCTAATTCATTCCTATGATCCGTTCTAATTCATTCGTACGATCCATTCTAATTCATTCGCTCGAATGTATCCATTCTAATTCGTTCGTACGATCCATTCTAATTCGTTCGTACGATCCATTCTAATTCATTCGCATGATCCATTCTAATTCATTTGTACGATCCATTTTAATTCATTCGTACAAATGAATTAGAATGGATCGTATGAATGAATAAGAATGGATCGTACAAATGAATTAGAATGGATACATTTGTGCGAATTAATTAGAACGGATCGTACGAATGAATTAGAATGGATCGTACGAATGAATTAGAATGGTTACATTCGTGCGAATGAATTAGAATGGATCGTACGAATGGATTAGAATGGATCGTACGAATGGATTAGAATGGATCGTACGAATGAATTAGAATGGATCGTACAAATGAATTAGAAAGGTTAAATTTGTGAGAACGAATTAGAATGGATCGTACGAATGAATTAGAATGGATCGTATGAATGGATTAGAATGGATCGTACGAGTGAATTAGAATGTATACATTTGTGCGAATGAATTAGAATGGATCGTGCGAATGAATTAGAATGGATCGTACGAATGAAATAGAATGGATATATTTATGCGAATGAATTAGAATGAATCGTACGAATGCATTAGAATGGATCGTACGAATGAATTAGAATAGCTCATACAAATGAATTAGAATTAATCGTACAAATGAATTTGAATGGTTACATTTGTACGAATGAATTAGAATAGATCGTACGAATGAATTAGAATGGATCGTACGAATAAATTAGAATGGATCGTGTGAATGAATTAGAATGGATCGTACGAATGAATTAGAATGGATCCACCAAATGAGTTAGAATGGATCATACGAATGAATTAGAATGGATCGTACGAACGAATTAGAATGGATCGTATGAATGAATTAGATTGGATCGCATGAATGGATTAGAATGGATCATATGAATGGATCATGCGAATGAATTAGAATGGATCGTACGAATGAATTAGAATGGATCGTACGAATGAACTAGAATGGATACATTCGTGCGAATGAATTAGAATGGATTGTGCAAATGAATTAGAACGGATTGTGCGAATGAATTAGAATGGATCATGCGAATGAATTAGAATGGATCGTATGTATGAATAAGAATGGATCGTACGAATGAATTAGAATGGATACATTCGAGCGAATGAAATAGAATGGATCGTACGAATGAATTAGAATAGATCATAGGAATGAATTAGAATGGATCGTGCAAATGAATTAGAATTGATACATTCGTGCGAATGAATTAGAATGGATCGTGCGAATGAATTAGAATGGATCGTACGAATGAATTTGAATGGATATATTTGAATAAATAAATTAGAATGGATCGTACGAATGAATTAGAATGGATACATTTGTGCGAATTAATTAGAATGGATCGTACGAATGAATTAGAATGGATCGTACGAATGAATTAGAATGGATCGTACGAATGAATTAGAATGGATAGTGCGAATGAATTAGAATGGATCGTACGAATGAATTAGAATGGATACATTCGTGCGAATGAATTAGAATAGATCGTACGAATGAATTAGAATAGATCGTACAAATGAATTAGAATGGATCGTGCGAATGAATTAGAATTGATCATACAAATGAATTAGAATGGATCGTACGAATGAATTAGAATGGATGTGCGAATGAATAAAAATGAATCGTACGAATGAATTAGAATGGATACATTCGAGCGAATGAATTAGAATGGATCATATGAATGAATTAGAATGGATACATTTGTGCGAATGAATTTGAATGGATTTCACGAATTAAATTAGAATGGATCATACGAATGAATTAGAATGGATCGTGCGAATGAATTAGAAATGATCATACGAATGAATTAGAATGGATTGGACGAATGAATTAGAATGGATCATATGAAAGAATTAGAATGGATCGTGTGAATGAATTAGAAAGGATCGTACGAATGAATTAGAATGGATATATTCGTGCGAATGAATTAGAATGGATCGTACGAATGAATTAGACTGGATCATACGAATAAATTAGAATGGACACATTCATGCAAATGAATTAGAATGGATCGTACCAATGAATTAGAATGGATCATACGAATGAATTAGAATGGATCGTACGAATGGATTAGAATGGATCGTACGAATGGATTAGAATGCATTGTACGAATGAATTAGAATAGATACATTTGTGCGAATGAATTAGATTGCATCGTACGAATGAATTAGAATGGATCGGACGAATGAATTAGAATGGATCGTACGAATGAATTAGAATGGATCGTGCAAATGAATTAGAATGGATACATTCGTGTGAATGAATTAGAATGGATCGTGCGAATGAATTAGAATCGATCGTACGAATGAATTAGAATGGATATATTTGAACGAATAAATTAGAATGGATCATACGAATGAATTAGAATAGATCGTACGAATGAATTAGAATGGATCTTGCGAATGAATTAGAATCGATCGTACGAATGAATTAGAATGGATCGTACGAATGAATTAGATCGTACGAATGAATTATAATGGATCGTACGAATGAATTAAAATAGATACATTCATATGACTGAATTAGAATGGATCGTGCGAATTAATTAGAATGGATCGTACGAATGAATTTGAATGGATACATTTGTGCGAATGAATCTTAATGGATTGTATGAATGAATTACAATGGATCGTACGAATGAATTAGAATGGATCGTACGAATGGATTAGAATGGATCGGACGAATGAATTAGAATGGATCATACAAATGAATTAGAAAGGTTACATTTGTGAGAATGAATTAGAATGGATACTACAAATGAATTAGAATGGATCGTACAAATAGATTAGAATGGATCGTATGATTGAATTTGAATAGATCATAGGAATGGATTAGAATGGATTGTACGAATGAATTAGAATGGATCATACAAATGAATTAGAAAGGTTACATTCGTGAGAATGAATTAGAATAGATCGTACGAATGAATTTGAATGGATCATGCGAATGAATTTGAATGGATCGTACGAATGAATTAGAATGGATCGAACGAATGAATTAGAATAGATACATTCGAGCAAACGAATTAGAATAGATCGTAGGAATGAATTAGAATGGATCATACGAATGAATTAGAATGGATCGTGCGAATGAATTAGAATGGATTGTACGAATGAATTAGAATGTATACATTCGTGCGAATGAATTAGAATTGATCGTACGAATGAATTAGAATGGATCGTGCGAATGAATTAGAATGAATCGTACGAATGAATTATAATGGATTGTACGAATGAATTAAAATGTATACATTTAATTAGAATGGATTGTACGAATGAATTAGAATGGATACCTTCTTGCGAATAAATTAGAATGGATCGTATATTCGTGCAAATAAATTAGAATGGATCATACGAATGAATTAGAATGGATCGTGCGAATGAATTGGAATGAATCGTACGAATGCATTAGAATGGATCGTACGAATGAATTAGAATGAATCATACGATCCATTCTAATTCATTTGTACGATCCATTCTAATTCATTCGCACGATCCATTCTAATTCATTCATACGATCCATTCTAATTCATTCGTATGATAATTTCTAATTCATTCGTACAATCCATTCTAATTCAGTCGTATGAATGTATCATACGAATGAATTAGAATGGATCATACGAATGAATTAAAATGGATCGTACAAATGAATTAGAATGGATCGTGCGAATGAATTAGAATGGATTGTACGATTAATTCATTCGCATGATCCATTCTAATTCATTCGTATGATACATTCGTGCGAATGAATTAGAATAGATCGTACGAATGAACTAGAATAAATCGTGTGAATAAATTAGAATGGATCATACGAATGAATTAGAATAGATATATTCATGCGAATGAATTAGAATGGATCGTACGAATGAATTAGAATGGATCATACGAATGGATTAGAATGGATCGTACGAATGAATTAGAATGGATCGTACAAATGAATTAGAAAGGTTACATTTGTGAGAATGAATTAGAATGGATCATTCGAATGAATTAGAATGGATCGTACGAAAGGATTAGAATGGATCGTACGAATGAATTAGAATGGATCGTACAAATGAATTAGAAAGGTTACATTTGGGAGAATAAATTAGAATGGATCATACGAATGAATTAGAATCGATCGTACGAATGAATTAGAATGGATCGTGCGAATGAATTAGAATGGATCATATGAATAAATTAGAATGGATCTTACGAATGAATTAAAATGGATACATTTGTGCGAATGAATTAGAAAGGATCATACGATTGAATTTGAATGGATCGTACAAATGAATTAGAATGGATACATTTGTGCGAATTAATAAGAATGGATCGTGCGAATGAATTAGAATGGATACATTCATGCGAATGAATTAGAATGGATTGTGCGAATGAAATATACGGATTGTGCGAATGAATTAGAACACATTGTACGAATGAATTAGAATGGATCATACGAATGGATTAGAATAGATCGTACGAATGAATTAGAATGGATCGTACGAATGAATTAGAATGGATACATTCGAGCGAATGAATTAGAATGGATCGTACAAATGAATAAGAATGGATCATAGGAATGAATTAGAATGGACCATGCAAATGAATTAGAACGGATACATTCGTGCGAATGAATTAGAATGGATCGTACGAATGAATTAGAATGGTTACATTCGTGCGAATGAATTAGAATGGATCGTGCGAATGAATTAGAATGGATCGTACGAATGGATTAGAATGGATCGTACGAATGGATTAGAATGGATCGTAAGAATCGATTAGAATGGATCGTACGAATGAATTAGAATGGATCATACAAATGAATTAGAAAGGTTACATTCATGAGAATGAATTAGAATGGATCGTACGAATGAATTAGAATGGATCATGCGAATGAATTTGAATGGATCATACGAATGAATTAGAATGGATCGAACAAATGAATTAGAATGGATACATTCGAGCGAATGAATTAGAATAGATCGTAGGAATGAATTAGAATAGATCATACGAATGAATTAGAATGGATCGTGCGAATGAATTAGTATGGATTGTACGAATGAATTAGACTGGATACATTCGTGCGAATGACTTAGAATAAATCGGATGAATGAATTAGAATGGATCGTACGATTCATTCTAATTCATTCGTACGATCCATTCTAATGCATTCGTACGATTCATTCTAATTCATTCGCACGATCCATTCTAATTCATTCGTACGATCCATTCTAATTCATTCATACGATCCTTTCTAATTCATTCGCACAATCCATTCTAATTCATTCGTCCGATCCATTCTAATTCATTCGCACGAGTGTATCCATTCTAATTCATTCATACAATCCATTCTAATTCATTCACACGATCCATTCTAATTCATTCGTATGATCCATTCTAATTCATTCCTACGATCTATTCTAATTCATTCGCTCGAATGAATTAGAATGGATCGTACGAATGAATTAGAATGGATCGTACGAATGGATTAGAATGGATCGTACGAATGGATTAGAATGGATCGTACGAATGAATTAGAATGGATCATACGAATGAATTAGAATGGATACATTTGAGCGAATGAATTAGAATGGATCGTACGAATGAATTAGAATGGAACATAGGAATGGATTAGAATGGATCGTACAAATGAATTAGAATGGATACATTCGTGCGAATGAATTAGATTGGATCGTAGGAATGAATTAGAATTGGATCGTACGAATGAATTAGAATGGTTACATTCGTGCGAATGAATTAGAATGGACCGTACGAATGGTTTAGAATGGATCGTACGAATGGATTAGAATGGATCGTACGAATGAATTACCATGGATCGTACAAATGAATTAGAAAGGTTACATTTGTGAGAATGAATTAGAATAGATCGTACGAATGAATTAGAATGGATCGTACGAATGGATTAGAATGGATCGTACGAATGAATTAGAATGGATCGAACGAATGAATTAGAATGGATACATTCGAGCGAATGAATTAGAATAGATCGTAGGAATGAATTAGAATGGATCATGCGAATGAATTATAAAGGATCGTACGAATGAATTAGAAAGGTTACGTTTGTAAGAATGAATTAGAATGGATCATACGAATGGATTAGAATGGATCGTACGAATGAATTAGAATGGATCATACAAATGAATTAGAAAGGTTACATTCGTGAGAATGAATTAGAATGGATCGTATGAATGAATTAGAATGGATCATGCGAATGAATTTGAATGGATTGTATGAATGAATTAGAATGGATCGAACGAATGAATTAGAATGGATCATACGAATGAATTAGAATAGATCATAGGAATGAATTAGAATGGATCATACAAATGAATTAGAATGGATCGTGCGAATGAATTAGAATGGATCGTTCAAATGAATTAGAATGGATCGTACGAACGAATTAGAATGGATCGTATGAACGAATTAGAATGGATTGTACGAACGAATTAGAATGGATCGTACGAACGAATTAGAATAGATCGTACGAATGAATTATAATGGATCGTACGAATGGATTAGAATGCATTGTACGAATGAATTAGATTGCATCGTACGATCCATTCTAATTCATTCGTACGATCCATTCTAATTCATTCACACAAATATATCCATTCTAATTCATTCGCTCGAATGTATCCATTTTAATTCATTCGTACGATCCATTCTAATTCATTCGTACGATCTAATTCATTCATACAATCCATTCAAATTCATTCGTGCGAATGAATTAGAATGGATCGTACGAATGAATTAGATTGCATCGTACGATCCATTCTAATTCGTTCGTACGATCCATTCTAATTCATTCGTACGATGCAATCTAATTCATTCGCACAAATGTATCTATTCTAATTCACTCGTACAATGTGTTCTACGAATGAATTAGAATGGATCATACGAATGAATTAGAATGGATACATTCGACCGAATGAATTAGAATAGATCGTAGGAATGAATTAGAATGGATCGTACGAATGAATTAGAATGGATCGTACAAATGAATTAGAAAGGTTACATTAGAATGGATACATTCGAGGGAATGAATTAGAATGGATCGTACGAATGAATTAGAAAGGTTACATTTGTGAGAATGAATTAGAATGGATCGTACGAATGAATTAGAATGGATCGTACGAATGGATTAGAATGGATTAGAATGGATCGTACAAATGAATTAGAATGGATCGTACAAATGAATTAGAAAGGTTACATTTGTGAGAATGAATTAGAATGGATCGTACGAATGAATTAGAATGGATCATACAAATGGATTAGAATGGATCGTACGAATGAATTAGAATGGATCGTACGAATGTATTAGAATGAATATATTCGTGCGAATGAATTAGAATGGATCGTGCGAATGAATTAGAATGGATCGTGTGAATGAATTAGAATGGATCGTGCGAATGAATTAGAATGGATTGTACGAATGAATTAGAATGGATACATTCGTGCGAATGAATTAGAATGGATCGTACGAATGAATTAGAATGGATCGTACAAATGAATTTGAATGGATCGTACGAATGAATTAGAATGGATCGAACGAATGAATTAGAATGGATACATTCAAGCGAATGAATTAGAATAGATCGTAGGAATGAATTAGAATGGATCATGCGAATGAATTAGAATGGATCGTGCGAATGAATTAGAATGGATTGTACGAATGAATTAGAATGGATACATTCGTGCGAATGAATTAGAATGGATCGGACGAATGAATTTGAATGGATCGTATGATCCATTCTAATTCAATCGTACGATCCATTCTAATGCATTCGTACGATCCATTCTAATCCATTCGCACAATCCATTCTAATTCATTCATACGATCCATTCTAATTCATTCGCACGAATGAATTAGATCGTATGAATGAATTAGAATTGATCGTACAAATGAATTAAAATGGATACATTCATACGACTGAATTAGAATGGATTGTATGAATGAATTAGAATGGATCGTACGAATGAATTAGAATGGATAGTACGAATGAATTAGAATGGATCGTGCGAACGAATTAGAATGAATCGTATGAACGAATTAGATTGCATTGTACGAATAAATTAGAATGGATCCACCGATTGAGTTAGAATGGATCGTATGAATGAATTAGAATGGATCGTACGAATGAATTATAATGGATTGTGCTAATGAATTAGAATGGATCATATGAATGAATAAGAATGGATCGTACGAATGAATTAGAATGGATCGTGCGAATGAATTAGAATAAATCGTACGAATGCATTAGAATGGATCATACGAATGAATTAGAATGAATCGTACAATCCATTCTAATTCATTCGTCCGATCCATTCTAATTTATTCACACGAATGTATCCATTCTAATTCATTCGTACAATCCATTCTAATTCATTCGCACGATCCATTCTAATTCATTCGTATGATCCATTCTAATTCATTCCTACGATCTATTCTAATTCATTCGCTCGAATGTATCCATTCTAATTTATTCGTATGATCCATTCTAATTCATTCGTATGATCCATTCTAATTCATTCGCACGATCTATTCTAATTCATTCGCACGAATGTATCTATTCTAATTCATTTGCACGATCCATTCTAATTCATTCCTATGATCCATTCTAATTCATTCGTACGATCCATTCTAATTCATTCGCTCGAATGTATCCATATTAATTCATTCGTACGATCCAATCTAATTCGTTCATACGATTCCTTCTAATTCATTCGCACGATCCATTCTAATTCATTTGTATGAATGTATCCATTCTAATTCATTCGCATGAATATATCTATTCTAATTCATTTGTACGATCTATTCTAATTCATTCATACGATCAATTCTAATCCATTTGTACGATCCATTCTAATTCATTCGCTCGAATATATCCATTCTAATTTATTCGTACGAATGAGTTAGATTGGATCGTACGAATAAATTAGAATGGATCGTGCGAATGAATTAGAATGGATCGTGCGAATGAATTAGAATGGATCGTACAAATGAATTAGAATGGTGCATTCGTACGATTCATTCTAATTCATTCGCACGATCCATTCTAATTCATTCGTATGATCTATTCTAATTTATTTGCACAAATATACGATCTATTCTAATTTATTCGCAAGAATGTATCCATTCTAATTCATTCGTATAATCCATTCTAATTTATTCGTACAAATGTATCCGTTCTAATTCATTCGTACGATCCATTCTAATTCATTCGTACGAATCATTCTAATTCATTCGCACGATCCATTCTAATTCATTCGTATGATCCATTCTAATTCATTCGCACGAATGTATCCATTCTAATTCATTCATACAATCTATTCTAATTTATTCACACGATCGATTCTAATTCATTCGTATGGTCCATTCAAATTCATTCGTACGATACATTCTAATCCATTTGTACGATCCATTCTAATTCATTCGAACGATCCATTCAAATTCTTTTGTACGATCCATTCTAATTCATTCCTACGATCCATTCTAATTAATTCGTACGATCCATTCTAATTCATTCGTACGTTCCATTCTAATTCATTCATATGATCAATTCTAATCCATTCGTACAATCCATTCTATTTCATTCGTACGATCCATTCTAATTCATTCGTATGATCAATTCTAATTCATTCGTACAATCCATTTTAATTCAGTCGCATGAATGTATCATACGAATGAATTAGAATGGATCATGCGAATGAATTAAAATGGATCGTACAAATGAATTGGAATGGATTGTATGAATGAATTAGAATACATCATGTGAATGAATTAGAATGGATCCTACGTTTGAATTAGATTGGATTGTGCGAATGAATTAGAATGGATACATTCGTGCGAATGAATCAGAATAGATCGTATGAATGAATTAGAATGGATCGTACGAATGAATTAGAATGGATACATTTGTACGAATAAATTAGAATGGATCCTACAAATGAATTAGAAAGGTTACATTCGTGAGAATGAATTAGAATGGATCGTACGAATGAATTAGAATGGATCATGCGAATGAATTTGAATGGATCGTACGAACGAATTAGAATGCGTACAAATGAATTAGAATGGATCGTACGATTCATTCTAATTCATTCGTACGATCCATTCTAATGCATTCGTACGATTCATTCTAATTTATTCGTACGATCCATTCTAATTTATTCTCACGAATGTAACCTTTCTAATTCATTCGCACGATCCATTCTAATTCATTCGCATGATCTATTCTAATTCATTCATACGATCCATTCTAATTTATTCGTACGATCCATTCTAATTCATTCGCACGAATGTAACCATTCTAATTCATTCATACGATCCATTCCAATTCATTCGTATGATCTATTCTAATTTATTCATGCAATCCATTCTAATTCATTCATACGATCCATTCTAACTCATTCATACGATCCATTCTAATTCATTCGCATGAATGTATGTATCCATTCTAGTTCATTCGCACAAATGTATCCATTCTAATTCAATCGTACGATCTATTCTAATTCAATCGCAAGATCCATTCTAATTCATTCGGACAAATGTATCCATTATAATTCATTCGTACGATCCATTCTAATTTATTCGCACGAATGTATCCATTCTAATTTATTCGTACAATCCATTCTAATTTATTCGCACGATCCATTCTAATTCAGTCGTATGTTCCATTCAAATTCATTCCTACGATCTATTCTAATTCATTCGCAGGAATATATCCATTCTAATTCATTCGTTCGATCCATTCTAATTCATTCGTACGATCCATTCAAATTCATTCGTACGATCCATTCTAATTCATTTGTACGATCCAGTCTAATTCATTCTCACGAATGTAACCTTTCTAATTCATTTGTATGTATCCATTCTAATTCATTCGTACGAATGGATACATTCGTGCGAATAAATTAGAATGGATATATTTGTGCTAATGAATTAGAATGGATCGTACGAATGAATTAGAATGGATACATTTATACGAATAAATTAGAATGGATATATTTGTGCTAATGAATTAGAATGGATCGTACGAATGAATTAGAATGGATACATTCGTGGGAATAAATTAGAATGGGTACATTTGTGCTAATGAATTAGAATGGATCGTGCGAATGAATTAGAATGGATCGTACGAATGGATTAGAATGGATCGTACGAATGGATTAGAATGGATCGTACGAATGGATTAGAATGGATCGTACGAATGCATTAGAATGGATACATTCGTGCAAATGAATTAGAATGGATCGTCCGAATGAATTAGAATGGATCGTGCGAATGAATTAGAATGGATCGTACGATTTAATTGGAATGGATCGTGCGAATGAATTAGAATGGATCGTACGAATGAATTAGAATGGATACATTTTTGCGAATGAATTAGAATGGATCGTACGAATGAATTAGAATGGATCGTACTAATGAATTAGAATGGATCGTACGAATGAATTAGAATGGATCGTACAAATGAATTAGAATGGATACATTTGTGCGATGAATAAGAATGGAGCGTACGAATGAATTAGAATCGAGCGTACGAATGAACTAGAATGGATACATTCGTGCGAATGAATTAGAATGGATCATATGAAAGAATTAGAATGGATCGTGCGAATGAATTAGAATGGATCGTGGGAATGAATTAGAATGGATTGTACGAATGAATTAGAATGGATACATTCGTGCGAATGAATTAGAATGGATCGTGCGAATGAATTAGAATGGATCATATGAAATGAATTAGAATGGATCGTACGAATGAATTAGAATGGATCATATGAATGAATTAGAATGGTTACATTTGTGCGAATGAATTAGAATGGATCGTACGAATGGATTAGAATGGATCGTGCGAATGGATTAGAACGCAATGTTTGAATGAATTAGAATAGATACATTTGTGCGAATGAATTAGATTGCATCGTACGAATGAATTTGAATGGATTGTACGAATATATTAGAATGGATCATACGAATGAATTAGAATGGATCATACGAATGAATTAGAATAGATCGTACGAATGAATTAGAATGGATCATGCGAACGAATTAGAATGGATCGTATGAACGAATTAGAATGGATCGTACGAATGAATTAGAATGGATACATTCGAGCGAATGAATTAGAATGGATCGATTGATGCAATCTAATTCATTCGCATGATCCATTCTAATTCATTCGTACGATCTATTCTAATTCATTCGTATGATCCATTCTAATTTATTCATTCAAATATATCCATTCTATTTCATTCGTACGATCCATTCTAATTCATTCGCATGATCCATTCTAATTCATTCGCACGAATGTATCCATTCTAATTCATTTGCACGATCCATTCTAATTCATTCCTATGATCCGTTCTATTTTATTCGTACGATCCATTCTAATTCATTCGTCCGATCCATTCAAATTCATTCGTACGATGCAATCTAATTCATTCGCACAAATGTATCTACTCTAATTCATTCGTACAATCCGTTCTAATCCATTCGTACGATCCATTCTAATCCATTCATACGATCCATTCTAATTCATTCGTATGATCCATTCTAATTCATTCGTACGATCCATTCTAATTCATTTGCATGAATGTATCCATTCTAATTTATTCGTACGATCCAGTCTAATTCATTCGTACGATTCATTCTAATTCATTCGCACGAATATATCCATTCTAATTCATTCATACGATTCTTTCTAATTCATTCGCACGATCCATTCTAATTCTTTCATATGATCCATTCTAATTCATTCGCATGAATGTATCCATTCTAGTTCATTCTTACGCTCCATTCTAATTCATTCGTACGCTCCATTCTTATTCATCGCACAAATGTATCCATTCTAATTTATTCGTACGATCCATTCAAATTCAATCGTATGATCCATTCTAATTCATTCGCACAAATGTATCCATTTTAATTCATTCGTACGATCCATTCTAATTTATTCATACGATCCATTCTAATTTATTCGTACGATCCATTCTAATTCATTCGTACGATCCATTCTAATTCATTCGCATGAATATATCTATTCTAATTCATTCGTATGATCCATTCTAATTTATTCGCACGATCCATTCTAATTCATTCGTACGATCCATTCTAATTGATTCGCACGAATGTATCTATTCTAATTCATTCGTATGATCCATTCTAATTCATTCCTATGATCCATTCTAATTTATTCGCACGAATGTATCCATTCTAATTCATTTGCACGATCTATTCTAATTCGTTCATACGATCCATTCTAATTCGTTCGCACGATCCATTCTAATTCATTCGCACAAACCATTCTAATTCATTCGCATGATCCATTCTAATTCATTCGTATGATACATTCACGCGAATGAATTAGAATGGATCGTACGAATGAATCAGAATGGATCATACGATTGAATTTGAATGGATCGTACGAATGAATCAGAATGGATCATACGATTGAATTTGAATGGATCGTACGAATGAATTAGAATGGATACATTTGTGCTAATTAAGTAGAATGGATCATACGAATGAATTAGAATGGATCGTACGAATGAATTAGAATGGATCGTACGAATGAATTAGAATGGATCATACGAATGAATTAGAATGGATACATTCGTGCAAATGAATTAGAATGGATCGTAAGAATGAATTAGAATAGATCGTACAAATGAATCAGAATGGATCGTGCGAATGAATTAGAATTGATCATACGAATGAATTAGAATGGATCGTACGAATGATTTATAATGGATCGTGCAAATAAATTAGAATGGATCGTACAAATGAATTAGAATGGATATATTTGAATTAGAATGGATCGTACGAATGAATTAGAATAGCCAATACGAATGAATTCGAATGAATTTGAATGGATTGTATGAATGAATTAGAATGGATTGTACAAATGAATTAGAATGGATCGTGCGAATGAATTAGAATCATGAATTAGAATGGATCGTATGAATGAATTAGATCGTACGAATGAATTAGAATGGATCGTACGAATAATTAAAATGGATACATTCGAGCGAATGAATTACAATGGATACATTTGTGCGAATGAATTAGAATGGATCGTACGAATGAATTAGAATGGATCGTACGAATTTGAATAGATTGTACGAATAAATTAGAATGGATACATTTGTGCGATGAATAAGAATGGAGCGTACGAATGAATTAGAATGGAGCGTACAAATGAACTAGAATGGATACATTCGTGCGAAAGAATTATAATGGATCATATGAAAGAATTAGAATGGATCGTGCAAATGAATTAGAAAGGATCGTACGAATGAATTACAATGGATATATTCGTGCGAATGAATTAGAATGGATCGTACGAATGAATTAGACTGGATCGTACGAATAAATTAGAATGGATACATTCATGCAAATGAATTAGAATGGATCGTACGAATGAATTAGAATGGATCATACGAATGAATTAGAATGGATCGTACGAATAAATTAGATTGGATCATATCAATGAATTAGAATGGATCGTACGTTTGAATTAGATTGGATTGTGCGAATGAATTAGAATGGATACATTCATGCGAATGAATTAGAATAGATCGTATGAATGAATTAGAATGGATCGTACGAATGGATTAGAATGGATCGTACGAATGAATTAGAATGGATCCACCGAACGAGTTAGAATGGATCATACGAATGAATTAGAATGGAACGTACAAATGAATTAGAATGGATACATTCGAGCGAATGAATTAGAATAGATCGTAGGAATGAATTAGAATGGATCATACGAATGAATTAGAATGGATCATGCGAATGAATTAGAATCGATTGTACGAATGAATTAGAATGGATACATTCGAGCGAATGAATTAGAATAGATCGTAGGAATGAATTTGAATGGATCGTACGAATGAATTAGAATAGATCGTACAAATGAATTAGAATGGATTGTGCGAATGAATTAGAATTGATCATACGAATGAATTAGAATGGATCGTACGAATGAATTAGAATGGATCGTGCGAATGAATTAGAATGGATCGTACGAATGAATTAGAATGGACATATTTGAACGAATAAATTATAATGGATCATACGAATGAATTAGAATGGATCGTACGAATGAATTAGAATGGATCATACGAATGAATTAGAATCGATCGTACGAATGAATTAGAATGGATCGTACGAAAGAATTAAATCGTACAAATAATTTACAATGGATCGTACGAATGAATTAAAATGGATATATTCGAGCGAATGAATTAGAATGGATACATTTGTACGAATGAATTAGAATAGATTGTACGAATGAATTAGAATGGATCGTACGATGCAATCTAATTCATTCGTACAATGCGTTCTAATCCATTCGTACGATCCATTATAATTCATTCGTACGATCTATTCTAATTCATTCGCACGAATGTATCCATTCTAATTCATTCGTACGATCCATTCTAATTCGTTCGTACGATCCATTCTAATTCGTTCGTACGATCCATTCTAATTCGTTTGTACGATCCATTCTAATTCATTCCTACGATCCATTCTAATTCATTCGTACGATCCATTCTAATTCATTCGTATGATCCATTCTAATTCATTCCTACGATCTATTCTAATTCATTCGTATGATCCATTCTAATTCATTCGTTCGATCCATTCTAATTCATTAGTACAATCCATTCCAATTCATTCGCATGATCCATTCTAATTCATTCGTACAATCCATTCTAATTCATTCTCACGAATGTAACCTTTCTATTTCATTTGTATGATCCATTCTAACTCATTCATACGATTCATTCTAATCCATTCGTACGATCTATTCTAATCCATTCGTACGATCCATTCTAATCCATTCGTACGATCCATTCTAATTCATTCGTATGAATGTATCCATTCTAATTTATTCGTACGATCCAGTCTAATTCATTCGTACGATCCATTCTAATTCATTCGCACGAATGTATCCATTCTAATTCATTCGTACGATCCATTCTAATTCATTCATATGATCCATTCTAATTCATTCGCATGATCCATTCAAATTCATTCGCACGATCCATTTTAATTCATTCGTACGTTCAATTCTAATTCATTCATATGACCTATTCTAATCCATTCGCACGAATGTATCCATTCTAATTCATTCACACAATCCAATCTAATTCAAACAAACGATACATTCTAATTCATTCACATGATGTATTCTAATTCATTCGTATGATCCATTCTACTTCATTCGTATGATTCATTCTAATTCATTCGTACGATCCATTCTAATTCATTCGCACAAACGTATCCATTCTAATTCATTCGTACGATCCATTCTAATTCATTCGCACGATCCATTCTAATTCATTTGTACGAATGTATCCATTCTAATTCATTTGCACGATCCATTCTAATTCATTCGCACGATCCATTCTAATTCATTCGTATGATCCATTCTAGTTCATTCGTACGATCCATTCTAATTCATTTGCATGAATGTACCCATTCTAATTCATTCGTACGATCCATTCCAATTCATTCGTATGATCCATTCTAATCCATTCGTACGATCCATTCTAATCCACTCGTACGATCCATTCTAATCCATTCGTACGATCCATTCTAATTCATTTGTACAATCCATTCTAATTCATTCATGCGGTCCATTCAAATTCAATCATACAATCCGTTCTAATTCATTCGCACTATCCATTCTAATTCATTCGCATGATCCATTCTAACGAATGAATTAGATCGTACGAATGAATTAGAATGGATCGTACGAATGAATTAAAATGGATACATTCATACGACTGAATTAGAATGAATCGTGCGAATTAATTAGAATGGATCGTACGAATGAATTTGAATGGATACATTTGTGAGAATGAATTAGAATGGATCGTACGAATGAATTAGAATGGATCGTACGAATGAATTAGAATGGATCGTACGAATGAATTAAAATGGATACATTTGTGCGAATTAGAATGGATCGTACGAATGGATTAGGATTAGATCGTACGAGTGAATTAGAATGGATCGCACGAATGAATTATAATGAATCATACGAATGGATTAGAATAGATCGTACGAATGGATTAGAATGGATCGTACGAATCGATTAGAATGGATTGTGCGAATGAATTAGAATGAATCGTACGAATGAATTAGAATTGATACATTCGAGCGAATGAATTAGAATAGATCGTACGAATGAATTAGAATGGGTCATAGGAATGAATTAGAATGGATCGTGCAAATGAATTAGAATGGATACAATTCATTTGCATGATCCATTCTAATTCATTCGTACGATCCATTCTAATTCATTCTCACGAATGTAACCTTTCTAAGTCATTTGTATGATCCATTCTAATTCATTCGTACGATCTATTCTAATCCATTCGTACGATCCATTCTAATCCATTCGTACGATCCATTCTGATTCATTCTCACAAATGTAACCTTTCTAATTTATTTTTACGATCCATTATAATTCTTTCGTACGATCCATTCTAATCTATTCGTACTATCCATTCTTATCCATTCGTACGATCCATTCTAATTCATTCGCACGAATGTAACCATTCTGATTCATTCGTACGATCCATTCTAATTCATTTCTACGATCCATTCTAATTCATTCGCACGAATGTATCCATTCTAATTCATTTGCACGATCCATTCTAATTCATTCCTATGATCCATTCTAATTCATTCGTACGATCCATTCTAATTCATTCGCTCGAATGTATCCATTCTAATTCATTCGTACGATCCATTCTAATTCATTCGCTCGAATGTATCCATTCTAATTTATTCGTATGATCCATTCTAATTCGTTCATACGATCCATTCTAATTCGTTCATACGATCCATTCTAATTCATTCGTACGATCCATTCTAATCCATTCGTACGATCCATTCTAATTCATTCGTATGATCCATTATAATTCACTCGTATGATCCATTCTAATTCATTCGTACGATCCATTCTAATTCATTCGCTCGAATGTATCCACTCTAATTCATTCATACGATCTATTCTAATTCATTCATACGATCTATTCTAATTCATTATCATGAATGTAACCTTTCTAATTCATTTGTATGTATCCATTCTAATTCATTCGTACGATCCATTCTAATTCATTCGTACGATCCATTCTAATTCACGATCCATTCTAATTCATTCCTATAATCCATTCTAATTCATTCGTGCGGTCCATTCTAATTCATTCGCTCGAATGTATCCATTCTAATTCATTCGTACGATCCATTCTAATTCGTTCGTACGATCCATTCTAATTCATTTGCACGAATGTATCCATTCTAATTCATTTGCACGATCCATTCTAATTCATTTGTGATCCATTCTAATTCATTCGTACGATCCATTCTAATTCATTCGCATGAATATATCTATTCCAATTCATTCGTATGATCCCTTCTAATTTATTTGCACGATCTATTCTAATTCATTCGTACGATTCATTCTAATTTATTCGCACGATCCATTCTAATTCATTCATACGATCCATTCTAATTCATTCGCACAATCGATTCTAATTCATTCGTATGATCCATTCTAATTCATTCGTACGATCTATTCTAATGCTTTCGTACGATCCATTCTAATTCATTCGCACGATCTAT
This sequence comes from Chamaelirium japonicum, assembly GCA_947650365.1. NCBI lineage: Eukaryota > Viridiplantae > Streptophyta > Magnoliopsida > Liliales > Melanthiaceae > Chamaelirium > Chamaelirium japonicum. The sequence continues at coordinate 71,955,024 of OX393558.1, read as the reverse complement.
TCTAATACATTCGTACAATCCATTCTAATTCATTCATACGATCCATTCTAATTCATTCGCACTATCCATTCTAATGCATTCGTACGATCCATTCTAATTCATTCATACGATCCATTCTAATTCATTCGTCTGATCCATTCTAATTCATTCGTATGATCCATTCTAATTTATTCGTTCAAATATATCCATTCTAATTCATTCGCACGAATATAACCTTTCTAATTCATTCGTACGATCCATTCTAATTCATTTGTACGTGTACAAATGAATTAGAATGGATCGTACGAATGAATTAGAATGGATCATACGAATGAATTAGAATGGATCGTGCAAATGAATTAGAATGGATCGTGCGAATGAATTAGAATGGATCATGCGAATGAATTAGTATGAATCGTACGAATGCGTTAGAATGGATACATTCGTGCAAATGAATTAGAATAAATCGTGCGAATTAGTTAGAATGGATCATACGAATGAATTTGAATGGATACATTTGTGCGAATGAATCTGAATGGATTGTATGAATGAATTACAATGGATCGTACGAATAAATTAGAATGGATCGTACGAATGAATTAGAATAGCTCATATGAATGAATTAGAATGAATCGTACGAATGAATTAGAATGGATCGTACGAATGAATTAAAATGGATACATTTGTGCGAATGAATTAGATTGGATCATACGATTGAATTAGAATGGATCGTATGAATGAATTAGAATGGATCGTACGAATGGATTAGAATGGATCATACGAATGGATTAGAATGGATAGTGCGAATGAATTAGAATGGATCGTGCGAATGAATTAGAATGGATTATACGAACGAATTAGAATAGATCGTGCGAATGAATTAGAATGGATCGTGCGAATGAATTAGAATGGATCGTACGAATGAATTAGAATGGATCGTACGAATGAATTAAAATGGATACATTTGTGCGAATGAATTAGATTGGATCATACGATTGAATTAGAATGGATCGTATAATGAATTAGAATGGATCGTACGAATGGATTAGAATGGATCGTACGAATGGATTAGAATGGATAGTGCGAATGAATTAGAATGGATCGTACGAATGAATTAGAATCGATTGTACGAACGAATTAGAATAGATCGTGCGAATGAATTATAATGCATCGTACGAATGAATTAGAATGGATCATAGGAATGAATTAGAATGGATCGTACGAATGAATTAAAATGGTTACATTCGTGCGAATGAATTAGAATGGATCGTATGAACGAATTAGAATGGATCGTATGAATTAGAATAGATACATTTGTGCGAATGAATTAGAATGGATCGTACGAATGAATTAGAATGGATCGTACGAATGAATTAGAATGGATCGTACGAATGGATTAGAATGGATCGTGCAAATGAATTAGAATGGATTGCACGAATGTATCCATTCTAATCCATTCGTACGAATGGATTAGAATGGATCGTACGAATAAATTAGAATGGATCGTGCGAATGAATTAGAATGGATCGTATGAATAAATTAGAATGGATCATACGAATGAATTAAAATGGATACATTAGTGCGATCCATTCTAATTCGTTCGTACGATCCATTCTAATTCGTTCGTACGATCCATTCCAATTCATTCGTACGATCCATTCTAATTCATTCGCACAATCCATTCTAATTCATTTGTATGATCCATTCTAATTCATTCCTACGATCTATTCTAATTCATTCGTGTGATCCATTCTAATTCATTCGTTCGATCCATTCTAATTCATTCATACAATCTATTCAAATTCATTCGCATGATCCATTCTAATTCATTCATACGATCCATTCTAATTCATTCCCACGAATGTAACCTTTCTAATTCATTTGTATGATCCATTCTAATTCATTCGTACGATCCATTCTAATCCATTCGTACGATCCATTCTAATCAATTCGTACGATCCATTCTAATTCATTCGTACGATCCATTCTAATTCATTCGAATGAATGTATCCATTCTAATTTATTCGTACGATCCAGTCTAATTCATTCGTACGATCCATTCTAATTCATTCGCACGAACGTATCCATTCTAATTCATTCGTACGATCCATTCTAATTCATTCGTATGATCCATTCTAATTTATTTGCACGATCCATTCAAATTTATTCGCACGATCCATTCTAATTCATTCGTACGATCCATTCTAATTCATTCATACGATCTATTCTAATTAATTCGCACGAATATATCCATTCTAATTCATTCGCACAATCCAATCTAATTCAAACATATGATCCATTCTAATTCATTCGTACGATCCATTCTAATTCATTCCTACAATCCATTCTAATTCATTCGCATGAATGTATCCATTCTAATTCATTTGCACGATCCATTCTAATTCATTCCTATGATCCATTCTAATTTATTCGTACAATCCATTCTAATTCAAACTTACGATCCATTCTAATTCATTCGTACAAACCATTCTAATTAATTCCTACGATCTATTCTAATTCATTCGCTCGAATGTATCTATTCTAATTCATTCGTACGATCCATTCTTATTCATTCGTACGATCCATTCAAATTCATTCGCATGATCCATTCTAATTCATTCGTACGATCCATTCTAATTCATTCGCTCGAATGTATCCATTCTAATTCATTCGTACGATCCATTCTAATTCGTTCATACGATCCATTCTAATTCGTTCGTACGATCAATTCTAATTCATTCGTACGATCCATTCTAATTCATTCGTACGATCCATTCTAATTCATTCGCACGATCCATTCTAATTCATTCGCACAAATGTATCCATTCTAATTCAATCGTACGATCCATTCTAATTCATTCGTACGATCCATTCTAATTCATTCGCACAAATGTAACCTTTGTAATTCATTTGTATAATCCATTCTAATTCATTCGTACGATCCATTCTAATTCTTTCGTACGATCCATTCTAATTCATTCGCACGATCTATTCTAATTCATTCGTACAATCCATTCTAATTTATTCGTACGATCCATTCTAATTCATTCGCACTATCCATTCTAATTCATTCGTACGATCCATTCTAATTCATTCGTTTGATCCATTCTAATTCATTCGTACAAATGTATCCATTCTAATTTATTCGTACGATCCATTCTAATTCAAACGTACGATCCATTCTAATTCTTTCACATGATGTATTCTAATTCATTTGAGCGAATGAATTAGAATGGATCGTACAAATGAATTAGAATGGATCGTGCGAATGAATTAGAATGGATCGTACGAATGAATTAGAATGGATACATTTGTGCGAATGAATTAGAATGGATCGTACGAATAAATTAGAATGGATCATATGAATGAATTAGAATGGATCGTGCGAATGAATTAGAATGGATCGTGCGAATGAATTAGAATGGATACATTCGTGCGATCCATTCTAATTCATTTGCACGATTCATTCTAATTCATTCGCACAATCCATTCTAATTCATTTGCACGAATGTATCCATTCTAATTCATTCGCACGATCCATTCTAATTCATTCGTACGGTCCATTCTATTTTATTCGCAAGAATGTATCCATTCTAATTTATTCGCACGATCCATTCTAAATCGTACGAATGAATTAGAATGGATCATAGGAATGAATTAGAATGGATCGTGCAAATGAATTAGAATGGATACATTCGTGCGAATGAATTAGAATGGATCGTAGGAATGAATTAGAATGGATCATACGAATGAATTAGAACGGTTACATTCGTGCGAATGAATTAGAATGGATCGTACAAATGGTTTAGAATGGATCGTACGAATGAATTAGAATAAATCGTACAAATGAATTAGAATGGATCGTACGAACGAATTAGAATGGATCGTACGAATGAATTAGAATGGATCATAGGAATGAATTAGAATGGATCGTGCAAATGAATTAGAATGGATACATTCGTGCGAAAGAATTTGAATGGATCATGCGAATGAAAGAGAATGGATTGTACGAATGAATTAGAATGGATACATTTGTGCGAATGAATTAGAATGGATCGTGCGATCGAATTAGAATGGATCGTACGAATGAATTAGAATGGATATATTTATGCGAATGAATTAGAATGGATCGTGCGAATGAATTAGAATGGATCGTACGAATGAATTAGAATGGATATATTTATGCGAATGAATTAGAATGAATCGTACTAATTCATTAGAATGGATCGTACGAATGAATTAGAATGGATCGTACGAATGAATTAGAATGGATCGTGCGAATGGATTAGAATGGATCGTACGAATGGATTAGAATGGATCGTATGAATGAATTAGAATGGATCATACAAATGAATTAGTACGATCCATTCTAATTCATTCCTATGATCCCTTCTAATTCATTCGTACGATCCTTTCTAATTCATTCGCTCGAGTGTATCCATTTTAATTCATTCGTACGATCCATTCTAATTCATTCGCATGATCCATTCGTACGATCCATTCTAATCCATTCGTACGATCCATTCTAATTCATTCATACGATCCATTCTAATTCGTTCATACAATCCATTCAAATTCATTCGTACGATCGATTCTAATTCATTCGTACGATCCATTCTAATTTATTCGTATGATCCATTCTAATTCATTCGTATGATCCATTCTAATTCATTCGTACGATCCATTCTAATCCATTCGCACGATCCATTGTAATTCATTCGTACGATCCATTCTAATTCATACATACGATCCATTCTAATGAATTAGTACGATTCATTCTAATTCATTCGCATAAATATATCCATTCTAATTCATTCGTACGATCCATTCTAATTCATTCGCACGATCCATTCTAATTTATTCACACGATCCATTCTACTTCATTCGCACAAATGTATCCATTCTAATTCATTCGTACAATTTATTCTAATTCATTCGTACGATCCTTTCTAATTCATTCACATGATGTATTCTAATTCACTCGTATGATCCATTCTCACAAATGTAACCTTTCTAATTCATTTGTACGATCCATTCTAATTCATTCGTACGATCAATTCTAATCCATTCGTACGATCCATTCTAATCCATTCGTACGATCCATTCTAATTCATTCGCACGAATGTAACCATTCTAATTCATTCGTACGATCCATTCTAATTCATTCGCACGAATGTATCCATTCTAATTCATTTGTACGATCCATTCTAATTCATTCCTATGATCCATTCTAATTCGTTCATAGGATCCATTCTAATTCATTCGCTTGAATGTATCCATTCTAACCATTCGTACGATCGTTTCTAATTCATTCGTATGAATTTATCCTTTCTAATTTATTTGTGCGATCCATTCTAATTCATTCATACGATCCATTCTAATTCATTTGTACGATCCATTCTAATTCATTCGTACGATCCATTCTAATTCATTCGTACGATCCATTCTAATTCATTCCTACGATCCATTCTAATTCATTCCTACGATCCATTCTGATTCATTCTCACAAATGTAACCTTTCTAATTCATTTGTATGATCTATTCTAATTCATTCCTACGATCCATTCTAATTCATTCCTACGATCTATTGTAATTCATTGGTACGATCCATTCTAATTTATTCGTACGATCCATTCCAATCCATTCGTACGATCCATTCTAATCCATTTGTACGATCCATTCTAATTCATTCTCACAAATGTAACCTTCCTAATTCATTTGTATGATCCATTCTAATTCATTCCTATGATCCATTCTAATTCATTCCTATGATCTATTCTAATTTATTCGTACGATCCATTCTAATGCATTCGTACGATTCATTCTAATTCATACGCACGATCCATTCTATTTCATTCGTACGATCTATTCTAATTCATTCCTACGATCCATTCTAATTTATTCGCACGAATGTATCCATTCTAACTCATTCGTACGATCCATTCTAATTCATTCGTACGATCCATTGTAATCCATTCGTACGATCCATTCTAATTCATTCGCACAAATGTAACCATTCTAATTCATTCGTACGATCCATTCTAATTCATTCCTACAATCCATTCAAATTCATTCGTACGATTCATTCGAATTCATTCGTATGAGCTATTCTAATTCATTTGTACGATCCATTCTAATTCATTCATACGATACATTGTAATTCATTCATACGAATGAATTAGAATGGATCATGTGAATGAATTAGAATGGATACATTCGTGAGAATGAATTAGAATGGATTGTACGAATGAATTAGAATGGATCATGCGAATGAATGAATGGATCCTGCGAATGAATTAGAATGGATCGTACGAATGCATTAGAATGGATACATTCATGCGAATGAATTAGAATGGATCATACGAATGAATTAGAATGGATCGTACGAATGAATTAGAATGAATCGTACAAATGAATTAGAAAGCTTACATTTGTGAGAATGAATTAGAATGGATCGTACGAATGAATTAGAATGGATCGTACGAATGGATTAGAATGGATCGTACGAACGAATTAGAATGGATTGTAGAATGAATTAGAATGGATACATTCGAGCGAATGAATTAGAATGGATCGTACGAATGAATTAGAATGGATCATAGGAATGAATTAGAATGGATCGTGCAAATGAATTAGAATGGATACATTCGTGCGAATGAATTAGAATGGATCATAGGAATGAATTAGAATGGATCGTACGAATGAATTAGAATAGATCATGCGAATAAATTAGAATGGATCATACGAATGAATTAGAATAGATATATTCATGCGAATGAATTAGAATGGATCGTACGAATGAATTAGAATGGATCGTGCGAATGAATTAGAATGGATCGTATGAACGAATTAGAATGGATCATACAAATGAATTAGAAAGGTTACATTCTTGAGAATGAATTAGAATGGATCGTACGAATGAATTAGAATGGATCATGCGAGTGAAATTGAATGGAGCGTACGAATGAATTAGAAAGGTTACATTTGTGAGAATGAAATAGAATGGATCGTACGAATGAATTAGAATGGATCGTACGAATGGATTAGAATGGATCGTACGAATGAATTAGAATGGATCATACAAACGAATTAGAAAGGTTATATTCGTGAGAATGAATTAGAATATATCGTACGAATGAATTAGAATGGATCATGCGAATGAATTTGAATGGATCGTACGAAGGAATTAAAATAGCTCATACGAATGAATTAGAAGGAATCGTATGAATGAATTAGAATGGTTACATTCGTGCGAATGAATTAGAATAGATCGTACGAATGAATTAGAATAGATCGTACGAATGAATTAGAATGGATCGTACGAATAAATTAGAATAGATCGTTGGAATGAATTAGAATGGATCGTACAAATGAATTAGAAAGGTTACATTTGTGAGAATGAATTAGAATGGATCATACGAATGAATTAGAATGGATCGTACGAATGGATTAGAATGGATTGTACGAATGAATTAGAATGGATCGTACAAATGAATTAGAAAGGTTACATTTGTGAGAATAAATTAGAATGGATCGTACGAATGAATTAGAATGGATCGTACGAATGAATTAGAATGGATCGTGCGAATGAATTAGAATTGATCATACAAATGAGTTAGAATGGATCATATGAATGAATTAGAATGGTTACATTCGTGTGAATGAATTAGAATGGATCGTACGAATAAATTAGAGATGATCGTGCGAATGAATTAGAATGGACACATTCATGCAAATGTATTAGAATGGATCGTACGAATGAATTAGAATGGATCATACGAATGAATTAGAGTGGATCGTACGAATGGATTAGAATGGATCGTACGAATGGATTAGAACGCATTGTACGAATGAATTAGAATAGATACATTTGTACGAATGAATTAGAATGGATCGTACGATTGAATTAGAATGGATATATTTGAACGAATAAATTAGAATGGATCATACGAACGAATTAGAATGGATCGTGCGAATGAATTAAAATGGATCGTGCGAATGAATTTGAAACGATCGTACGAATGAATTAGAATGGATCATACGAATGAATTAGATCGTACGAATGAATTAGAATGGATTGTATGAATGAATTAAAATGGATACATTCGAGTGAATGAATTAGAATGGATACATTTGTGAGAATGAATTAGAATGGATCGTACGAATGAATTGGAATGGATTGTATGATGCAATCTAATTCATTCGTACAATGCGTTCTAATCCATTCGTACGATCCATTATAATTCATTCGTACGATCCATTCTAATTCATTCGTATGAATGTATCCATTCTAATTCATTCGTACGATCCATTCTAATTCATTTGTATGATCCATTCTAATGCATTCGTACGATTCATTCTAATTCATTCGCACGATCCATTCTAATTCATTCGTATGATCCATTCTAATCCATTCGTACGATCCATTCTAATCCATTCGTACGATCCATTCTAATTCATTCGTACGATCCATTCTAATTCATTCTCACAAATATAACCTTTCTAATTTATTTGTACGATCCATTCTAATTCATTCACACGATCCATTCTAATTCATTCGTATGAACCTTTCTAATTCATTCCTACGATCTATTCTAATTCATTCACACGAATGTAACCATTCTAATTCATTCGTACGATCCATTCTAATTCATTCCTACGATCCATTCTTATTCATTCGCACGAATGTATCCATTCTAATTCATTTGCACGATCCATTCTAATTCATTCCTATGATCCATTCTAATTCATTCGGTGGATCCATTCTAATTCATTCCTATGATCCATTCTAATTCATTTGTATGATCCATTCTAATTCATTCGTACGATCCATTCTGATCCATTCGTACGATCCATTCTAATCCATTCGTACGAACCATTCTAATTAATTAGAATGGTTAGTACGAATGAATTAGAATGGATCGTATGAATGAATAAGAATGGATCGTACGAATGAATTAAAATGGATCGTGCGAATGAACTAGAATGGATACATTCGAGCGAATAGATTAGATTGCATCGTACGAATGAATTTGAATGCATTCCAATTCATTCGTATGATCCATTCTAATTCATTCGCACGATGCATTCTAATTCATTCGCACGATCCATTCTAATTCATTCGTTCGATCCATTCTAATTCATTCGCACGAATGTATCCATTCTAATTCATTCGTACAATCCATTCTAATTCATTCGCACGATCCATTCTAATTCATTTGCACGATCCATTCTAATTCATTCGTACGATCCATTCTAATTCATTCGCTCGAATGTATCCATTCTAATTCATTCGTACGATCCATTCTAATTCATTCGTACGATCCATTCTAATCCATTCGTACGATCCATTCTAATTCATTCGTACAATGCGATCTAATCCATTCGTACGATCCATTCTAATTCGTTCGTACGATCCATTCTAATTCATTTGTACGATCCATTCTAATTCATTCGTACGATCTATTCTAACTCATTCGTACGATCCATTCTAATCCATTCTAATTCATTCGCTCGAATGAATCCATTCTAATTCATTCGTACGATCCATTCTTATTCATTCATACGATCCATTCTAATTCATTCGCACGATCCATTCTAATTCATTCGCACGATCCATTCTAATTCATTCGCACAATCCATTCTAATTGATTCTCACAATCCATTCTAATTCATTCGCACGAATGTATCCATTCTAATTCATTCGTACGATCCATTCTAATTCATTCCTACGATCCATTCTAATTCATTCGCACGAATGTATCCATTCTAATGCATTCGTACGATTCATTCTAATTCATTCGCACAATCCATTCTAATTCATTCGTACGATCCATTCTTATTCATTCATACGATCCATTCTAATTCATTCGCACGATCCATTCTAATTCATTCGCACAATCCGTTCTAATTCATTCGCACATCCATTCTAATTCATTCGCACGAATGTATCCATTCTAATTCATTCGTACGATCCATTCTAATTCATTTGTACGATCCATTCTAATTCATTCGCATGATCCATTCGTACGATCCATTCTAATCCATACGTACGATCCATTCTAATTCATTCATACGATCCATTCTAATTCATTCGCACGAATGTAACCATTCTAATTCATTCGTACGATCCATTCTAATTCATTCGTACGATCCCTTCTAATTCATTCGCACGAATGTATCCATTCTAATTCATTTGCACGATCCATTCTAATTCATTCCTATGATCCATTCTAATTCATTCGTACGATCCATTCTAATTCATTCGTACGAATGAATTAGAATGGATCGTGCGAATGAATTAGAATAGATCATATGAATGAATTAGAATGGATCGTACGAATGGATTAGAATAGATCGTACGAATTTATTAGAATGGATCGTACGAATGGATTAGAAATCATTGTACGAATGAATTAGAATGGATACATTCATGCAAATGAATTAGAATGGATCGTACGAATGAATTAGAATGGATCATACGAATGAATTAGAATGGATCGTACGAATGAATTAGAATGGATCATATGAATGAATTAGAATGGTTACATTCGTGCGAATGAATTAGAATGGATCGTACGAATGGATTAGAATGGATCGTACGAATGGATTAGAATGGATCATACGAATGAATTAGAATTGATCGTATAAATGAATTAGAAATGTTACATTTGTGAGAATGAATTAGAATGGATCGTACAAATGAATTAGAATGGATCGTGCGAATGAATTAGAATGGATCGTACGAATGAATTAGAATGGATATATTTATGCGAATGAACTAGAATAGATCGAACGAATGAATTAGAATGGATACATTTGTGCGAATGAATTAGAATGGATCGTACGAATGAATTAGAATGGATACATTCGTGCGAATGAATTAGAATAGATCCATTCTAATTCATTCGTATGATTCATTTTAATTCATTCATACGATCCATTCTAATTCATTCGTATGATCCATTCTAACTCATTCGCACGATTGTATCCATTCTAATTCATTCGCACAATCCAATCTATTTCAAACGTACGATTCATTCTAATTCATTCGTATGATCCATTCTAATCCATTCATACGATCCATTCTAATTCATTCGCACGAATGTATCCATTCTAATTCATTTGCACGATCCATTCTAATTCATTCGCATGAATGTATGTATCCATTATAATTCATTCGTACGATTCATTCTAATTCATTCGTATGATCAATTCTAATTCATTCGCACGATCCATTCTAATTCATTCATACGATCCATTCTAATTCATTCGCACGAATGTAACCATTCGTACGATCCATTCTAATTCATTCGTATGAATTTATCCTTTCTAAATCATTTGTACGATCCATTCTAATTCGTTCATACGATCCATTCTAATTCATTTGTACGATCCATTCTAATTCATTCGTCCGATCCATTCTAATTCATTCCTACGATCCATTCTAATTCATTCCTATGATCCATTCTAATTCATTCCTACGATCCATTCTGATTTATTCTCACAAATGTAACCTTTCTAATTCATTTGTACGATCCATTCTAATTCATTCCTATGATCCATTCTAATTCATTCTTACGATCTATTCTAATTCATTTGTACGATCCATTCTAATTTATTCGTACGATCCATTCTAATTCATTCGTACGATCCATTCTAATCCATTCGTACGATCCAATCTAATCCATTCGTACGATCCATTCTAATCCATTCGTACGATCCATTCTAATTCATTCTCACAAATGTAACCTTTCTAATTCATTTGTACGATCCATTCTAATTCATTCCTACGATCCATTCTAATTCATTCCTACGATCTATTCTAATTCATTCGTACGATCCATTCTAATGTATTCGTACGATTCGTTCTAATTCATTCGCATGATCCATTCTAATTCATTCGTACGATCCATTCTAATTCATTCCTACGATCCATTCTAATTCATTCGCACGAATGGATCCATTCTAATTCGTTCGTACGATCCATTCTAATTCATTCGTACTATCCATTCTAATCCATTCGTACGATCCATTCTAATTCATTCGCACGAATGTAACCATTCTAATTCATTCGTACGATCCATTCTAATTCATTCCTACGATCCATTCAAATTCATTCGTAGGATTCATTCTAATTCATTCGTATGAGCTATTCTAATTCATTCGTACGATCCATTCTAATTCATTCGTACGATCCATTGTAATTCATTCATAAGAATGAATTAGAATGGATCATGCGAATGAATTAGAATGGATACATTCGTGAGAATGAATTAGAATGGATCGTACGAGTGAATTAGAATAGATCATGCGAATGAATGAATGGATCGTACGAATGAATTAGAATGGATCATGAGAATGAATGAATGGATCGTGCGAATGAATTAGAATGGATCGTACGAATGAATTAGAATGGATCGTACGAATGGATTAGAATGGTTACGTTCGTGTGAATGAATTAGAATGGATCGTACGAATGAATTTGAATGGATCGTACGAATGGATTAGAATGGATTCGTACAATGCATTCTAATTCATTCGTACGATTCATTTTAATTCATTCGTATGAGCTATTCTAATTCATTCGTACGATCCATTCTAATGAATTAGTACGATTCATTCTAATTCATTAGTACGATCCATTCTAATTCATTCGTACGATCCATTCTAATTCATTCGCACGAATGTATCCATTATAATGCATTCGTACGATCCATTCTAATTCATTCGTATGATCCATTATAATTCATTCGTACGATCCATTATAATTCATTCGTACGATCCATTCTAATTCATTCACACAAATGTATCCATTCTAATTCATTCGTACGATCCATTCTAATTCATTCGCACGATCCATTCATTCATTCGTACGATCCATTCTAATTCATTCGCACGATTCATTCATTCATTCGTACGATCCATTCTAATTAGAATGGATCGTATGAACGAATTAGAATGGATCGTACAAATGGATTAGAATGGATCATACGAATGGATTAGAATGGATCGTATGAATGAATTAGAATGGATCGTGCGAATGAATTAGAATTGATCATACGAATGAATTAGAATGGATCATACGAATGAATTAGAATGGATCATACTAATGAATTAGAATGGATCGTATGAACGAATTAGAATGGATCGTACAAATGGATTAGAATGGATCGTTTGAATGGATTAGAATGGATCGTACGAATGAATTAGAAAGGATCGTGCGAATGAATTAGAAAGGATCGTACGAATTAATTAGAATGGATATATTCGTGCGAATGAATTATATTGCATCGTACGAATGAATTTGAATGGATTGTACAAATGAATTAGAATGGATAGTACGAATGAATTAGAATGGATCATGCGAATGAATTAGAATAGATCGTACGAATGAATTAGAATGGATCGTACGAATTAATTAGAATGGATCATACGAATGAATTAGAATAGATATATTCATGCGAATGAATTAGAATGGATCGTACGAATGAATTAGAATGGATCGTGCTAATGAATTAGAATGGATCATACGAATGAATTAGAATGGAACGTACTAATGAATTAGAATGGAAACATTTGTGCAAATGAATTAGAATGGATCATATATTCGTGAAAATAAATTAGAATGGATCGTACAAATGAATTAGAATGGATCGTACGAATGAGTTAGAATGGAACATGCGAATGAATTAGAATGGATCGTACGAATGAATTAGAATGGATCCACCGAATGAGTTAGAATGGATCATACGAATGAATTAGAATCGATCGTACGAATGAATTAGAATGGATTGTACGAATGAATTAGAATGGATCGTACGAACGAATTAGAATAGATCGTATGAACGAATTACAATGGATCGTACGAATGAATTAGAATAGATACATTCGAGCGAATGAATTAGAAAGGATCGTACGAATAAATTAGAATGGATCGTACGAATGAATTAGAATAGATACATTCATGCAAATGAATTAGAATGGATCGTACGAATGAATTAGAATGGATCGTGCGAATGAATTAGAATGGATCATACGATCCATTCTAATCCATTCGTACGATCCATTCTAATTCTTTCGTACAAATGTATCTATTCTAATTCATTCGTACAATGCGTTCTAATCCATTCGTACGATCTATTCTAATCCATTCGTACGATCCATTCTAATTCATTCGTATGATCCATTCCAATTCATTCGTACGATCCATTCTAATTCATTTGCGTGAATATATCTATTCTAATTCATTCGCACGATCCATTCTAATTTATTCGTACGATCCATTCTAATTCATTCGCACGAATGTAACCATTCTAATTCATTCATATGATCCATTCTAATTCATTCGTACGATCCATTCTAATTCGTTCGTACAATCCATTCTAATTCGTTCGTACGATCCATTCTAATTCGTTCGTAAGACCCATTCTAATTCATTCGCACGATCCATTTTAATTCATTTGTACGATCCATTTTAATTCATTCGCATGATCCATTCTAATTCATTCGTACAATGCGTTCTAATTCATTCGCCCGAATATATCCATTCTAATGCATTCGTACGATCCATTCTAATTCATTCGTACAATGCGTTCTAATTCATTCGCTCGAATGTATCCATTCTAATTCATTCGTACGATCCATTCTAATTCATTCGCATGATCCATTCATACGATCCATTCTAATCCATTCGTACGATCTATTCTAATTCATTCATACGATCCATTCTAATTCGTTTGTATGATCCATTCTAAATCGTTCGTACGATCCATTCTAATTTATTCGCATGATCCATTCTAGTTCATTCATATGATCCATTCTAATTAATTCGCACGATCCATTCTAATTCAGTCGTATGAATGTATCCATTTTAATTCATTCGTACGATCCATTCTAATTCATTCGTACGATCTAATTCATTCGTACGATCCATTCTAATTTATTCGTACGATCGATTCTAATTCATTCGCACGATCCATTCTAATTCATTCGTACTATCCATTCTAATTCATTCATATGATCCATTCTAATTTATTCGTTCAAATATATCCATTCTAATTCATTCGTACGATCCATTCTAATTCATTTATGATCAATTCTAATTCATTCGTACAATCCATTCTAATTCAGTCGTATGAATGTATCATACGAATGAATTAGAATGGATCATACGAATGAATTAGAATGGATCATGCGAATGAATTAGAATGGATCGTACGAATGAATTATAATGGATCATACGAATGAATTAGAATGGATCGTACGAATGAATTAGAATGGATCATATGAATGAATTAGAATGGTTACATTCGTGCGAATGAATTAGAATGATTCGTACGAACGGATTAGAATGGATCGTACGAATGGATTAGAATGCATTGTACGAATGAATTAGAATAGATACATTTGTGCGAATGAATTAGATTGCATCATACGAATGAATTTGAGTGGATTGTACGAATGAATTAGAATAGATCGTACGAATAAATTAGAATGGATCATGCAAATGAATTAGAATAGATCGTACGAATGAATTAGAATGGATCGTACGAATAAATTAGAATGGATCGTGCGAATGAATTTGAAGGGATCGTACGAATGAATTAGAATGGATCCACCGAATGAGTTAGAATGGATCATACGAATGAATTTGAATGGATCGTACGAATGAATTAGAATGGATTGTGCGAATGAATTAGAATGGATCGTATGAATGAATAAGAATGGATCGTACGAATGAATTAGAATGTATCGTGCGAATGAATTAGAATGAATCGTACGAATGCATTAGAATGTATCGTACGAATGAATTAGAATGAATCGTACGAATGAATTAGAATGGATCGTACGAATGAATTGGAATGGATCGTACGAATGAATTAGAATGGATCGTACGAATGAATTAGAATGGATCGTGCAAATGAATTAGAATGGATCGTATGAATGAATAAGAATGGATCGTACGAATGAATTAAAATGGATCATGCGAATGAATTAGAATGAATCGTACGAATACATTAGAATGGATACATTCATGCGAATGAATTAGAATGGATCGTACGAATGAATTAGAATGGATCCACCAAATGAGTTAGAATGGATCATACGAATGAATTTGAATGGATCGTACGAATGAATTAGAATGGATTGTGCGAATGAATTAGAATGGATCGTAAGAATGAATAAGAATGGATCGTACGAATAAATTAGAATGGATCGTGCGAATGAATTAGAATGAATCGTACGAATGCATTAGAATGGATACATTCGTGCAAATGAATTAGAATGGATCGTGCGAATAAATTAGAATGAATCATATGAATGAACTAGAATGGATCGTACGAATATATTAGAATGGATACATTTGTACGAATAAATTAGAATGGATTGCACGAATGAATTAGAATAGATTGTATGAATAAATTAGAACGGATCGTACGAATGAATTAGAATTGATCGTGCGAATGAATTAGAATGGATACGTTCTTGCGAATGAATTTGAATGGATCGTACGAATGGATCGTACGAATGAATTAGAATGGTCATATTTGTGCAAATGAATTAGAATGGATAGTACGAATGAATTAGAATGGATACATTCGTGCAAATGAATTAGAATGGATCGTACAAATGAATTAGAATGGATCGTACAAATGAATTAGAATGGATCGTACGAATAAATTAGAATGGATCATGCGAATGAATAAGAATGGATTGTACGAATGAATTAGAATGGATATATTTATGCGAATGAATTAGAATGGATCGTACGAATGAATTAGAATGGATCATATGAATGAATTAGAATGGTTACATTCGTGCGAATGAATTAGAATGGATCGTACGAATGGATTAGAATGGATCGTACGAATAGATTAGAACGATAGTACGAATGAATTAGAATAGATACATTTGTGCGAATGAATTAGTTTGCATCGTACGAATAAATTTGAATGGATTGTACGAATAAATTAGAATGGATCGTACGAATGAATTAGAATGGATCATGCGAATGAATTAGAATAGATCATACGAATAAATTAGAATGGATTGTGTGAATGAATTAGAATGGATCGTACGAATGAATTAGAATGGATCCACCGAATGAGTTAGAATGGATCATACGAATGAATTAGAATGGATCGTATGAATGAATAAGAATGGATCGTACGAATGAATTAGAATGGATCGTGCGAATGAATTAGAATGAATCATACGAATGCATTAGAATGGATCCTACGAATGAATTAGAATGTATCATACGATCCATTCTAATTCATTCGTACGATCCATTCAAATTCATTCGCACGAATATATCCATTCGAATTCATTCGTACAATCCATTCTAATTCATTCGCACGATCCATTCTAATTCATTCGTATGATCCATTCTAATTCATTTCTACGATCAATTCTAATTCATTCGCTCGAATGTATCCATTCTAATTCATTCGTTCGATCCATTCTAATTCATTGGTACGATCCATTCAAATTCATTCGCATGATCCATTCTAATTCATTCGTACGATCAATTCTAATTCATTCTCACGAATGTAACCTTTCTAATTCATTTGTATGATCAATTCTAATTCATTCGTACGATCCATTCTAATCCATTCCTACGATCCATTCTAATCCATTCGTACGATCCATTCTAATTCATTCGTACGATCCATTCTAATTCATTCTCACAAATGTAACCTTTCTAATTCATTTGTACGATGCATTCTAATTCATTCGTACGATCCATTCTAATCCATTCGTACGATCCATTCTAATCCATTCGTACGATCCATTCTAATTCATTCGCAAGAATGTAACCATTCTAATTCATTCGTACGATCCATTCTAATTCATTCATACGATTCATTCTAATTCATTCGCACGAATGTATCCATTCTAATTCATTTGCACGATCCATTCTAATTCATTCCTATGATCCATTCTAATTTACTCGTACGATCCAGTCTAATTCATTCGCTCGAATGTATCCATTCTAATTCATTCGTACGATCCATTCTAATTCGTTCATACGATCCATTCTAATTCGTTCGTACGATCCATTCTAATTCGTTCGTACGATCCATTCCAATTCATTCGAACGATCCATTCTAATTCATTTGTACGATCCATTTTAATTCATTCGCATGATCCATTCTAATTCATTCGTATGATATATTCGTGCGAATGAATTAGAATGGATCGTACGAATTAATTATAATGGATCGTACGAATGAATTAGAATGGATACATTCGTGTGAATGAATGAGAATGGAATGTAAGAATAAATTAGAATGGATCGTACTAATGAATTAGAATGGATCCATTCGTGCGAATGAATTAGAATGGATTGGACAAATGAATTAGAATGGATCGAGCGAATGAATTAGAATTGATCGTACGAATGAATTAGAATAGATTGTGCGAATGAATTACAATGGATCGTACGAATGAATTAGAATGGATCTTGGGAATGAATTAGAATGGATCGTACGAATGAATTAAAATGGATCGTGCGAATGAATTAGAATAGATACATTTGTGCGAATGAATTAGATTGCATCATACGAATTAATTTGAATGGATCGAGTGAATGAATTAGAATGGATCGTATGAATGAATTAGAATGGAAACATTCGGGCGAATGAATTAGAATGGATCGTACGAATGAATTAGAATGGATACATTCGTGCGAATGAATTAAAATGAATCGTACGAATGGATTAGAATGGATCGTACGAATGAATTAGAATGGATACATTCGTGCGAATGAACTAGAATGGATCGTACGAATGAATTAGAATGGATCGTACGAATGAATTAGAATAGATCGTGCGAATGAATTAGAATTGATCGTACATACGAATTAGTTAGAATGGATCGTACGAATGAATTAGAATGGATCGTACGAATGAATTAGAATGGATAGTGCGAATGAATTAGAATGGATCGTACGAATGAATTAGAATGGATACATTCGTGCGAATGAATTAGAATGGATTGTGCGAATGAATTAGAACGGATCGTGCAAATGAATTAGAATGGATTATACGAATGAATTAGAATGGATCGTACGAACGAATTAGAATGGATCGTACGAACGAATTAGAATGGATCGTACGAACGAATTAAAATGGATACATTCGAGCGAATGAATTAGAATGGATCGTACGAATGAATTAGAATGGATCATAGGAATGAATTAGAATGGATCGTGAGAATGAATTAGAATGGATCGTACGAATGAATTAGAATGGATACATTCGTGCGAATGAATTAGAATGGATCGTACGAATGAATTTGAATGGATCGTGCGAATGAATTAGAATGGATAGTGCGAATGAATTAGAATGGATCATACGAATGAATTAGAATGGATACATTCGTGCGAATGAATTAGAATGGATCGTACGAATGAATTAGAATGGATCGTACGAATAAATTACAATGAATACATTTGTGCGATGAATAAGAATGGAGCGTACGAATGAATTAGAATGGAGCGTACGAATGAACTAGAAAAGATACATTCGTGCGAATGAATTAGAATGAATCATTAGAAAGAGTTAGAATGGATCGTGCGAATGAATTAGAAAGGATCATACGAATGAATTAGAATAGATATATTCGTGCAAATGAATTAGAATGGATCGTACGAATGAATTAGAATGGATCATACGAATAAATTAGAATGGATCGTACGAATGAATTAGAATGGATCGTACGAATGAATTAAAATAGATCATATGAATGAATTAGAATGGTTACATTCATGCGAATGAATTAGAAAGGATCGTACAAATGGATTAGAATGGATCGTTCGAATGGATTAGAACGCATTGTACGAATGAAGTAGAATAGATACATTTGTGCGAATGAATTAGATTGCATCGTACGAATGAATTTGAATGGATTGTACGAATGAATTAGAATGGATCGTACGAATGAATTAGAATGGATCATGCTAATGAATTAGAATAGATCGTACGAATGAATTAGAATGGATCGTACAAATAAATTGGAATGGATCGTGCGAATGAATTAGAATGGATCGTACGAATGAATTAGAATGGATCCACCGAATGAGTTAGAATGGATCATACGAATGAATTAGAATGGATCGTACGAATGAATTAGAATGGATTGTGCGAATGAATTAGAATGGATCGTATGAATGAATAAGAATGGATTGTACGAATGAATTAGAATGGATCATGCGAATGAATTAGAATGAATCGTACGAATGCATTAGAATGGATCATATAAATGAATTAGAATGAATCATACGAACGAATTAGAATGGATCGTACGAACGAATTAGAATGGATCGTATGAACGAATTAGAATGGATCGTACGAATGAATTAGAATGGATACATTCGAGCGAATGAATTAGAATGGATCGTACAAATGAATTAGAATGGATCATAGGAATGAATTAGAATGGATCGTGCAAATGAATTAGAATGGATACATTCGTGCGAATGAATTAGAATGGATCGTAGGCATGAATTAGAATGGATCGTACGAATGAATTAGAATGGTTACATTCGTGCGAATGAATCAGAATGGATCGTACGAATGGTTTAGAATGGATTGTACGAATGGATTAGAATGGATCGTACGAATGAATTAGAATGGATAGTACAAATGAATTAGAAAGGTTACATTTGTGAGAATGAATTAGAATGGATCGTACGAATGGATTAGAATGGATCGTACGAATGGATTAGAATGGATCGTTCGAATGGATTAGAATGGATCATACAAATGAATTAGAAAGGTTACATTCGTGAGAATGAATTAGAACGGATCGTACGAATGAATTAGAATGGATCATGCGAATGAATTTGAATGGATCATACGAATGAATTAGAATGGATCGAACGAATGAATTAGAATGGATACATTCGAGCGAATGAATAAGAATAGATCGTCGGAATGAATCAGAATGGATCATACGAATGAATTAGAATGGATCGTGCGAATGAATTAGAATGGATTGTACGAATGAATTAGAATGGATATATTCGTGCGAATGAATTAGAATGGATCGGACGAATGAATTAGAACGGATCGTACGAATGAATTAGAATGGATCGTGCGAATGAATTAGAATGAATCGTACGAATGCATTAGAATAGATACATTCGTGCGAATGAATTAAAATGGATCGTACGAATGAATTAGAATGGATCGTGCGAATGAATTAGAATGGATCGTACGAATGAATTAGAATGGATACATTTGTGCGAATTGATTAGAATGGATCGTACGAATGAATTAGAATGGATCGTACGAATGAATTAGAATGGATACATTTGTACGAATGAATTAGAATGGATCGTGCGAATGAATTAGAATGGATCGTACGAATGAATTATAATGGATTGTACGAATGAATTAGAATGGATCTTGCGATTGAATTAGAATGGATCATGCGAATGAATTTGAATGGATCATATGAATGAATAAGAATGGATCGTACGAATGAGTTAGAATGGATCGTACGAATGAATTAGAATGGATCGTACAAATGAATTAGAAAGGTTACATTTGTGAGAATGAATTAGAATGGATCGTACGAATGAATTAGAATGGATCGTACGAATGCATTAGAATGGATCGTACGAATGGATTAGAATGAATCGTACGAATGGATTAGAATAGATCGTACGAATGAATTAGAATGGATCGTACAAATGAATTAGAAAGGTTACATTCGTGAGAATTAATTAGAATGGATCGTACGAATGAATTAGAATGGATCATATGAATGAATTAGAATGGATACATTCGAGCGAATGAATTAGAATGGATCGTACGAATGAATTAGAATGGATCATAGGAATGAATTAGAATGGATCATGCAAATGAATTAGAATGGATACATTCGTGCGAATGAATTAGAATGGATCGTAGGAATGAATTAGAATGGATCGTACGAATGAATTAGAATGGTTACATTCGTGCGAATGAATTAGAATGGATCGTACGAATGGATTAGAATGGATCGTATGAATGAATTAGAATGGATACATTCGAGCGAATGAATTAGAATAGATCGTAGGAATGAATTAGAATGGATCATACGAAAGAATTAGAATGGATCGTGCGAATGAATTAGAATGGATTATACGAATGAATTAGAATGGATACATTCGTGCGAATGAATTAGAATAGATCGGACGGATGAATTAGAATGGATCGTGCGAATGAATTAGAATGGATCATGCGAATGAATTTGAATGGAGCGTACGAATGAATTAGAATGGAGCGTACGAATGAACTAGAATGGATGCATTCGTATGAATAAATTAGAATGGATCGTACGAATGAATTAAAATGGATACATTTGTGTGAATGAATTAGAATGAATCATACGATTGAATTTGAATGGATCGTACGAATAAATTAGAATGGATATATTTGTGCGATGAATAAGAATGGAGCGTACGAATGAATAAGAATGGAGCGTACGAAAGAACTAGAATGGATACATTCATAGGAATGAATAAGAATGGATCGTACGAATGGATTGGAATGGATCGTACGAATGGATTAGAATGGATCGTACGAATGAATTAGAATAGATCGTACAAATGAATTAGAAAGGTTATATTTTTGAGAATGAATTAGAATGGATAGTACGAATGAACTAGAATGGATCGTACGAATGAATTTGAATGGATCGTGCGATGAATTAGAATGAATCATACAAATGAATTAGAATGGATTCTAATCCATTCGTACGATCCATTCTAATCTATTCTAATTCATTCGCACAAATGTATCCATTCTAATTCATTCGCACGAATGTATCCATTCTAATTAATTTGTACGATCCATTCTAATTCATTCGTATGATCCATTCTCATTCATTCGCACGATCCAGTCTAGTTAATTCGCACGATCCATTCTAATTCATTCGCACGAATGTATCCATTCTAATTCATTCGTATGATCCATTTTAATTCATTCACATGATCCATTCTAATTCATTTGCACGATCCATTCTAATTCATTCCTATGATACATTCTAATTCATTCGTACGAATGAATTAGAATGGATCATAGGAATGAATTAGAATGGATCATAGGAATGAATTAGAATGGATACATTCGTGCGAGTGAATTAGAATGGATCGTAGGAATGAATTAGAATGGATTGTACGAATGAATTAGAATGGTTACATTCGTGCGAATGAATTAGAATAGATCGTAGGAATGAATTAGAATGGATCATATGAATGAATTAGAATGGATACATTCGTGCGAATGAATAAGAATAGATCGTAGGAATGAATTAGAATGGATCGTATGATCCATTCTAATCCATTCGTACGATCCATTCTAATTCATTCGTACGATCCATTCCAATTCATTCTCACAAATGTAACCTTTCTAATTCATTTGTACGATCCATTCTAATTCATTCATACGATTCATTCTAATTTATTCGCACGATCCATTCTAATCCATTCCTACGATCTATTCTAATTCATTCGTACGATCCATTCTCATTCATTCGCACGATCCATTCTAATTCATTCGCACGATCCATTCTAATTCATTCGCTCGAATGTATCAATTCTAATTCATTCGTACGATCCATTCTAATCCATTTGTATGATCCATTCTAATTCATTCGCACGAATGTAACCATTCTAATTCATTCGTACGATCCATTCTAATTCATTCCTACGATCCATTCTAATTCATTCGCACGAATGTATCCATTCTAATTTATTCGTACGATCCATTCTAATTCATTCCTATGATCCATTCTAATTCATTCGCACGAATGTATCCATTCTAATTCATTTGCACCATCCATTCTAATTCATTCCTATGATACATTCTAATTCATTCGTATGATCTATTCTAATTCATTCGCTCGAATGTATCCATTCTAATTCATTCGTACGATCCATTCTAATTCATTCATACGATCCATTCTAATTGATTCGTATGATCCATTCTAATTTATTCATTCAAATATATCCATTCTAATTCATTCGTACGATCCATTCTAATTCATTCGCACGATCCATTCTAATTCATTCGTACGATCCATTCTAATTCATTCGTATGATCAATTCTAATTCATTCGTATAATCCATTCTAATTCAGTCGTATGAATGTATCATACGAATGAATTAGAAAGGATCATAGGAATGAATTAGAATGGATCGTGCAAATGAATTAGAATAGATACATTCGTGCGAATGAATTAGAATGGATCGTAGGAATGAATTAGAATGGATCGTACGAATGGATTAGAATGGATCGTACGAATGAATTAGAATGGATACATTCGAGCAAATAAATTAGAAAGGATCGTGCGAATGAATTAGAATGGATCGTATGAATGAATTAGAATGGATCGTACGAATGAATTAGAATAGATCGTAGGAATGATTTAGAATGGATCATGCGAATGAATTAGAATGAATCATACGAATGAATTAGAATGGATCGTACGAATGAATTAGAATGGATCGTGCGAATGAATTAGAATGGATCGTACGAATGAATTAGAATGGATCGTGCGAATGAATTAGAATGGATCATACAAATAAATTAGAAAGGTTACATTCATGAGAATGAATTAGAATGGATCGTACGAATGAATTAGAATGGATCATGCGAATGAATTTGAATGGATCGTACGAATGAATAAGAATGGATCGTACGAATGAATTAGAATGGATACATTCGAGCGAATGAATTAGAATGGATCATACGAATGAATTAGAATGGATCGTACGAATGAATTAGAATGGATTGTACGAATGAATTAGAATGGATACATTCATTCGAATGAATTAGAATGGATCATACGAATGAATTAGAATGGATCGTACGAATTAATTAGAATGGATCGTACTAATGGATTAGAATGGATCGTACGAATGAATTAGAATGGATCGTACGAATGGATTAGAATGGATCGTACGAATGAATTAGAATGGATTATGCGAATGAATTTGAATGGATCGTACGAATGAATTAGAATGGATCGAACAAATGAATTAGAATGGATATATTCGAGCGAATGAATTAGAATAGATCGTAGGAATGAATTAGAATGGATCGTACGAATGAATTAGAATGGATCATGCGAATGAATTAGAATGGATTGTACGAATGAATTAGAATTGATACATTCGTGCGAATGAATTAGAATGGATCGGACGAATGAATTAGAATGGATCGTACGAATGAATTAGAATGGATCGTGCGAATGAATTAGAATGAATCGTGCGAATGCATTAGAATGGATCGTACGAATGAATTTGAATGGATTGTACGAATGAATTAGAATGGATCGTACGAAGGAATTAGAATGGATCATACAAATGAATTAGAAAGGTTACATTCGTGAGAATGAATTAGAATGGATCGTACGAATGAATTAGAATGGATCATGCGAATGAATTTGAATGGATCGTACGAATGAATAAGAATGGATCGTACGAATGAATTAGAATGGATCGTACGAATGTATCCATTCTAATTCATTCGTATGATCCATTCTAATTCGTTC
Source organism: Chamaelirium japonicum (assembly GCA_947650365.1). Classification (NCBI taxonomy): domain Eukaryota; kingdom Viridiplantae; phylum Streptophyta; class Magnoliopsida; order Liliales; family Melanthiaceae; genus Chamaelirium; species Chamaelirium japonicum. The sequence goes on along the minus strand of OX393558.1, from coordinate 71,929,494 downwards.
ATATGATCCATTGTAATTCGTTCGTACGATCCATTATAATTCGTTCGTACGATCCATTCTAATTCATTCGCACGATCCATTCTAATTCTTTCATATGATCCATTATAATTCATTCGCACGAATGTTTCCATTCTAGTTCATTCGTACACTCCGTTCTAATTCATTCGTATGCTCCATTCTTATTCATCGCACAAATGTATCCATTCTAATTCATTCGTACGATCCATTCAAATTCATTCACATGATCGATTCTAATTCATTCATATGATCCATTCTAATTCATTCGTACGATCCATTCTAATTCTTTTGTACGATCCATTCTAATTCATTCGCACGGTCTATTCTAATTCATTCGTACGATCCATTCTAATTCATTCGTACTATCCATTCTAATTCATTCGTACGATCCATTCTAATTCATTCGTACGATCCATTCTAATTCATTCGCTCGAATGCATCCCTTCTAATTCATTCGTACGATCCATTCTAATTCGTTCATACGATCCATTCTAATTCATTCGTACGATCCATTCTAATCCATTCGTACGATCCATTCTAATTCATTCGTACAAATGAATTAGAATGGATTGTACGAATGAATTAGAATGGATTGTGCGAATGAATTAGAATGGATCGTACAAATGAATTAGAATGGATATATTTGAACGAATAAATTAGAATGGATCATACGAATGAATTAGAATGGATCGTACGAATGAATTAGAATGGATCGTGCGAATGAATTAGAATCGATCGTACGAATGAATTAGAACGTACGAATGAATTAGAATGGATCGTACGAATGAATTAAAATGGATACATTCATACGACTGAATTAGAATGGATCGTGCGAATTAATTATAATGGATTGTACGAATGAATTTGAATGGATACATTTGTGCGAATGAATCTGAATGGATTGTATGAATGAATTACAATGGATCGTACGAATGAATTAGAATGGATCGTACGAATGAATTAGAATAGCTCATACAAATGAATTAGAAAGAATCGTACGAATGAATTAGAATGGATCGTACGAATGAATTAGAATGGATCCACCGAATGAGTTAGAATAGATCATACGAATGAATTATAATGGATCGTACGAATGAATTAGAATGGATTGTGCGAATGAATTAGAATGGATCTAATTCATTCGTACGATCCAATCTAATGCATTCGTACGATCCATTCTAATTCATTCGTACGATCCATTCTAATTCATTCTCTCGAACGTATCCATTCTAATTCATTCGTACGATCCATTCTAATTCGTTCATACGATCTATTCTAATTCGTTCGCACGATCCATTCTAATTCATTCGTACGATCTATTCTAATTCATTCGCATGATCCATTCTAATTCATTCGTACGATCCATTCTAATTCATTTGTACAATCCATTCAAATTCATTCGTACGATGCAATCTAATTCTTTCGCACAAATGTATCTATTCTAATTCATTCATACAATGCGTTCTAATCCATTCGTACGATCCATTCTAATCCATTCATACGATCCATTCTAATTCATTCGCACGAATGTAACCATTCTAATTCATTCATATGATCAATTCTAATTCATTCGTACGATCCATTGTAATCCATTCGTATGATCCATTCTAATTCATTCGTACGATCCATTCTAATTTATTTGCATGAATGTATCTATTCTAATTTATTCGTACGATCCAGTCTAATTCATTCGTACGATCCATTCTAATTCATTCGCACGAATATATCCATTCTAATTCATTCGTACGATCCTTTCTAATTCATTCGCACGATCCATTCTAATTCTTTCATATGATCCATTCTAATTCATTCGCACAAATGTATCCATTCTAGTTCATTCGTATGCTCCATTCTAATTCATTCGTATGCTCCATTCTTATTCATCGCACAAATGTATCCATTCTAATTTATTCGTACGATCCATTCAAATTCAATCATATGATCCATTCTAATTCATTCGCACAAATATATCCATTTTAATTCATTCGTACGATCCATTCTAATTTATTCATACGATCTATTCTATTTCATTCGCACGATCCATTCTAATTCATTCGTCTGATCCATTCTAATTCATTCGCATAAATATATCTATTCTAATTCATTTGTATGATCCATTCTAATTTATTCGCACAATCTATTCTAATTCATTCGTACGATCCATTCTAATTCATTCGTACGATCCATTCTAATTCATTTGCACGAATGTATCATACGAATGAATTAGAATGGCTCAGGCGAATGAATTAAAATGGATCGTACGAGTGAATTAGAATGGATCGTACAAATGAATTAGAAAGTTTACATTTGTGAGAATGAATTAGAATGGATCGTACGAATGAATTAGAATGGATCGTACGAATGAATTAGAATGGATCATACAAATGAATTATAAAGGTTACATTCGTGAGAATGAATTAGAATGGATCATACGAATGAATTAGAATGGATCATGCGAATGAATTTGAATGAATCGTACGAATGAATTTGAATGGATCGAACGAATGAATTAGAATGGATACATTCGAGCGAATAAATTAGAATAGATCGTAGGAATGAATTAGAATGGATCATACGAATAAATTAGAATGGATCGTGCGAATGAATTAGAATGGATTGTACGAATGAATTAGAATGGATACATTCGTGCGAATGAATTAGAATGGATCGTACGATTCATTCTAATTCGTTCGTACGATCCATTCTAATTCATTCGTATGATCCATTCTAACTCATTCGGTGGATCCATTCTAATTCATTCATACGATCCATTCAAATTCATTCGCACTATCCATTCTAATTCATTTGTACGATCCATTCTAATTTATTCGAACAATGCGTTCTAATCCATTCGTACGATCCATTCTAATTCATTCCTATGATCCATTCTAATTCATTCGTACGATACATTCTAATTCATTCGCTCGAATGTATCTATTCTAATTCATTCGTACGATCCATTCTAATTCGTTCATACGATCCATTCTAATTCGTTCGTACGATCCATTCTAATTCATTCGCACGATCCATTCTAATCCATTCGTACGATCCATTCTAATTCATTCGTACAAATGAATTAGAATGGATCGTATGAATGAATAAGAATGGATCGTACGAATGAATTAGAATGGATCGTGCGAATGAATTAGAATGAATCGTACGAATGCATTAGAATGGATACATTCGTGCGAATGAATTAGAATGGATCGTACGAATGAATTTGAATGCATCATACAAATGAATTAGAAAGATTATATTCGTGAATTAGAATGGATCATACAAATGAATTAGAATGGATCGTGCGAATGAATTAGAATGAATCGTACGAATGAATTTGAATGGATCGTACGAATGAATTAGAATGGATCGAACGAATGAATTAGAATGGATATATTCGAGCGAATGAATTAGAATGGATCGTGCGAATGAATTAGAATGAATCGTACGAATGAATTAGAATGGATCGTACGAATGAATTAGAATGGATCGTGCAAATGAATTTGAATGGACCGTACGAATGAATTAGAATGGATTGTACGAATGAATTAGAATGGATTGAACGAATGAATTAGAATGGATACATTCGTGCGAATGAATTAGAATAGAACGTAGGAATGAATTAGAATGGATCATACGAATGAATTAGAATGGATCGTGCAAATGAATTAGAATGGATTGTACGAATGAATTAGAATGAATACATTCGAGCGAATGAATTAGAATAGATCATAGGAATGAATTAGAATGGATCATACGAATGAATTATAATGGATCGTGTGAATGAATTGGAATGGATTATACGAATGAATTAGAATGGATACATTCGTGCGAATGAATTAGAATAGATTGTACGAATGAATTAGAATTGATCTTGCGAATGAATAAGAATGGATACATTCTTGCGAATGAATTTGAATGGATGGTACGAATAGATCGTACGAATAAATTAGAATGGTTACATTCGTGCAAATGAATTAGAATAGATCGTACGAATAAATTAGAATGGATACATTCGTGCGAATGAATTAGAATGGATCGTACAAATGAATTAGAATGGATCATACGAATGAATTAGAAAGGATCATGCGAATGAATTAGAATGGATTGTACGATTGAATCAGAAAGGATACATTTGTGCGAATGAATTAAAATGGATCATGCGAATGAATTAGAATGGATCGTACGAATGAATTAGAATGGATATATTTATGCGAATGAATTAGACTATATCGAACGAATGAATTAGAATGGATACATTTGTGCAAATGAATTAGAATGGATCGTACGAATGAATTAGAATGGATCGTACGAATGAATTAGAATGGATACATTTGTGCGAATGAATTAGAATGGATCTTACGAATGAATTAGAATGGATCGTACGAACAAATTAGAATGGATCGTATGAACGAATTAGAATGGATCGTACGAATGAATTAGAATGGATCGTACGAATGAATTAGAATGGATACATTCGTGCGAATGAATTAGAATGGATCGTCCGAATGAATTAGTATGGATCATGCGAATTAATTAGAATGAATCGTACGATTGAATTAGAATGGATCATACGAATGAATTAGATTGGATACATTTGTACGAATAAATTAGAATGGATTGTACGAAAGAATTAGAATGGATATATTCTTGCGAATAAATTAGAATGGATCGTATATTCGTATGAACGAATTAGAATGAATCATACGATCCACTCTAATTCATTTGTACGATCCATTCTAATTCATTCGCACGATCCATTCTAATTCATTCGTACGATCCATTCTAATTCATTCGTATGATCAATTCTAATTCATTCGTACAATCCATTCTAATTCAGTCGTATGAATGTATCATACGAATGAATTAGAATAGATATATTCATGCGAATGAATTAAAATGGATCGTACGAATGAATAAGAATGGATCGTACGAATGGATTAGAATGGATCGTACGAATGAATTAGAATGGATCGTACGAACGAATTAGAATGGATCGTATGAACGAATTAGAATGGATACATTCGAGCGAATGAATTAGAATGGATCGTACGAATGAATTAGAATGGATCATAGGAATGAATTAGAATGGATCGTGCAAATGAATTAGAATGGATACATTCGTGCGAATGAATTAGAATCGATCGTAGGAATGAATTAGAATGGATCGTACGAATGACTTAGAATGGTTACATTCGTGCGAATGAATTAGAATTGATTGTACGAATGGATTAGAATGGATCGTACGAATGGATTAGAATGGATTGTACGAATGAATTAGAATGGATCGTACAAATGAATTAAAAAGGTTACATTTGTGAGAATGAATTAGAATGGATCGTACGAATGGATTAGAATGGATCGTACGAATGGATTAGAATGGATCGTACGAATGAATTAGAATGGATCATACAAATGAATTAGAAAGGTTACATTCGTGAGAATGAATTAGAATGGATCGTACGAATGAATTAGAATGGATCATGCGAATGAATTTGAATGGTTCCTACGAATGAATTAGAATGGATCGATCGAATGAATTAGAATGGATCGTATGAACGAATTAGAATGGATCGTACGAATGAATTAGAATGGATACATTCGAGCGAATGAATTAGAATGTATCGTACGAATGAATTAGAATGGATCATAGGAATGAATTAGAATGGATCGTACGAATGGATTAGAACGCATTGTACGAATGTATTAGAATGGATCGTATAAATGAATTAGAATGGATACATTCGTGCGAATAATTTAGATTGGATCGTACGAATGAATTAGAATGGATCGTGCGAATGAATTAGAATGGATAGTGCGAATGAATTAGAATGGATCGTACGAATGAATTAGAATGGATCGTGCGAATTCATTTGCACGAATGTATCCATTCTAATTCATTCGTACAATCCATTCTAATTCATTCGCACGATCCATTCTAATTCATTCGCACGATCCATTCTAATTCATTTGTATCGATCCATTCTAATTCATTCGTATGATCCATTCTAATTCATTCGCATGATCCATTCTAATTCATTCGTACAATGCATTCTAATCCATTCTAATTCATTCGTACAATGCATTCTAATCCATTCTAATTCATTCCTACGATCCATTCTAATTCATTCATGTGAATGAATTAGAACGGATACATTCGAGCGAATGAATTAGAACGAATTGTACGAATGAATTAGAATGGATCATGCGAATGAATTAAAATGGATCGTACAAATGAATTAGAATGGATCGTGCGAATGAATTAGAATGGATCGTACGAATGAATTAGAATGGATCATATGAATGAATTAGAATGGTTAGAATGGATCGTACGAATGGATTATAATGGATCGTACAAATGGATTAGAATGGATCGTACGAATGAATTAGAATAGATCGTATGAATGAATTAGAATGGATCGTGCGAATGAATTCGAATGGATACATTCGTAAGAATGAATTAGAATGGATCGTGCGAATGAATTAGAATTGATCACACGAATGAATTAGAATGGATCGTACGAATGAATAAGATTGCATCATACGATCCATTCTAATTCATTCGCACGATCCATTCTAATTCATTCATATGATCAATTCTAATTCATTCGCACGATACATTCTAATTCATTCGTACGATCCATTCTAATTTATTCGCATGAATATATCTATTCTAATTCATTCATACGATCCATTCTAATTCATTCGCACGATCCATTCTAATTCATTCGTACGATCCATTCTAATTCATTCGCACGATCCATTCTAATTCATTCATACGATCCATTCTAAATCATTCGCTCGAATGTATCCATTCTAATTCATTCTTACGATTCATTCTAATTCGTTCGTATGATCCATTCTAATTCGTTCGTACGATCCATTCTAATTCACTCGCACGATCCATTCTAATTCATTTGTACGATCCATTTTAATTCATTCGCATGATCCATTCTAATTCATTCGTATGATACATTCGTGCTAATGAATTAGTATGGATTGTACGAATGAATTCGAATGGATTGTACGAATGAATTAGAATAGATCGTGTGAATAAATTAGAATGGATCATACGAATGAATTAGAATAGATATATTCATACGAATGAATTAGAATTGATCGTATGAATGAATTAAAATGGATCGTGCGAATGAATTAGAATGGATCATATGAATAAATTAGAATGGATCGTATGAATGAATTAAAATGGATACATTTGTATGAATGAATTAGAATCGACATACGATTGAATTTGAATGGATCGTGCGAATAAATTAGAATGGATACATTTGTGCGATGAGTAAGAATGGAGCGTACGAATGAATTAGAATGGAGCTTACGAATGAACTAGAATGGATACATTCATGCGAATGAATTAGAATGGATCATATGAAAGAATTAGAATGGATCGTGCAAATGAATTAGAAAGGATCGTACGAATGAATTAGAATGGATATATTCGTGCGAATGAATTAGAATGGATCGTACGAATGAATTAGACTGGATTGTACGAATAAATTAGAATGTATACATTCATGCAAATGAATTAGAATGGATCGTACGAATGAATTAGAATGGATCATACGACTGAATTAGAATGGATTGTACGAATGGATTAGAATGGATCGTACGAATGGATTAGAACGCATTGTACGAATGAATTAGAATGGATCGTGCGATGAATTAGAATGGATCATAATAATGAATTAGAATAGATTCTAATCCATTCGTACGATCCATTCTAATCTATTCTAATTCATTCGCACAAATGTATCCATTCTAATTCATTCTCACAAATATATCCATTCTAATTCATTCGTATGATCCATTCTAATTCATTCGTACGATCCATTCTAATCCATTCGTACGATCCATTCTAATTCATTCTCACAAATATAACCTTTTTAATTCATTTGTACGATCCTTTCTAATTCATTCGTATGATCCATTCTAATCCATTCGTACGATCCATTCTAATCCATTCGTACGATCCATTCTAATTCATTCGCACAAATGTAAACATTCTAATTCAATCATACGATCCATTCCAATTCATTCCTACGATCCATTCTAATTCATTCGCACGAATGTATCCATTCTAATTCATTTGCACGATCCATTCTAATTCATTCCTATGATCCATTCTAATTCATTCGTATGATACATTCATACGACTGAATTAGAATGGATTGTACGAATGAATTAGAATTGATCATACGAATGAATTAGAATGGTTCGTACGAATGAATTAGAATGGATCGTGCGAATGAATTAGAGTGGATCATACGAATAAATTAGAATGGTTATATGAAAGAATTAGAATGGATCATGCGAATGAATTAGAAAGGATCGTACGAATGAATTAGAATGGATATATTCGTGCGAATGAATTAGATTGCATCGTACGAATGAATTTGAATGGATTGTACGAATGAATTAGAATGGATCGTATGAATGAATTAGAATGGATCGAACGAATGAATTAGAATGGATACATTCGAGCGAATGAATTAGAACAGATCATAGGAATGAATTAGAATGGATCATACGAATCAATTAGAATGGATCGTGCGAATGAATTAGAATGGATTGTACGAATGAATTAGAATGGATACATTCGTGCGAATGAATTAGAATGGATCGGACGAATGAATTAGAATGGATCGTACGATCCATTCTAATTCATTTGTATGATCCATTCTAATTCATTCGTACGATCCATTCTAATCCATTCGTACGATCCATTCTAATCCATTCGTACGATCCTTTCTAATTCATTCGTACGATCCATTCTAATTCATTCTCACAAATGTAACCTTTCTAATTCATTTGTACGATCTATTCTAATTCATTCGTACGATCCATTCTAATCCATTCGTACGATCCATTCTAATCCATTCGTACGATCCATTCTAATTCATTCGCACGAATGTAACCATTCTAATTCATTCGTACGATCCATTCTAATTCATTCCTACGATCCATTCTAATTCATTTGCATGAATGTATCCATTCTAATTCATTTGCACGATCCATTCTAATTCATTCCTATGATCCATTCTAATTCATTCGTATGATACATTCAAACGACTGAATTAGAATGGATTGTATGAATGAATTAGAATTGATCATACGAATGAATTAGAATGGATAGTACGAATGAATTAGAATGGATATATTTTAACGAATAAATTAGAATGGATCGTACGAATGAATTAGAATGGATACATTCGAGCGATTGAATTAGAATGGATCGTGCGATGAATTAGAATGGATCATACAAATGAATTAGAATGGATTCTAATCCATTCGTACGATCCATTCTAATCTATTCTAATTCATTCGCACAAATGTATCCATTCTAATTCATTCTCACAAATGTAACCTTTCTAATTCATTTGTATGATCCATTCTAATGCATTCGTACGATCCATTCTAATCCATTCGTACGATCCATTCTAATCCATTCAATCGTACGAAAGAATTAGAATGGTTACATTCGTCCGAATGAATTAGAATAGATCGTACGAATGAATTAGAATGGATCGTAGGAATGAATTAGAATGGATCGTGCGAATGAATTAGAATGGATCGTACGAATGAATTAGAATGGATCGTACGAATGAATTAGAATGGATATATTCGTGCGAATGAATTAGAATGGATCGTGCGAATGAATTAGAATTGATCATACGAATGAATTAGAATGGATACATTTATGAGAATGAATTAGAATGGATCGTACGATCCATTCTAATTCATTCATACGATCCATTCAAATTCATTCGCATGATCCATTCTAATTCATTCGTACGATCCATTCTAACTCATTCTCACGAATATAACCTTTCTAATTCATTTGTATGATCCATTCTAATTCATTCGTACGATCCATTCTAATCCATTTGTACGATCCATTCTATTTCATTCGAACGATCCATTAAAATTCTTTTGTACGATCTATTCTAATTCATTCGCACGATCCATTCTAATTCATTCGTACGATCCATTCTATTTCATTCGTACTATCCATTCTAATTCATTCGCACGATCCATTCTAATTCATTCGTACGATCCATTCTAATTCATTCGTATGATCAATTCTAATTCATTCGTACAATCCATTCTAATTCAGTCGTATGAATGTATCATACGAATGAATTAGAATGGATCATAGGAATGAATTAGAATGGATCGTGCAAATGAATTTGAATGGATTCATTCGTGCGAATGAATTAGAATGGATCATCGGAATGAATTAGAATGGATCGTACGAATGAATTAGAATGGTTACATTCGTGCGAATGAATTAGAATGATCGTACGAATGGATTAGAATGGATCATACGAATGGATTAGAATGGATCGTACGAATGAATTAGAATGGATCGTACAAATGAATTAGAAAGGTTACATTTGTGAGAATGAATTAGACTGCATCGTACGAATGAATTAGAATGGGTCGTACGAATGGATTAGAATGGATCGTATGAATGGATTAGAATGGATCATACGAATGGATTAGAATGGATCGTACGAATGGATTAGAATGGATCATACGAATGAATTAGAATGGATACATTTGTGAGAATGAATTAGAATGGATACATTTGCGCGAATGAATTAGAATAGATTAGAATAGATCGTACGAATGGATAAGAATCCATTCTAATTCATTTGTATGATCCATTCTAATTCATCGCACGATCCATTCTAATTCATTCGCTCGATCCATTCTAATTCATTCATCCAATCCATTCTAATTCATTCGCACGAACGTATCCATTCTAATTCATTCGTACGATCCATTCTAATTCATTCGTACGATCTATTCTAATCATTCGTATGATCCATTCTAATTCATTCATACGATCTATTCAAATTCATTTGCATGAATGTATCCATTCAAATTCATTCGCACAATCCAATCTAATTCAAACGTACGATCCATTCTAATTCATTCACATGATGTATTCTAATTCATTCGTATGATCCATTCTAATTCATTCGTATGATTCATTCTAATTCATTCATCCGATCCATTCTAATTCATTCGGACGAATGTATCCATTCTAATTCATTTGTATGATTCATTCTAATTCATTCGTACAATCCATTCTAATGCATTCGTACTATTCATTCTAATTCTTTCGCACGATCCATTCTAATTCATTCGTATAATCCATTCTAATTTATTTGCACGAATATACGATCTATTCTAATTTATTCGCAAGAATGTATCGATTCTAATTCATTTGTACAATCCATTCTAATTTAATCGTACAAATGTATCCATTCTAATTCATTCGCACGATCTATTATAATTCATTCGTACAATCCATTCTAATTCATTCGTACGATCCATTCTAATTCATTCGCACTATCCATTCTAATTCATTCGTACGATCCATTCTAATTCATTCGTACGATCCATTCTAATCATTCGTACGATCAGTTCTAATTTGTTTTCGTACGAATAGATTAGAATGGATCATGCGAATGAATTAGAATGGATCGTACGAATGAATTAGAATGGATCGTGCGAATAAATTAGAATGAATCATACGAATGCATTAGAAAGGATCGTACGAATGAATTAGAATGAATCGTACGATCCATTCTAATTCATTCGTACAATCCATTCTAATGCATTCGTACGATTCATTCTAATTCATTCGCACGATCCATTCTAATTCATTCGTACGATCTATTCTAATTCATTCGCATGATTCATTGTAATCCATTCGTCCGATCCATTCTAATCCATTCGTACGATCCATTCTAATCCGTACGATCCATTCTAATTCATTCGTACGATCCATTCTAATTCATTCGTACGATCCATTCTAATTCGTTCATACGATCCATTCTAATTCTTTAATATGATCCATTCTAACTCATTCGTACGATCCATTCTAATTCATTCGTATGATCAATTCTAATTCATTTGCACGATCCATTCTAATTCATTTGTATGATCCATTCTAATTCAATTCGTGCAATCCATTCAAATTCATTCGCACAAATGTATCCATTCTAATTCATTCGTATGATCCATTTTAATTCATTCGCTCGAATGTATCTATTCTAATTCATTCGTACGATCCATTCTAATTCATTCGCACGATCCATTCTAATTCATTCGTACAATCCATTCTAATTCATTCGTATGATCAATTCTAATTCATTCGCACTATCCATTCTAATTCATTCGCACGATCCATTCTAATTCATTCGTAAGATCCGTTCTAATTCATTCGCACGAATGTATCCATTCTAATTCATTCGTACGATCCATTCTAATTCATTCGCACGATCCGTTCTAATTCATTCCTATGATCCATTCTAATTCATTCGTACGATCCATTCTAATTCATTCGTACGATCCATTCAAATTCATTTGTACGATCCATTCTAATTCATTCGCACGAATGTAACCATTCTAATTCATTCGTACGATCCATTCTAATTCATTCGCACAAATATATCCATTCTAATTCATTCGTACGATCCATTCTAATTCATTCGCACGATCCATTCTAATTCATTCGTACGATCCATTCATACGCTCCATTCTTATTCATCGCACAAATGTATCCATTCTAATTTATTCGTACGATCCAGTCTAATTCATTCGTATGATCCATTCTAATTCATTCGCACGAATATATCCATTCTAATTCATTCGTACGATCCTTTCTAATTCATTCGCACGATCCATTCTAATTCTTTCATATGATCCATTCTAGTTCATTCGCACGAATGTATCCATTCTATTTCATTTGTACAATCCATTCTAATTCATTCGCACGAATGTATTCATTCTAATTTATTCGTACGATCCATTCTAATTCATTCTCACGAATGTATCATGCGAATGAATTTGAATGGATCGTGCGAATGAATTAGAATGGATTGTATGAATGAATTAGAATGGTTACATTCATGAGAATGAATTAGAGTGGATCATACGAATGAATTAGAATGGATCATGCGAATGAATTTGAATGGATTCGCACAATCCATTCTAATTCATTCGTACGATCCATTCTAATTCATTCTTTCGATCCAGTCTAATTCATTCACACGAATGTAACCATTCTAATTCATTCGTATGATCCATTTTAATTCATTCTCACGAATGTATCATACGAATGAATTAGAATGGATCGTACAAATGAATTAGAATGGATCGTACGAATGAATTAGAATGGATTGTGCGAATGAATTACAATGGATCGTATGAATGAATAAGAATGGATCGTATGAATGAATCCATTCTAATTCATTTGTACGAATGGATCCATTCTAATTCATTAGTACGATCCATTCTAATTCATTCTTACATTCCATTCTAATTCATTCGCACGAATGTATCCATTCTAATTCATTCGCACAATCTATTGTACTTCATTCGTACGATCCGTTCTAATTCATTCGTATGATCCATTCTAACTCATTCGCATGAATGTATCCATTCTAATTCATTTGCACGATCCATTCTAATTCATTCCTATGATCCATTCTAATTCATTCGTACGATCCATTCTAATTCATTCGCTCGAATGTATCCATTCTAATTCATTCGTACGATCCATTCTAATTCGTTCATACGATCCTTTCTAATTCGTTCGTACGATCCATTCTAATTAGTTCGTACGATCGATTCTAATTCATTCGCACGATCCATTCTTTTTCATTCGTACAAATGAATTAGAATGGATCGTACGAATGAATTAGAATGGATACATTTGAGCGAATGAATTAGAATGGATCGTACTAATGAATTAGAATGGATCATACGAATGAATTAGAATGGATCATACGAATGAATTAGAATACATCATGTGAATGAATTAGAATGGATCGTACGTTTGAATTAGATTGGATTGTGCGAATGAATTAGAATGGATACATTCGAGCGAATGAATTTGAATAGATCGTAGGAATGAATTAGAATGGATCATACGAATGAATTAGAATGGATCGTGCGAATAAATTAGAATGAATTGTACGAATGAATTAGAATGGTTATATTCGTGAGAATGAATTAGAATGGATCGTGCGAATAAATTAGAATGGATCATACGAATGAATTAGAATGGTTCGTACGAATGAATTAGAATAGATAGTGCGAATGAATTAGAATGGATCGTACGAATGATACGATCCATTCTAATTCATTCATACGATCCATTCTAATTCGTTCCTACGATCCTTTCTAATACGTTCGTACGATCCTAATTCATTCGTACGATCCATTCTAATTCATTCGCACGATCCATTCTAATTTAATCGTACGATCCATTCTAATTCATTCGTATGATCTATTCTAATTCATTCGTATTATCCATTCTAATTCATTCGTACGATCCATTCTAATTCATTCTCACGAATATAACCATTCTAATTCATTTGTACAATCCATTCTAATTCATTCGCATGATCCCTTCTAATTCATTCGTATGATCAATTCTAATTCATTCCTACAATCTATTCTAATTCATTCGCTCGAATGTATCCATTCTAATTCATTCGTTGGATCCATTCTAATTCATTCGTATGATCCATTCAAATTCATTCGCATGATCCATTCTAATTCATTCGTACGATCCATTCTAATCCATTCGTATGATCCATTTTAATTCATTCGTACGATCCATTCTAATCAATTCGTACGATCCATTCTAATCTATTCGTACGATCCATTATAATCCATTCGTACGATCCATTCTAATCCATTCGTATGATCCATTCTAATTTATTCTTCAGAATGTAACCATTCTAATTCATTCATACAACCCATTCTAATTCATTCGCATGATCTATTCTAATTCATTCCTACGATCTATTCTAATTCATTCGCTCGAATGTATCCATTCTAATTCATTCGCACAATCCATTCTAATTCATTCGCACGATCCATTCTAATTCATTCGCATGATGTATTCTAATTCATTCGTATGATCCATTCTAATTCATTCGTACGATCCATTCTAATTCATTCGTACGATCCATTCTAATTCATTCGCTCGAATGTATCCATTCTAATTCATTCGTAGTATCCATTCTAATTCGTTCATACGATCCATTCTAATTCATTCGCACGAATGTAACCATTCTAATTCATTCGTACGATCCAATCTAATTCATTCCTACGATCCATTCTAACTCATTCGGTGGATCCATTCTAATTCATTCGTATGATCCATTCTAATTCATTCGCACGATCCATTCTAACTCATTCGTACAATCCATTCTAATTCATTTGTACGATCCATTCTAATTTATTTGCACGAATATACGATCAGTTCTAATTCATTCGCACAAATGTATCCATTCTAATTCATTCGTACGATCCATTCTAATTCATTCGTATGATCTGTTCTAATTCATTCGCACGAATGTAACAATTCTAATTCATTCGTACGATTCATTCTAATTCATTCATATGAGCTATTCTAATTCATTCGTACGATCCATTCTAATTCATTCATACGATCTATTCTAATTCATTCACACGAATGTAACCATTCTAAGTCATTCATATGATCCGTTCTAATTCATTCGTACGATCCATTCTAATTCGTTCACATGATCCATTCTAATACATTCGTACGATCTATTCTAATTCATTCGCATTATCCATTCTAATTCATTCGTACGATATATTCTAATTCATTCGTAGAATCCATTCAAATTCATTCGTACGATGCAATCTAATTCATTCGCACAAATGAAATCTATTCTAATTCATTCGTACAATGCGTTCTAATCCATTCGTACGATCCATTCTAATCCATTCGTACGATTCATTCTAATTCATTCGTACGATCCATTCTAATTCATTCGTATGAATGTATCCATTCTAATTTATTCGTACGATCCAGTCTAATTCATTTGTACGATCCATTCTAATTCATTCGCACGAATGTAACCTTTCAAATTCATTTGTACGATCCATTCTAATTTATTCATACGATCCATTCTAATTCATTCGTACGATCCATTCTAATTCATTCGCACGATCCATTCTAATTTATTCGTACGATCTATTCTAATTCATTCGTACGATCTATTCTAATTCATTCGCATGAATGTAACCATTCTAATTCATTCGTACAATTCATTCTAATTCATTCGTATGAGCTATTCTAATTCATTCGTACGATCCATTCTATTTCATTCGTACGATCCATTGTAATTCATTCATACAATCCATTCAAATTCATTCGCACAAACGTATCCATTCAAATTCATTCGTACGATCCATTCTAATTAATTCGCACGATCCACTCTAATTATGAATGAATTAGAATGGATCGTACAAATGAATTAGAAAGGTTACATTTGTGAGAATGAATTAGAATGGATCGTACAAATGAATTAGAATGGATCGTACGAACGAATTAGAATGGATCGTACGAATGAATTAGAATGGATCATATAAATGAATTAGAATGGTTACATTCGTGCGAATGAATTAGAATGGATCGTACGAATGGATTAGAATGGATCGTACGAATGGATTAGAACGCATTGTACGAATGAATTAAAATAGATACATTTGTGCGAATGAATTAGATTGCATCGTACGAATAAATTAGAATGGATCGTACGAATGAATTAGAATGGATACATTCGAGCGTATGAATTAGAATGGATCGTACGAATGAATTAGAATGGATCATAGGAATGAATTAGAATGGATCATGCAAATGAATTAGAATGGATACATTCGTGCAAATGCATTAGAATGGATCGTACGAATGGATTAGAATAAATACATTTGTGTGAATGAATTAGATTGCATCGTACGAATGAATTTGAATGGATTGTACGAATGAATTAAAATGGATACATTCGAGCGAAGGAATTAGAATGGATAAATTTGTGCGAATGAATTAGAATGGATCGTACGAATGAATTAGAATGGATCGTACAAATAAATTAGAAAGGTTACATTTGTGCGAATGAATTACAATGGATCGTATGAATGAATAAGAATGGATCGTACGAATGAATTAGAATGGATCGTGCGAATGAATTAGAATGAATCGTACGAATGCATTAGAATGGATCGTACGAATGAATTAGAATGGATACATTGGTGCGAATGATTAGAATGGATCGTATGAATGAATTAGAATGGATCATATGAATGAATTAGAATACATCATGTGAATGAATTAGAATGGATCGTAAGTTTGAATTAGATTGGATTGTGCGAATGAATTAGAATGGATACATTCGTGCGAATGAATTAGAATAGATCGTGCGAATGAATTAGAATGGATCGTGAGAATGAATTAGAAGGGATCGTGCGAATGAATTAGAATGGATCGTGCGAATGAATTAGAATGGATCATACGAATGAATAAGAATCGATCGTGCGAATGAATTAGAATGGATCGTACGAATGAATTAGAATGGATACATTTGTGCGATGAATAAGAATAGAGCGTACGAATGAATTAGAATGGAGTGTACGAATGAACTAGAATGGGTACATTCGTGCGAATGAATTAGAATAGATCATATGAAAGAATTAGAATGGATCGTGCGAATGAATTAGAATGGATCGTGCGAATGAATTAGAATGGATTGTACGAACGAATTAGAATGGATCGTACAAACGAATTAGAATGGATCATACGAATGAATTAGAATGGATCGTACGAATGAATTAGAATGGATCGTGCGAATGAATTAGAATCGATCGAACGAATGAATTAGAATGGATTATACGAATGAATTAGAATGGATCGTGCGAATGAATTAGAATGGATCGTACGAATGTATCCATTCTAATTCATTCGTACGATCCATTCTAATTCGTTCATATGATCCATTATAATTCGTTCGTATGATCCATTCTAATTCGTTCGTACGATCCATTCTAATTCATTCGCACGATCCATTCTAATTCATTCACATGATCCATTCAAATTGTTTCATATGATCCATTCCAATTCATTCGCATGAATGTATCCATTCTAGTTCATTCGTACGCTCTATTCTAATTCATTCGTATGCTCCATTCTTATTCATCTCACAAATGTATCCATTCTAATTCATTCGTACGATCCATTCTAATTCATTCGCACGATCGATTCTAGTTCATTCGTATGATCCATTCTAATTCATTCGTACGATCCATTCTAATTCATTCGCACGATCCATTCAAATTCATTCGCACGATCCATTCTAATTCATTCTCATGATCCATTCTAATTCATTCACACGATCTATTCTAATTCATTCGCACAAATGTATCTATTCTAATTCATTCACACAATCCAATCTAATTCAAACATACGATCCATTCTAATTCATTCACATGATGTATTCTAATTCATTCGTATGATCCATTCTAATTCATTCGTTTGATTCATTCTAATGGATTAGAATGGAGCGTACGAATGGATTAAAATGGATACATTCATACGAATGAATTAGAATGGATCGTACGAATGAATTAGAATAGATCGTGCGAATGAATTAGAATGGATCGTACGAAAGAATTAGAATGGATCGTACGAATGAATTAGAATGGATCATACGAATGAATTAGAATCGATCGTGCGAATGAATTAGAATGGATCGTACGAATGAATTAGAATGGATACATTTGTGCGATGAATAAGAATGGAGCGTACGAATGAATTAGAATGAAGCGTACAAATGAACTAGAATGGATACATTCGTGCGAATGAATTAGAATGAATCATATGAAAGAATTAGAATGGATCGTGCGAATGAATGAGAATGGATCGTGCAAATGAATTAGAATGGATCGTACGAACGAATTAGAATGGATTGTACGAATGAATTAGAATGGATCATATGAACGGATTAGAATGGATCGTACGAATGAATTAGAATGGATACATTCGTAAGATCCATTCTAATTCATTCCCACGATCTATTCTAATTCATTCGTACGATCCATTCTCATTCATTCGTACGATCGATTCTAATTCATTCGCACGATCCATTCTAATTCATTCGTATGATCCATTCTAATTCATTTGTATGATCCATACTAATTTATTCGTTCAAATATATCCATTCTAATTCATTCGTACGATCCATTCTAATTCATTTGCACGATCCATTCTAATTCATTCACACGAATGTATCCATTCTAATTCATTTGCATGATCCATTTTAATTCATTCGTACGATCCATTCTTATTCATTCATATGATCCATTCTAATTCATTCGCACAATCCATTCTAATTCATTCGTACGATCCATTCTAATTCATTCGTATGAATGTATCCATTTTAATCCATTCGTACGATCCATTCTAATCCATTAGAATGAATCATACGAACGAATTAGAATGGATCATACGAATGAATTAGAATACATCATGTGAATGGATTAGAATGGATCGAACGCTTGAATTAGATTGGATTGTGCGAATGAATTAGAATGGATACATTTGTGCGAATGAATTAGAATAGATCGTATGAATGAATTAGAATGGATTGTACGAACGAATTAGAATGGATCGTACGAATGAATTAGAATGGATCGTACGAATGGATTAGAATGGATCGTACGAATGGATTAGAATGGATTGTACGAATGAATTAGAATGGATCATACAAATGAATTAGAAAGGTTACATTCGTGAGAATGAATTATAATGGATCGTACGAATGAATTAGAATGGATCATGCGAATGAATTAGAATGGATCGTACGAATGAATTAGAATTGATACAATCGAGCGAATGAATTAGAATGGATCGTACGAATGGATTAGAATGGATCGTACGAATGGATTAGAATGGATCGTACGAATGGATTAGAATGGATCGTATGAACGAATTAGAATGGATCATACAAATGAATTGGAAAGGTTACATTCGTGAGAATAAATTAGAATGGATCATACGAATGAATTAGAATAGATCATGCGAATAAATTTAAATGGATCGCACGAATGACTTAGAATGGATCGAACAAATGAATTAGAAAGGATACATTCGAGCGAATGAATTAGAATAGATTGGATTGTGCGAATGAATTAGAATGGTTACATTCGTGAGAATGAATTAGAATGGATCGTACGAATGAATTAGAATTGATCATACGAATGAATTAGAATAGATCATACGATCCATTCTAATCCATTCGAATGAATCATACGATTGAATTAGAATAGATCGTAGGAATGAATTAGAATGGATCATACGAATGAATTAGAATGGATCGTATGAATGAATTTCAATTAGATCATACGAATGAATTGGAAAGCATTCAAATTACTTCGTATGATGCAATCTAATTCATTCGCACAAATGTATCTATTCTAATCCATTCGTACAATGCATTCTAATCCATTCATATGATCCATTCTAATCCATTCGTACGATCCATTCTAATTCATTCGCACGAATGTAACCATTCTAATTCTATCATATGATCCATTCTAATTCATTCGTATGATCCATTCGAATGGATTAGAATGGATCGTACGAATGGATTAAAATGGATACATTCATATGAATTAGATACGATCCATTCTAATTCATTCGCATGATCCATTCTAATTCATTCATATAATCCATTCAGATTCATTCGCACAAGTGTATCCATTCAAATTCATTCGTACGATCCATTCGAATTAATTCGCACGATCCATTCTAATTCAGTCGTATGAATGTATCCATTTTAATTCATTCGTACGATCCATTCTAATTCATTCGTACGATCTAATTCATTCGTTCGATCCATTCTAATTCATTCGTACGATCGATTCTAATTCATTCGCGCGATCCATTCTAGTTCATTCGTACGATCCATTCTAATTCATTCGTATGATCCATTCTAATTTATTCGTTCAAATGTATCCATTTTAATTCATTCGTATGATACATTCGTGCGAATGAGTTAGAATGGATCATACGAATGAATTAGAATGGATCGTTTGAATGAATTAGAATGGATCGTACGAATAAATTAGAATGGATCGTACGAATGAATTAGAATTAGAATGTATTGTACGAATGAATTAGAATGGATCATTCGTACGATCCATTCTAATTCGTTCGTACGATCCATTCTAATTCATTCGTATGATCCATTCTAATTTATTTCTATGATCTATTCTAATTCATTCGCTCGAATGTATCCATTCTAATTCATTCGTTCGATCCATTCTAATTCATCCGTACGATCCATTCAAATTCATTCGCATGATCCATTCTAATTCATTCGTACGATCCATTCTAATTCATTCACACGATCCATTCTAATTCATTCGTACGATCCATTCTAATTCATTCGCACGATCCATTCTAATTCATTCGCACAAATGTATCCATTCTAATTCATTCGTATGATCCATTCTAACTCATTCGTACAAATGTATCATACGAATGAATTAAAATGGATATATTTGAACAAATAAATTAGAATGGATCGTAGGAATGAATTAGAATGGATACCTTTGTGCATATGAATTAGAATGGATCGTACGAATTAATTAGAATGGATCGTACAAATGTATCCATTCTAATTCAATAGTACGATCTATTCTAATTCATTCCTACGATCCATTCTAATTCATTCGCATGAATGTATCCATTCTAATTCATTTGCACGATCCATTCTAATTCATTCCTATGATCCATTCTAATTCATTCGTACGATCCATTCTAATTCATTCGCACGAATGTATCCATTCTAATTCATTTGCACGATCCATTCTAATTCATTCTTATGATCCATTCTAATTCATTCGTACGATCCATTCTAATTCCTTCGCTCGAATGTATCCATTCTAATTCATTTGTACAATCCATTCTAATTCATTCATACGATTCATTCTAATTCATTCGTACGATCCATTCTAATGCATTCGTACAATTCATTCTAATTCATTCGAACGATCCATTCTAATTCATTCGTACGATCTATTCTTATTCATTCATACGATCCATTCTAATTCATTCGTACGATCCATTCTAATTCAATTGCATGATCCATTCTAATTCATTCGCATGAATTAGAATGGATCGTACGAATGAATTAGAATGGATCATAGGAATGAATTAGAATGGATCGTGCAAATAAATTAGAATGGATACATTCGTGCGAATGAATTAGAATGGATCATAGGAATTAATTAGAATGGATCGTACGAATAAATTAGAATGGATCGTGCAAATGAATTAGAATGAATCGTACGAATGAATTAGAATGGATCGTACGAATGAATTAGAATGAATCGTACGAACGAATTAGAATCGATCGTATGAACGAATTAGAATGGATCGTACGAATGAATTAGAATGGATACATTCGAGCGAATGAATTATAATGGATCGTACGAATGAATTAGAATGGATCGTACGAATGAATTAGAATGGATCATACAAATGAATTAGAATACATCATGTGAATGAATTAGAATGGATCGTACGTTTGAATTAGATTGGATTGTGCGAATGAATTAGAATAGATACATTCGTGCGAATGAATTAGAATAGATAGTATGAATGAATTAGAATGGATCATACGAATGAATTAGAATGGATCGTACGAATGAATTAGAATGGATATATTTGAGCGAATGAATTAGAATGGATCGTACGAATGAATTAGAATTGATCATAGGAATGAATTAGAATGGATCGTGCAAATGAATTAGAATGGATACATTCGTGCGAATGAATTAGAATTGGATCGTAGAAATGAATTAGAATGGATCGTACGAATGAATTAGAATGGTTACATTCGTGCGAATGAATTAGAATGGATCGTACGAATGAATTAGAATGGATCGCACGAATGAATTAGAATGGATCGTGCTAA
The DNA here is from genome assembly GCA_947650365.1 of Chamaelirium japonicum. NCBI lineage: Eukaryota > Viridiplantae > Streptophyta > Magnoliopsida > Liliales > Melanthiaceae > Chamaelirium > Chamaelirium japonicum. The sequence goes on along the minus strand of OX393558.1, from coordinate 71,906,647 downwards.
TGAATTAGAATGGATCATACGAATGAATTTGAATGGATTGTACGAACGAATTAGAATGGATCATATGAATGAATTAGAATGGATTGTATGAATGGATTAGAATGGATCGTACGAATGGATCGTACGAATGAATTAGAATGGATCGGACGAATGAATTAGAATGGATCGTATGATTCATTCTAATTCATTCGTACGATCCATTCTAATGCATTCGTACGATTCATTATAATTCATTCGCACGATCCATTCTAATTCATTCATACGATCCATTCTTATTCATTCATACAATCCATTCTAATTCATTCGTACGATCCATTCTAATTCATTCGTACGATCTATTCTAATTCATTCGTATGATCCATTATAACTCATTCGGTGGATCCATTCTAATTCATTCGTACGATCCATTCTAATTTATTCGCACGATCCATTCTAATTTATTCGTACGATCCATTCTAATTAATTCCTATGATCCATTCTAATTCATTCGCACGAATGTATCCATTCTAATTTATTTGCACGATCCATTCTAATTCATTCCTATGATCCATTCTAATTCATTCGTATGATCCATTCTAATTCATGCGAATGAATTAGAATGGATCATGCAAATGAATTAGAATAGATCGTACGAAGGAATTAGAATGGATCATATGAATGAATAAGAATGGATCGTACGAATGAATTAGAATGGATCGTGCGAATGAATTATAATGAATCGTACGAATGCATTAGAATGGATCGTACGAATGAATTAGAATGAATCGTATGAATGAATTAGAATAGATTGTATGAATGAATTAGAATGGATACATTCGAGCGAATGAATTAGAATGGATCGTACGAATGAATTAGAATGGGTCATAAGAATGAATTAGAATGGATCGTGCAAATGAATTAGAATGGATACATTCGTGCGAATGAATTAGAATGGATCGTACGAATGAATTAGAATGGATCATAGGAATGAATTAGAATGGATCGTGTAAATGAATTAGAATGGATACATTCATGCGAATGAATTAGAATGGATCGTAGGAATGAATTAAAATGGATCGTACTAATGAATTAGAATGGTTATATTCGTGCGAATGAATTAGAATGGATCGTACGAATGAATTAGAATGGATCGTACGAAATAATTAGAATGGATCCACCGAATGAGTTAGAATGGATCATACGAATGAATTAGAATGGAATGTAACCCTTCTAATTCATTTGTATGATCCATTCTAATTCATTCGCATGATCTATTCTAATTCATTCGTACGATCCATTCTAATCCATTCGTATGATCAATTCTAATTCATTCGCACGATCCATTCTAATTCATTATCACGAATGTAACCTTTCTAATTCATTTGTATGATCCATTCTAATTCATTCGTACGATCCATTCTAATCTATTCGTACGATCCATTCTAATTCAATCCGTGCAATCCATTCAAATTCATTCGCACAAATGTATCCATTCTAATTCATTCGTATGATACACTCTAATTCATTCGCACTAATGTATCCATTCTAACGCATTCGTACGATCCATTCTAATTCATTGGCACGATCCATTCTAATTCATTCGTATGATCCATTCTAATTCATTCGTATGATCCATTCTAACTCATTCAGTGGATCCATTCTAATTCATTTGTACAAATGTATCCATTCTAATTCATTCGCACAATCCATTCTAATTCATTCGCACGATCCATTCTAATTCATTCGTATGATCCACTCTAATTCATTCGTACGATCCATTCTAATTCATTTGCATGAACGTATCCATTCTAATTCATTCGTACGATCCATTCTAATTCATTTGCATGAACGTATCCATTCTAATTCATTCGTACGATCCATTCTAATTCATTCGTATGATCCATTCTAATTCATTCATGCAATCCATTCTAATTCATTCATACGATCCATTCTAACTCATTCATACGATCCATTCTAATTCATTCGCATGAATGTATGTATCCATTCAAGTTCATTCGCACGAATGTATCCATTCTAATTCATTTGTACGATCTATTCTAATTCAATCACAAGATCCATTCTAATTCATTTGTATGATCCATTATAATTTATTCGTACGATCCATTCTAATTCATTTGCACGATCCATTCTAATTCATTCGTACAAATGTATCCATTCTAATTTATTTGTACGATCCATTCTAATCCATTTGTACGATCCATTCTAACTCATTCGGTTGATCCATTCTAATTAATTCCTATGATCCATTCTAATTCATTCGTACGATCCATTCAAATTCATTCGCTCGAATGTATCCATTCTAATTCATTTGTACGATCCATTCTAATTCGTTCATACGATCCATTCTAATTTGTTTGTACAATCCATTCTAATTCGTTCGTACGATCCATTCTAATTCATTCGTACGATCCATTCTAATTCATTCGCACGATCCATTCTAATTCATTCGTATGATCCATTCTAATTCATTCCTATGATCTATTCTAATTCATTCGCTCGAATGTATCCATTCTAATTCATTCATTCGATCCAGTCTAATTCATTCGTACGATCCATTCAAATTCATTTGCATGATCCATTCTAATTCATTCGTACGATCCATTCTAATTCATTCGCACGATCCATTCTAATTTATTCGTACGATCCATTCTAATTCATTCGTACGAATGTATCCATTCTAATGCATTCGTACGATTCATTCTAATTTATTCGCACGATCCATTCTAATTCATTCGTACGATCCATTCTAACTCATTCGTCCGATCCATTCTAATTCATTCGCACGAATGTATCCATTCTAATTCATTCGTACAATCCATTCTAATTCATTCGCACGATCCATTCTAATTCATTCGTATGGTCCATTCTAATTCATTCCTACGATCTATTCTAATTCATTCGCTCGAATGTATCGATTCTAATTCATTCGTACGATCCATTCTAATTCATTCGTACAATCCATTCAAATTCATTCGCATGATCCATTCTAATTCATTCGTACGATCCATTCTAATTCATTCTCACGAATGTAACCTTTCTAATTCATTTGTATGATCCATTCTAATTCATTCGTACGATCCATTCTAATCCATTCGTACGATCCATTCTAATCCATTAGTACGATCCATTCTAATTCATTCGTACGATCCATTCTAATTCATTCGTATGAATATATCCATTCTAAGTTATTCGTACGATCCAGTCTAATTCATTCGTACGATCCATTCTAATTCATTCGCACGAATGTATCCATTCTAATTCATTCATACGATCCATTCTAATTCATTCGTATGATCCATTCTAATTCATTCGCATGATCCATTCAAATTCATTCGCACGATCCATTCTAATTCATTCGTACGATCCATTCTAATTCATTCATACGATCTATTCTAATTCATTCACACGAATGTATCCATTCTAATTCATTCGCACAATCCAATCTAATTCAAACGTACGACCCATTCTAATTCATTCACATAATGTATTCTAATTTATTCGTATGATCCATTCTAAATCATTCGTATGATTCATTCTAATTCATTCGTATGATCCATTCTAATTCATTCGCACAAATATATCCATTCTAATTCATTCGTACGATCCATTCTAATTCATTCGCACGATCCATTTTAATTCATTTGTACGAATGTATCCATTCTAATTCATTCGCACGATCCATTCTAATTCATTCGCACGATCCATTCTAATTCATTCGTATGATCCATTCTAATTCATTCGTACGATCCATTCTAATTCATTTGCATGAATGTATCCATTCTAATTCATTCGTACGATCCATTCCAATTCATTCGTATGATCCATTCTAATTCATTCATGCAATCCATTCTTATTCATTCATACGATCCATTCTAACTCATTCATACGATCCATTCTAATTCATTCGCATGAATGTACCAATGAATTAGAATGGATACATTTGTGCTAATGAATTAGAATGGATCGTACAAATGAATTAGAATGGATCATACGAATGAATTAGAATGGATCGTGCGAATGAATTAGAATGGATACATTCGTACAAATGAATTAGAATGGATCGTGCGAATGAATTAGAATGGATCGTACGAATGAATTAGAATGGATGTTGCAAATGAATTAGAATGGATCGTATGAATAAAAAAGAATGGATCGTACGAATGGATTAGAATGGATCATATGAATGAATTAGAAAGGTTACATTTGTGAGAATGAATTAGAATAGATCGTACGAATGAATTAGAATGGAACGTACGAATGGAATAGAATGGATTGTACGAATGGATCCGAATGAGTTAGAATGGATCATACGAATGAATTAGAATGGATCGTACGAATGAATTAGAATGGATTGTGCGAATGAATTAGAATAGATCGTATGAATGAATAAGAATGGATCGTACGAATGAATTAGAATGGATCGTACGAATGCATTAGAATGGATCGTACGAATGAATTAGAATGAATCATGCGAAGGAATTTGAATGGATCGTACAAATGAATTAGAATGGATCGTACGATCCATTCTAATTCATTCTCACAAATGTAACCTTTCTAATTCATTTGTACGATCTATTCTAATTCATTCGTACGATCCATTCTAATTCATTCCTATGATCCATTCTAATCCATTCGTAAGATTCATTCTAATTTATTCGCACGAATGTAACCATTCTAATTCATTCGTACGATCCATTCTAATTCATTCCTACGATCCATTCTAATTCATTCGCACGAATGTATCCATTCTAATTCATTTGCATGATCCATTCTAATTCATTCCTATGATCCATTCTAATTCATTCGTACGATCTATTCTAATCCATTCGCTCGAATGTATCCATTCTAATTCATTCGTACGATCCATTCTAATTCGTTCATACGATCCATTCTAATTCGTTCGTACGATCCATTCTAATTCATTCGTACGATCCATTCTAATCCATTCGTACGATCCATTCTAATTCATTCGTACAAATGTATCTATTCTAATTCATTCGTACAATGCGTTCTAATCCATTCGTACGATCCATTCTAATTCATTCGTACGATCCATTCTAATTCATTCGTATGATCCATTCTAATTCATTCGTACGATCCATTCTAATGCATTCGTATGATCCATTCTAATTCATTCGTACGATCCATTCTTATTCATTCATACGATCTATTCTAATTCATATACATAATCCATTCTAACTCATTCGTACGATCCATTCTAATTCATTCGTACGATCCATTCTAATTCATTCGTCCGATCTTTTCTAATTCATTCGCACGAATGTATCCATTCTAATTCATTCGTACAATCCATTCTAATTCGTACAATCCATTCTAATTCATTCGTACGATCCATTCTAATTCATTTGCACTATCCATTCTAATTCATTCGTACGATCCATTCTAATTTATTCGTACAAATGTATCCATTCTAATTCATTCGTACGATCCATTCTAATTCATTCGCTCGAATGTATCCATTCTACTTCATTCGTACGATCCATTCTAATTCGTTCATACGATCCATTCTAATTCATTCTCATGAATGTAACCATTCTAATTCATTCGTACGATCCATTCTATTCATTCCTACGATCCATTCTAATTCATTCGCACGAATGTATCCATTCTAATTCATTCGTACGATCCATTCAAATTCAATTGTATGATCCATTCTAATTCATTCGTACGTTCCATTCTAATTCATTCGCACGAATGTAACCATTCTAATTCATTCGTACGATCCATTCTAATTCATTCCTAGGATCCATTCTAATTCATTCGCACGAATGTATCCATTCTAATTCATTTGCACGATCCATTCTAATTCATTCCTATGATCCATTCTAATTAATTTGTACGATCCATTCTAATTCATTCGCACGAATGTATCCATTCTAATTCATTTGCACGATCCATTCAAAGTCATTCATATGACCCATTCTAATTCATTCGTACGATCCATTCTAATTCATTCGCTCGAATGTATCCAATCTAATTCATTCGTACAATCCATTCTAATTCATTCGTACGATCCATTCTAATTCATTTGCACGATCCATTCTAATTCATTCCTATGATCCATTCTAATTCATTCGTACGATCCATTTTAATTCATTCGCTCGAATGTATCCATTCTAATTCATTCGTACGATCCATTCGAACTCATTCGATGGATCCATTCTAATTCATTCGTTCGATCCATTCTAATTCTAATTCGTTCATACGATCTATTCTAATTCGTTTGTACGATCTATTCTAATTCATTCGCACGATCCATTCTAATTCATTCGTACGATCCATTCTAATTCATTCGCACAATCCAATCTAATTCAAACGTACGATCCATTCTAATTCATTCACATGATCCATTCTAATTCATTCGCACGAATGTAACCATTCTAATTCATTCGTACGATCCATTCTAATTTATTCTTACGATCCATTCTAATTCATTCGCACTAATGTATCCATTCTAATTCATTTGCACGATCCATTCTAATTCATTCCTATGATCCATTCTAATTCATTCGTACGATCTATTCTAATTCATTCGCTCGAATGTATCCATTCTAATTCATTCGTACGATCCATTCTAATTCGTTCATACGATCCATTCTCATTCGTTCGTACGATCCATTCTAATTCATTCGTACGATCCATTCTAATCCATTCGTACGATCCATTCTAATTCATTCGTACAAATGTATCTATTCTAATTCATTCGTACAATGCATTCTAATCCATTCGTACGATCCATTCTAATTCATATGTACGATCCATTCTAATTCATTCATATGATCCATTCTAATTCATTCGTACGATCCATTCTAATGCATTCGTATGATCCATTCTAATTCATTCGTACGATCCATTCTTATTCATTCATACGATCCATTCTAATTCATTCGCACAATCCATTCTAATCCATTCGTACGATCCATTCTAATTCATTCGTACGATCCATTCTAATTCATTCGTCCGATCCATTCTAATTCATTCGCACGAATGTATCCATTCTAATTCATTCGTACGATCCATTCTAATTCGTACAATCCATTCTAATTCATTCGTACGATCCATTCTAATTCATTCGCACTATCCATTCTAATTCATTCGTGCGATCGATTCTAATTCATTTGTACGTTCCATTCTAATTCATTCGTACAAATGTATCCATTCTAATTCATTCGTACGATCCATTCTAATTCATTCCTACGATCCATTCTAATTCATTCGCTCAAATGTATCCATTCTAATTCATTCATTCGATCCATTCTAATTCGTTCATACGATCCATTCTAATTCATTCGCACGAATGTAACCATTCTAATTCATTCGTACGATCCATTCTAGATCCATTCTAATTTATTCCTACGATCCATTCTAATTCATTCGCACGAATGTATCCATTCTAATTCATTCGTACGATCCATTCAAATTCAATCGTATGATCCATTCTAATTCATTCGTACGATCCATTCTAATTCATTCGCACGAATGTAACCATTCTAATTCATTCGTACGATCCATTCAAATTCATTCCTAGGATCCATTCTAATTCATTCGCACGAACGTATCCATTCTAATTCATTTGCACGATCCATTCTAATTCATTCCTATGATCCATTCTAAATCATTCGTACGATCCATTCTAATTCATTCGCGCGAATGTATCCATTCTAATTCATTTGCATGATCCATTCTAATTCATTCCTATGATCCATTCTAATTCATTCGTTCGATCTATTCTAATTCATTCGATCGAATGTATCCATTCTAATTCATTCGAACAATCCATTCTAATTCATTCGTACAATCCATTCTAATTCATTTGCATGATCCATTCTAATTCATTCCTATGATCCATTCTAATTCATTCGTACGATCTATTCTAATTCATTCGCTCGAATGTATCCATTCTAATTCATTCATGCGATCCATTCTAACTCATTCGGTGGATCCATTCTAATTCATTCGTTCGATCCATTCTAATTCTAATTCGTTCATACGATCCATTCTAATTCGTTTGTACGATCCATTCTAATTCATTTGTATGATCTATTCTAATTCATTCGCACGATCCATTCTAATTCATTCGTACGATCCATTCTAATTCATTCGCACAATCCAATCTAATTCAAACGTACGATCCATTCTAATTCATTCACATGATGTATTCTAATTCATTCTCACGAATGTAACCTTTCTAATTCATTTGTACGATCCATTCTAATTCATTCGTACGATCCATTCTAATCCATTCATACGATCCATTCTAATCCATTCGTACGATCCATTCTAATCCATTCGTACGATCCATTCTAATCCATTCGTACAATCCATTTTAATTCATTCGCACGATCCATTCTAATTCATTCGGACGATCTATTCTAATTCATTCGTACGAACCATTCTAACTCATTCGGTGGATCCATTCTAATTCATTCGTACGATCCATTCTAATTCATTCGCACGAATGTATCCATTCTAATGCATTCGTACGATTCATTCTAATTCATTCGCACGATCCATTCTAATTCATTCGTACGATCCATTCTTATTCATTCATACGATCCATTCTAATTCATTCACATAATCCATTCTAATTCATTCGTACGATCCATTCTAATTCATTCGTACGATTCATTCTAATTCATTCGTACAATCCATTCTAATGCATTCGTAGGATTCATTCTAATTCATTCGCACGATCCATTCTAATTCATTCGTACGATCCATTCTAATTCATTCGCATTATCCATTCTAATTCATTCGTATGATCCATTCTAATTCATTCGTACGATCAATTCTAATTCATACGTACAAATGTATCCATTCTAATTCATTCCTACGATCCATTCTAATTCATTCGCTCGAATGTATCCATTCTAATTCATTCGTACGATCCATTCTAATTCGTTCATACGATCCATTCTAATTCATTCGCACGAATATAACCATTCTAATTCATTCGTACGATCCATTCTAATTCATTCCTACGATCCATTCTAATTCATTCGCACGAATGTGTCCATTCTAATTCATTCGTACGATCCATTCAAATTCAATCGTATGATCCATTCTAATTCATTCGTACGATCCATTCTAATTCATTCGCACGAATGTAACCATTCTAATTCATTCATACGATCCATTCTAATTCATTCCTACGATCCATTCTAATTCATTTGCACGAATGTATCCATTCTAATTCATTTGCACGATCCATTCTAATTCATTCCTATCATTCATTCTAATTCATTCGTACGATCCATTCTAATTCATTCGCACGAATGTATCCATTCTAGTTCATTTGCACGATTCTTTCTAATTCATTCCTATGATCCATTCTAATTCATTCGTACGATCCATTCTGATTCATTCACTCGAATGTATCCATTCTAATTCATTCGTACAATCCAATCTAATTCATTCGTACGATCCATTCTAATTCATTTCCACGATCCATTCTAATTCATTCCTATGATCCATTCTAATTCATTCGTACGATCCATTCTAATTCATTCGCTCGAATGTACCAATTCTAATTCATTCGTACGATCCATTCTGACTCATTCGGTGGATCCATTCTAATTCATTCGTACGATCCATTCTAATTCTAATTCGTTCATACGATCCATTCTAATTTATTCGTACGATCTATTCTAATTCATTCGCACGATCGATTCTAATTCATTCGTACGATCCATTCTAATTCATTCGCACAATCCAATCTAATTCAAACGTACGATCCATTCTAATTCATTCACATGATGTATTCTAATTCATTCGTATGATCTATTCTAATTCATTCGTACGATTCATTCTAATTCATTCGTACGATTCATTTTAATTCATTCGTATGAGCTATTCTAATTCATTCGTACGATCCATTCTAATGAATTAGTACGATTCATTCTAATTCATTCGTACGATCCATTCTAATTCATTCGTACGATCCATTCTAATTCATTCTCACGAATGTAACCTTTCTAATTCATTTGTACGATCCATTCTAATTCATTCGTACGATCCATTCTAATCCATTCGTACGATCCATTCTAATCCATTCGTACGATCCATTCTAATCCATTCGTACGATCCATTCTAATTCATTCGCATGATCCATTCTAATTCATTCGTACGATCCATTCTAATTCATTCGTACGATCCATTCTAACTCATTCGGTGGATTCATTCTAATTCATTCGTATGATCCATTCTAATTCATTCGCACGAATGTATCCATTCTAATATATTCGTACGATTCATTCTAATTCATTCGCACGATCCATTCTAATTCATTCGTATGATCCATTCTTATTCATTCATACGATCCATTCTAATTCATTCGCACAATCCATTCTAATTCATTTGTACGATCCATTCTAATTCATTCGTATGATCCATTCTAACTCATTTGGTGGATCCATTCTAATTCATTCGTACGATCCATTCTAACTCATTCGGTTGATCCATTCTAATTCATTCGTACGATCCATTCTACTTCTTATTCGTTCATACGATCCATTCTAATTCATTCGTACGATCTATTCTAATTCATTCGCACGATCCATTCTAATTCATTCGTACGATCCATTCTAATTCATTCGCACAATCCAATCTAATTCAAACGTACAATCCATTCTAATTCATTCACATGATGTATTCTAATTCATTCGAACGATCTATTCTAATTCATTCGTACGATTCATTCTAATTCATTCGTACGATTCATTTTAATTCATTTGTATGAGCTATTCTAATTCATTCGTACGATCCATTCTAATGAATTAGTACAATTCATTCTAATTCATTCGTATGATCCATTCTAATTCATTCGTACGATCCATTCTAATTTATTCTCACGAATGTAACCTTTCTATTTCATTTGTACGATCCATTCTAATTCATTCGTACGATCCATTCTAATCCATTCGTACGATCCATTCTAATCCATTCGTACGATCCATTCTAATTCATTCGCACGATCCATTCTAATTTATTCGTACGATCCATTCTAATTCATTCGTACGATCCATTCTAACTCATTCGGTGGATTCATTCTAATTCATTCGTACGATCCGTTCTAATTCATTCGCACGAATGTATTAGAATGGATCGTACGATTCATTCTAATTTATTCGCACAATCCATTCTAATTCATTCGTACGATCCATTCTTATTCATGCATACGATCCATTCTAATTCATTCGCACAATCCATTCTAATTCATTTGTACGATCCATTCTAATTCATTCGTACGATTCATTCTAATTCATTCGTACGATCCATTCTAATGCATTCGTACAATTCATTCTAATTCATTCGCACGATCCATTCTAATTCATTCGTACGATCCATTCTTAATCATTAATACGATCCATTCTAATTCATTCGCACAATCCATTCCAATTCATTCGTATGATCCATTCTAATTCATTCGAATGATCCATTCTAACTCATTCGGTGGATCCATTCTAATTCATTCGTACGATCCATTCAAATTCATTCGCACGATCCATTCTAATTCATTCGTACGATCCATTCTAATTCATTTGTACGATCCATTCTAATTCATTCGCACGAATGTATCCATTCTAATTTATTCGCACGATCTATTCTAATTCATTCGTACGATCCATTCTAATTCATTCGTATGATCCATTCTAATTCATTTATACGATCCATTCTAATTCATTCGCACGATCTATTCTAATTCATTCGTTCGATCCATTGTAATTCATTCGTATGATCCATTCAAATTCATTCGCATGATCCATTCTAATTTATTCGTACGATCCATTCTAATTCATTCCTACAATCTATTCTAATTCATTTATACGATCCATTCTAATTCATTCGCACAATCCATTCTAATTTATTTGTATGATACATTCGTGAGAATGAATTAGAATGGATCGTACGAATAAATTAGAATGGATACATTCGTGCGAATGAATTAGAATGGATCGTACAAATGAATTAGAATAGATCGTACAAATGAATTAGAATGGATCGTGCGAATGAATTTGAATGGATCATACGAATGAATTAGAATGGATCGTATGAATGAATTAGAATGGATCGTACGAATGAATTAGAATGGATCGTGCAAATAAATTAGAATGGATCGTGCGAATAAATTAGAATGGATACATTCGTGCGAATGAATTAGAATGGATTGTGCGAATGAATTAGACTGTATCGTACGAATAAATTAGAATGGATACGTTCATACGAATGAATTAGAATGGATCATACGAATGAATAAGAATGGATCGTACAAATGAACTAGAATGGATACATTCGTGCGAATGAATTAGAATGGATCATATGAAAGAATTAGAATGGATCGTGCGAATGAATTAGAAAGGATCGTACGAATGAATTAGAATGGATATATTCGTGCGAATGAATTAGAATGGATCGTACGAATGAATTAAACTCGATCGTATTAATAAATTCTAATTCATTTGTATGATCCATTCTAATGCATTCGTACGAGTCATTCTAATTCATTCGCACGATCCATTATAATTTATTCGCACGAATGTATCCATTCTAATTCATTTACACGATCCATTCTAATTCATTCGTATGATCCATTCTAATTCATTCTCACAAATGTAACCTTTCTAATTCATTTGTACGATCCATTCTAATTCATTCGTACGATCATTTCTAATCCATTCGTACGATCCATTCTAATCCATTCGTACGATCCATTCTTATTCATTCCTATGAATGTATCTATTCTAGTTCATTCGTATGCTCCATTCTAATTCATTCGTACGCTCCATTCTTATTCATCGCACAAATGTATCCATTCTAATTTATTCGTACGATCCATTCAAATTCAATCGTATGATCCATTCTAATTCATTCGCATAAATGTATCCATTTTATTTCATTCGTACGATCCATTCTAATTTATTCATACGAATGTATCCATTCTAGTTCATTCGTACGCTCCATTCTAATTCATTCGTACGCTCCATTCAAATTCATTCGTACGATTCATTCTAATTTATTCGTACGATCCATTCAAATTCAATCGTATGATCCATTCTAATTCATTCGCACGATCAATTCTAATTCATTCGTCCGATCCATTCTAATTCATTCGCACGAATGTATCCATTCTAATTCATTCGTACGATCCATTCTAATTCATTCGCATGATCCATTCTAACTCATTCGGTGGATCCATTCTAATTCATTCGTACGATCCATTCTAATTCATTCGCACGATCCATTCTAATTTATTCGTACGGTCTATTCTAATTCATCCGTACGATCTATTCTAATTCATTCGTATGATCCATTCTAATTCATTCGCACGATCCATTCTAATTCGTTTCTATGATCCATTCTAATTCATTCGTACGATCAATTCTAATTCATTCGCTCGAATGTATCTGTTCGGGGGATTTTTCGCTGGTCCGTGCGGGCTGCCTGCAAGACAAAGAAAAGAGAACGTGAGAACGGCTGGCTCCCTTAGGAGCGCAGACCCTCCGACGCTCAAGTCAGTCACAGTGGCACAACGGCGAGCTGTAATGGACCAAAGAGGAAGGAAAAAGGATTTCGAACCTGTACTATGGAGCCTGGGGGTGAGCATTTATAGCAATCGGCGGCCTATCGTACCCCGACACGTGGAGATTCTTCCAGGGCTTTCTAGACCCCCACGATCTGACCCGCGTGGGTCTGACAGTCCTTGGTACTCGCGCCCTGACATTCTGTCGTCAAGCCTGCCAGACGGTTGGAGTGGGGGAGGGAATCTTTCTTGTCGTGGCCAGGTGGCCATTCTGGAGTATTCAAGTCTGGGCGGTCTCGGGTGGGGGGAGCAAAGGTAAGTTCGCCCGGCACCGCTCCGTCCTTTCGTCCATATTTATCAAGAGTCGGACCTCGCGGGAACAACCTCTTTGATAAACAGGGGTCGGGGCGAGCTTGGGCGAGCTCCGGAGCGAGCTAAGCGAGCTCCTGAACGAGCTTGGCGAGCTAAGCGAGCTCCTGAACGAGCTTGGCGAGCTCCTTAGCGAGCTTAGGCGAGCTCAGGGGCGAGCTTGGCGGGCTCCTAAGCAAGCTTAGGCGAGCTCAGGGGCGAGCTTGGCGGGCTCCCGGGCGAATTCCCCACCCCTTGGAATCTTAGGGTCTATGAGATCCATAGGCAAGGGCGAACTTGGGCGAGCTCTGGCGAGCTCCTTGCGAGCTGCCTTGGGCGAGCTCTGGCGAGCTCCTTGCGAGCTGTGGGGCGAGCTCCTTGCAAGCTGTTCGGGCGAGCTCCTTGCGAACTGTGGGCGAGCTCCTTGCGAGCTGTTCTGATGCATGACGATCTAATTCCCGCTGCTTCTGCCAGCGCGTTCTTGTGCGGGCTGGGCGAGCTCCCGAACGAGCTTGGACGACCTCCTGAGAGAGTTTGATCGTCTCCCGAGCGAGCTCTTGGCCTTCGGTCCCTTCAGCCCAATGTGGATCTCGCGCCACTGTCAAGATGATTCGATGAGTACGGGGGAGCGAACTCCTGCGGGGCCTAGGAGGGGCGAGCTGCACTCAGATACAAGGTGTCCATCCAGCTCCCCGCGGGAGCGAGCTCCTGATGGGCTGGGAGGGGTGAGCTGCACTCAGATACAAGGTGTCCATCCAGCTCCCTGCTGGGGCGAGCTCCTGATGGGCTGGGAGGGGCGAGCTGCACTCAGATACAAGGTGTCCATCCAGCTCCGAGCTCCTGATGGGCTGGGAGGGCGAGCTCCCTGCGAGCTTAAATGGGGCATGCTCGACTTCCGAGGGTTCCAGCTCCTGGACGGGCTTCCTCGAGAACTCTATCTCCGATGTGCTCTGTAAGGCTATCCAAGATATGTGGTTTCTGGCTAACCCCAATATTACCCCCTCCTGAGGGAGCGATCGAGGGAACTCGACGCTTGCTCAGGAGTTTTAGCGAGCTCCTATCCCTAGTAATGTGCCTGATATCAATGTCTGCTGCAACATTTTCCGGGCGGGGCGGAGATAGTTGCGATGGCGGCCTGCGCCGAGAACTTTGACTGCCAGTATTTCACAAACGCTGGGCGGACCGGGAGCGTCAGCCACGAGCGATCTCCTTCCGGTGCGAGCTTGCCACACGGGTCAGGGTCTGCGTCGGGCGAGCTGCGGGCTCCAGTCGGGAGCGATCTGCGCCGAGAGTTTTGACTCCCAGTATTTCACAAACGCTGGGCGGACCGGGAGCGTCAGCCACGAGCGATCTCCTTCCGGTGCGAGCTTGCCACACGGGTCAGGGTCTGCGTCGAGCGAGCTGCGGGCACCTGCCGCGAGCGATCTTGTGACTTGGGTATCGCACCAAATCTCCATCGGTCGCTTCACCTTGAATGCGGCACGAGGCTCAACGCTGATACGGCGAATCTCATCATGAGGTCCCGATCGGCGCGAGACACGTGTCTCCTCCTCATTCGGTCTTCTTTTGTCAGTAAATGGTAGTGTCGGCGCCGGCGCAGCTTTTTCCACGCGTGGCCCATGCGGCACTGCCTGTTTGGCGAAGGGCGAGCTGTCATTTCGATCGCCGTCACATCGCCTCGCCGCGCGTGCTTGGGCATTAACTTCGGATCGATTCACCTGTCTCTCACTTGCCTATAAATAGGGGACGGGGGGCGATTTTTACCGCTGCGTGAAAACAGCTCTCCCTTCTCCCATAACTTTCTCAGCTCGCAACTCGCTAGCGCCCTCTCGTTCTCATGGCTTCCTCTGCTGCCGCTTCTTCTTCAGTCGCTGCTGCTGCTGCTGCGACCTCTCGGGAGGAGCCTCTCAACGTCGCCCCCATCTCGGTGCTCACCCCGGGCACCGAGAGAGAGGTTCCTCCCAAGGAACCCGCCGTCCTCTGGTTCAACGACATCGGGGGCGTGCCCGTCTCCGAGAGTCTACGGACAGCGACGGGTATCCCTCTAGAGCTCGCTGTTCGCCCCTTCCCGAGATCGGGGAGACCGCTCTCCGGAACCGCGATCTCCGTGGGGCAAATATGGTCAGGGCTTCGATTGCCCCTGAACCACCTTGCCAGCGAGCTCCTGGAGTTGGCGGGCTTATGCCCCGCCCAGCTCCCAGGCAACTCGTGGGGGATTCTCTATGGGCTTTCTCAGATCGAGGAAGCCCTTAACGTGAGGATCCCCCTGGCCTATCTCCTGAAGAAGTGGTCCCTCAAGCCAGGGACAGTCTTCAGCAATGTCGACTGCGGCCACTTCTACCTCTCAGGCCGCCCTGGCGAGGTGCTGCCCTTCTCTGCGGTCGAGAACAAGGACCGGTACTGGAAGGAGTACCCGTTCGTGGTCGAGGGCAACTGGCGAGGTCCCTGCGCCGGAGTCCGCTCTCTTCCCGGCAGACCGCCTCTGCCAGTGTTTAAGGAGATCACGGAGTATCGCCCCAAGGGGAAAAAGTGTATCTCCGCAGCCCGAGAGAAATCTCTCGACGATGCAATCTTGCACTTCCTCGGGGGGCGGACTCCTGAGAAGATCCTGGCGCCGGACTTCTCCTTCCTCTGGAAGGATCTCCGGACTGGGACTGTCACCGCCCGGCAGAAGGTGATGCGGAAGAAGGTCGCGGTCTCCCGGCCTGCTGTCGCGACCTCCGGTGCGGGGACCTCGGCGAAGAAGGGGAAGAGGCGGGCTTCCCCCATCCAGGTCGCCGACAAGGACACCCTCGAGATGCTCCATGAGGCGGATGTTGCACCGCCGCCACCACCAGCCCGTGAAGCAGGCCCAGGTCAGGCGTCCACACTTCCTGTTATTCCTTCGATGGCCCCAGTCCCGGCGCCTCGGTGACGTCGTATTTCCTTCGTCGAGCCTGAGGATCCGCGCGTCGAGCTTCTTCTCAGCATGGCGGAAGTGGAGTCCCCAATGGCTGAAGTGCTGATGCGCGGATTCCCAGGCGACCTGACTAAAACCTTGTTTGTTGCGGTGATGAATCCAGAGGAGGGCACTTCGCGGAAGAAGTCGAAGAAGAAGAAGACTCCTCCAGCCCGCCCGTCAGGAGAGGACAACATTGTTCGGGAGGCTCGGGAAGCCTTCCAACAAGTCATCGAGGACCGGAGGAAAGCCGCCCTCGCGGAGGCGGGCTTGGGACCAGCCGATGATCTCAGCACGACCTCCAACTCCGACGACGAGGAGCGGGCTTCAGAAGAAGAGCCCGCGGCTGCAACTGCGGGACCTCCCCCGCCCTTCGAGGGATCGGCTCCGCCGAGCACGAACCCTCCGCCTGCTCCGAGCTCGGTGCCGACACCGGCCGCGCCTGCTCCCAGCACGTCCGCGCCTGCGCCTGCGCCTTCCGCCGCTAGCGCGCCTGCACCCACGGCCGAGCCTGCTGCTGTTAGCGCGCCTGCGCCCGAGCCCGCGTCTGCACCCGCGCCCGAGTCGGCTGCTGTTAGCGCGCCTGCGCCCGAGCCCGCGTCTGCATCCGCGCCCGAGCCCGCTGCTGTTAGCGCGCCTGCGCCCGAGCCCGCGTCTGCACCCGCGCCCGAGCCCGCTGCTGCTAGCGTGCCTGCGCCCGAGCTCGCGCCTGAGCCCGCACCTGCACCTGCGCCCGAGCCCGTGCCCGAGCCCGCGCCTACCCGCACGCCGGTGCCCGAGCCCGCGCTCGCGCCTGCGCCTGCCCTCAGTGCGCCTACGCTCGAGCCCGCGCCTGCGCATGCTACAAGCGCGCCCGCGTCCGAGCCCGCGCCTGGCGCTCTTGAGGTTCCTCCTCTCCCAGAGCTGGGCGGGTTGGTCTACTGGTCTCCGGACCTGGGAGCCATCCTGGATGACCTTCCGTGCTCCAGCCCGGAAGCCTCGGACCCGCCCGGACAAGGGGGAGCCGCCGTGCCTTCCCCTGTTAATGAAGGGGTCGCCGGTGCTCAAGGGGCCGAGTCCGCTGCTGCTGCCACCACTGCGCCTCCTCCCGCTGCTCCTGCCGAGGCGAGCCATGCGGGCTCCTCCCATGGCGACCCCGAGCGCGCCCCTTTCTTCATGCTGGAGATCCTGGGGCGCAACATCTTCGCCCGGACTCCCTACATCGATCTTATCAACCGACTGCTCGAGGTAAGACTACCTCCACTTCTCCTTTGTCCCCAAACTCCTGTTCTAACTCTTAACTCAAACTGTTCGCCCTTTTCGCAGGCAGAGCGGGTCAACCGGGCTCTCGCCGACGAGGTCGCGGGCATCGCGGGGGATACTATCGCCCTCTACGATGACACTCTCTATGACTCGGAGAGGAGAGTAGACGAGTACATCTATCGGATCCGCCAAATGGACCGATCGGGCGAGCTGCGGGCTGAAGTGGACCGGCTGCGCCAGCAGGTCGCCTCCTCTAATGCTGAGGTCGCCGAACTGCGCCAGCGGGACGCCACTTTCACCACCACGCTAGCTTCGGTGGAGGATGCCCGCGACCGCGCCCTATCCGATGCGCAGGCCGCCCGCAAGGAAATCTCCGAGCTTCAACGTCAGTTGGCGGCCTCTAGGGATGAGATCGCGTCTCTGAGGGAAACGCATCTCCAGGACCTCCACTCTCAGCAACGCCGCCTCCAGGCGCAGCTCAACGAGCTCCTGCGGAAAGGTGCGCTTGACGCCATCGAGAAGTACAAGGCCGAAAGGTCGAAAAAGAGGAAGCGCGATGATGACGCGGGCACTGGCGCGGGCCCAGCCTAGGCTGTATCTTTGTAACCCTTGTAATCATTTTCGGTATAATGAATGACATATCCTTTTGAGTTCTCCTCTGCTCCTTACTTTTCCATGTCTCTTTTCCTTTCCTTGTGTTGCTTATGAGTCCGCTTTAGGAGTTCGCAGCGACCTCGAGAGCGATACCCCGGGCGAGGCAGCTAATTCGATTCAAACTTTTTATTTTAAAATATATGCAAACGAAAAATTCGGCATGCTCGCAAAAACTCGATAGTCTCTGAGCCCGGAAAACATTTAAGCGAACCAAAAGACTTCAAAAACTTCCCTACACTCAGAGACTTAAACCATTTTTATTTTTAAAGGAAACTAATATGTGCTAGCTGCCCCCTGCCCGGTAAATTTCTCTCGATGATCCTGTTCGGCGGGCTCGCCCTTTGAGGGGTTTGCCAACGCCAGGATGCTTCCGTTCATGGCGGGTGAACGCGAAGGATCCTGGTTAGGTTTAGAGTCCACTAGGCAGCGGACTTCCCCGGGAAGCTCAAGGTCGCCCACTGGCTGCCTCTGAGGAACCCGGTCTTGCTTTAAGTCCGCACAGCGGCGGACTGCCCCGGGAAGCTCAAGGTCGCCCACTGGCTGCCTCTGAGGATCCCGGTTTTGCTTTAAGTCCGCACAGCGGCGGACTGCCCCGGGAAGCTCAAGGTCGCCCACTGGCTGCCTCTGAGGATCCCGGTTTTGCTTTAAGTCCGCGCAACGGCGGACTGCACACTATAGATCATGCGGGCTCTGTCTGCGCCGAGCTTCCTAGTTCAATTGTTGAAAACCTCTATCGTTCATTCACAACTTCTTCAGAATTTACAAAAATTTCTTTAGGCATAGAACTTGCGAAGGTGCAGAGCGTTCCAAGGTCGCTCTAACAGGTCGCCTCCTGCGGTCATCAACCGGTAAGCCCCCGAGCTTCCTGCTTCGTGTATTATGTATGGGCCTTCCCAGTTCGCCGCGAGCTTTCCTGCATTAGGCTCTTGCGTGTTTGCAAACACCTTTCTCATCACCAGATCGCCGGCCTTGAACGCCCGATGGCGGACTCTTTTGTCATAGGCGTGCTTCATCTCTTGTCTGTATCCGGCGAGGTGTAGATTGGCGCGCTCTCGTCTTTCTTCGAGCTGATCAAGGGAGTCGACGAGCAGTTTGTCGTTGTCGACCTCCGCCGACGCGAGCCTTCTTTCAGTGGGCAGCTCGGCCTCTATGGGTAGCACGGCTTCGCAACCAAAAGTGAGACTGAAAGGGGATTCGTTAGTTGAGCGACGTGGAGTAGTGCGATAGGCCCACAAGACTCCGTCGAGCTCCTGCTCCCACAATCCTTTTTTCCCTTCCAGCCTCTTCTTGAGGTTGTCCAAGATCACGCGATTCGTTGCTTCGGCCTGCCCGTTGCTTTGAGGGTACCTTGGGGAAGAGAATCTTAGGTCGACTCCATATTCCACACAAAAGCTTCTGATTAAGCGATTGTCGAACTGGCGACCATTGTCGGTGATAAGTATCCGAGGCAGACCGAACCGACAGAAAATATTCTTCCACAAGAAGTCTTTTACCTGCTTCTCGCCTATCTTGGCTAGCGGGACCGCTTCCACCCATTTGGTGAAGTAGTCCGTAGCTACTAGGATGAATTTCTTTTGCCGGGCTGACACAGGGAAAGGTCCCACAATGTCCAACCCCCATTGCTGGAAAGGCCAGGGGCTCGCCAGAGGATGCAGTTCTTCTGCGGGCATATGGTTCGTGGTGGCGTGCTTCTGGCATTGGATGCACCTCTGGGCGACCTCAAAGCGTCTTGTTCCAGAGTGGGCCACCAGTATCCTTGCCTTCGTACTTTCGCAGCTAGAGACCGCCCACCAGCGTGGTTTCCCAGCTCGCCAGAGTGGATACAATTCAGTACTTCTTCAGTCTCTGGGCTCTCGACGCAACGGAGACTTGGCCCGCCAAAAGATCTTCGAAAAAGGCGATCCCAGCGAATGAGGTAGCGTCCAGCGCATTTCTCCACTCGTCGGGCTTTCTCTCTATCCTCTGGAAGCTCGCTCTTCTGGAGAAAACGAAGAATGGGGGCGGTCCACCCGCTGGGTGGTACGTCGGCGGAGACTTGGTTAACAGCGGGCTCCATCAGTTGGAGCCGAGACTGATTTTGGACTTCGATGAGAATCTGGCGAGCCTCTGATGTTCCCAGCAAAGAGGCGGCGTTTGCCAAAGCATCAGCTCGCCTATTATCAGCTCGTGGAATTTGCTCAAATGAGATCTTTTCAAACTCCGCGGCCTTGTGCTTCACCAGATCCACATAGCTAGCCATTCGTGCATCCCGAGAGGCGTACTCCCCATTGATTTGGCAAATAATTAGCTGGGAATCGCTAAAGACCTTCAAGCGTTTGGCGCCTACCTCTTGAGCGAGCTCCAGGCCAGCCAGCAGTGCCTCGTATTCCGCCTCATTGTTGGTAGCTGCGAAATCCAGTCGGACTAATTTTTCGAGAAGTACCGATTGGGCGATCAGTGCGACCCCGATCCCAGCCCCCGAAGCGTTGGAGGATCCATCGACGAATAATTCCCAGGCCGCCTCCTCTGAACGCCTAGTTTGAGGAAGCTCGCCTTGGTTGTCCAAGAACCTCGCCTTCCTAGGGTGTGCCTCAGTTGGCTCATCTTCCTGGTACTGGATCGGTTCTTCTATGGGGAAGTCCGCCAAGAAATCGGCGAGAACCTGTCCTTTGACAGCAACTCGCGGGACATACTCCAAACCATAGGCGGCGAGCTCGGCGGACCAACGGTAGAGCCTGCCAGCTACCGAGGGCCTGGAGAGCGCGCTCTTTAGAGGGTGCTCTGTGATGACCCTGACAGGGTGGGCCGAGAAGTAGGGGTGGAGCTTTCTCGCGGTAAGGACCAAGGCCAGTGCGACCTTCTCGATTGGTCGATACCGGAGCTCGGCGGGGAGCATTGTGTGGCTTACAAAGTACACAGGCCGCTCCACCTTTGCTTCCTCCACCACCAAGACCCCGCTCACCGCATTCTCAGTGACCGCAAGATACACGCCGAGTTCGGCGCCCTCTTTGGGTGCTGCTAAGATCGGTAGGCTCGCCAGGTAGTCTTTGATCTTCTGGAAGGCGTGCTCGCACTTCTCATCCCAACAAATGCTCGCTCCTTTTCGTAGCAGCTCAAAAAGGGGTCGGCAGCTGTCTGAGGATTTGGAGATGAACCGATTGAGCGCGGCGATTCGCCCGCTCAATCTCTGGACTTCCTGCCGGGTCCTCGGCGCGGGCATTTCGACAAGTGCTCGGATTTGCCCCGGGTCGGCCTCGATCCCCCTGTGGGTGACCAGGTACCCGAGGAATTTCCCCGAAGTCACCCCGAATGCGCACTTCGCCGGATTCAACCTCATTTGGTACTTTCTTAGTATCTCGAAGGTTTCTCGGAGATCGGCAACATGCCCCTCTCGCTCCCGACTCTTCACCAGGAGGTCGTCTACATAAACTTCGACGTTTCTGCCGATCTGATCTTTGAACATCTGAGTGACTAGCCTTTGGTAGGTCGCTCCAGCGTTTTTAAGCCCGAACGGCATCACTCGATAGCAGTACAACTTCTGGTAGCCCGCTCCCGAGTAGAAGGCGGTCTTCTCCTGATCGTCGGCGTGGAGAGGTATCCGGTTATACCCAGAATATCCATCCATGAAGGACAGGGCCTGGAACCCGACAGCTGCATCGACCAGTGCGCCTATTCTCGGTAGAGGAAATCTGTCCTTCGGGCATGCCTTGTTGAGGTCGGAGAAGTCAATGCACACCCTGACCGCTCCGCTCTTCTTAGGCACCGCCACGATATTGGAGATCCACTCGGGGAAGTGCGCCTCGCGGATGAAGCCGGCTCGCTCCAGCTTGTCTATCTCCGCCGCCACTGAAGCGGACTTCGCAGCGGGTATGTGCCGAGCTTTCTGCTTGACCGGCGGGAACTCCTTCATGGTGTGCAGACGATGGCAGGCGACCTCCGGGTCGATCCCTGGCATGTCCGCGAAGCTCCAGGCGAATACGTCACGGTATTCCCTGAGTAAGTTGGTTATGGCCAGGACCTCGCCCTTGGTTAGCGAGGTTCCAAGGCTAACAATTCTTGGCCCTTCTTTGCCGCCAAGGTCGACCTCTTGAAGTGGTTCGGCAATTGGTAAACTTCCTCTCTTGGGGGTTGTCGGGCGACCTCCCTCCTCCAACTTGAGGTCCACACCGCTCCCACCCGGGGGTGGAGTAGGGGACTTAAGCGAGGAGGCCTTCAGCGGGCTCCCCCATAGCTCGCTCGTTGCGGGCGGTAATTGCTAGGAGGGTGCGGGCCTCTTGGCCTCGGCGACCTCCATGTCCATGAGGTGAAGGACATCCTGCTCGCATCGGGTAGCGGCTACCTGATCCCCCCGAATTACTACGACCCCGCTCGCGGTCGGGAATTTGAGGGCTTGATGGTTGGGTGAAGCTACCGCCTTCATTTGCCTTAGCCAAGGCCGCCCAAGGATGGCGTTAAATGCGGAACTTCCATCCACTACCGCGAAGCGGACTTGGCGAGCCTCCGGGCCAGCGGTCACCGTAAGGGTTATCTCCCCTGCCACTCTGGCGACCTCTCCGGTGAACCCACTGAGGGAGCTCGTCGAGGGAGACAGGTCGGCGAGTCTCAACCCCATTCGCAGGTAGGCCGACAGAAAAAGGATGTCCACGGCGCTCCCCGGATCAACCAGAGCTCGCCTCACCTCGATGTTGCCATCATCAGGCGTATGACGAGGGGGTCATTGTGGGGCGTAACGACCCCAGTCATGTCATCTTCCGAAAACCAGAGAAAATCGCGGGCTTCCACCCTTGGTGCTTGAAGTAAAGTAGGAGTTAGCGAGACGGAAAATACCTTTTGTGCCCGCTCCATCTCCCTGACTCGTCGGCGGGCTTCATTACTGGATCTCGGGCCGCACAGCCGCCCGCTAATGGTATGGCAGATCGCCGGTCCTTCCGTGGGAGGCGGAGGCAGGGCGGGCTCAGCGGGCCCCGGGCGATCTCCCTCCCGAGGGGCCCGTGTCGGTACTACCTCGAACCTCCTTGGAGGCGAAATAAACTGATTCAAGTGGCCCTGGGTGACCAAATCCTCGAGGTGATTCTTGAGAGCCCGGCATCTGTTAGTGTGGTGCCCAGGGCTTCGATGAAAGGCGCACCACCGCGAGTTGTCGGTAGAGCCAGGCTCTCCGACCTGTAGGGGTGGCGGGTACTGGAAGAAAGGTTCATTCCGAATCTGATGGAAGATTTGTCCTGGCGAGTGGGTCAGCACGGTAAAGTCCCGCTCCCCGGGTCCTGGAGGCAGGCGCCAGTTCACCGGCCTTCCAGCGACAGCCGTGGGGGCTTCAGCGGGCTGTTCAGCAGGAACAGCTAGCGGGCGGTCCGGGCAAAGCCACCGCCAGGGGCACCTCCCTTCTCTCCACGGCCTTGACGACGAGCGGTCGCGGGGCCGGAGGAGGTCGCTGCTCGACTGCCTTTCCCTTTCGGTCTAGCACAGCGTCTTCGAGCTTGATGTGTTGCTGGACTAGGGCAAATAGTTCAACCATCGTGCGAGGGTCCTTGATCACTAGAGCGTCATGAAGCTTGCAACCCTCGGGGAGGGCGCTTCTGAAAGCGCTCACCACGGTACGATCTTGGCCCGCCGCGTCTTCCAGAGCGAGGTAGGCGCTCCGGAATCGCATTGCGAAGCACCGGAGCGTCTCGCGAGCTCCCATGGTTAAAGTAAACAGAGACTCGATTCTCTTCGGGGGCTGCCTATTGCAGCGATACTGCTCCAGGAATAGCCTAGAGAGAGTTGGAAAGTCGGGGATCGTGCCGGGCGGCAACTTGTGGAACCAGTTCAATGCCGAGCCGGTCAAACTGCTCGGGAATGCTCGGCACAAGACGTGGTCTTGGTCCCGGAAAAACAGAAGCTTTCTGTAAGCCAAGAGATGGTCAACGGGATCCTGCGACCCGTCGAACAATACAAACTTCGGGGGGGTCCAGTGGTGCGGAAAACCCCCTTGGTGGACCTCGCTGGTGAAAGGCGAGCTACCTCCGTGGGCGGCAAGGTCTTCAAGTAAATCTACTGGCGCACTAGGTCGCCGCCAGCGCCCGGGGAGAACTCCCAGAGGCGGCTGCGCAGGTCCTAGGCGGTCTCGTACGCTCCCTTGTGGCGAGGTCGGCCCCACCCCGCGGCGACCCTCGGGGGCAACCGCTCGGCGGGCTCCTTGCTGTCCACCCACGGATTCCTTCGGCGCGTCAGTTGGTCTGTGGGAGGCCGTTGCCTCTCGAGCTCCTGAAGATATTTCCACCGCGGGCTCTTTCCCTCGTCGCCGATGGCGTGGGTCGCGATCCCGCTCTAGAGATCTTGCCTCCGACCCCTCAGAATCGGCGCTCCGGCTACGGCGGCAGGGAATGGTCGCACGCGAGGTCGCCTGGTTGCTAGATCGCTGGGTGACTAGCTTCTGCAACCTTGTGAGCGGGGTTTCCGGCACCCCTCGCGCAGCCGCTCTCCCGACTGGGGGTTCCGGATGGGAAACCCGCCGCGCCGGAGCGATCGTGGGAGGGCGCGATGTTGACGCCGGTGGTCGCACCGGAGACGCTATCTTCGCCGGCCCAGATCGCCGGCTGGCCGCCGGAGCCTAACGCAATCGTGCCAGCTCCTCCATCATCGCCCGCTGGGTGGCCAATATCTCCGACAAGAGTTGGTCACTGAGCGGGACCGGGGGCTGAGGGGTCTCGACCGGAGGCTCGCTGCGCGCAGATCTGGCACGAGTCCTCGGTCGCCTGCGTCCCCTTGTCACCGGAGCCATCTTTGGGGTCACAAAAGCGAACGGCGCTCAACCGCAAGGTCGTGGGCGTTCTCACAGGAACCAGTCGAAGATCCCACAGACGGCGCCAAATGTTCGGGGGATTTTTCGCTGGTCCGTGCGGGCTGCCTGCAAGACAAAGAAAAGAGAACGTGAGAACGGCTGGCTCCCTTAGGAGCGCAGACCCTCCGACGCTCAAGTCAGTCACAGTGGCACAACGGCGAGCTGTAATGGACCAAAGAGGAAGGAAAAAGGATTTCGAACCTGTACTATGGAGCCTGGGGGTGAGCATTTATAGCAATCGGCGGCCTATCGTACCCCGACACGTGGAGATTCTTCCAGGGCTTTCTAGACCCCCACGATCTGACCCGCGTGGGTCTGACAGTCCTTGGTACTCGCGCCCTGACATTCTGTCGTCAAGCCTGCCAGACGATTGGAGTGGGGGAGGGAATCTTTCTTGTCGTGGCCAGGTGGCCATTCTGGAGTATTCAAGTCTGGGCGGTCTCGGGTGGGGGGAGCAAAGGTAAGCTCGCCCGGCACCGCTCCGTCCTTTCGTCCATATTTATCAAGAGTCGGACCTCGCGGGAACAACCTCTTCGATAAACATGGGTTGGGGCGAGCTTGGGCGAGCTCCGGAGCGAGCTAAGCGAGCTCCTGAACGAGCTTGGCGAGCTCCTTAGCGAGCTAAGCGAGCTCCTGAACGAGCTTGGCGAGCTCCTTAGCGAGCTTAGGCGAGCTCAGGGGCGAGCTTGGCGGGCTCCTTAGCGAGCTTAGGCGAGCTCAGGGGCGAGCTTGGCGGGCTCCCGGGCGAATTCCCCACCCTTTGGAATCCTAGGGTCTATGAGATCCATAGGCAAGGGCGAACTTGGGCGAGCTCTGGCGAGCTCCTTGCGAGCTGCCTTGGGCGAGCTCTGGCGAGCTCCTTGCGAGCTGTGGGGCGAGCTCCTTGCGAGCTGTTCGGGCGAGCTCCTTGCGAACTGTGGGCGAGCTCCTTGCGAGCTGTTCTGATGCATGACGATCTAATTCCCGCTGCTTCTGCCAGCGCGTTCTCGTGCGGGCTGGGCGAGCTCCCGAACGAGCTTGGACGACCTCCTGAGAGAGTTTGATCGTCTCCCGAGCGAGCTCTTGGCCTTCGGTCCCTTCAGCCCAATGTGGATCTCGCGCCACTGTCAAGATGATTCGATGAGTACGGGGGAGCGAACTCCTGCGGGGCCTAGGAGGGGCGAGCTGTACTCAGATACAAGGTGTCCATCCAGCTCCCCGCGGGAGCGAGCTCCTGATGGGCTGGGAGGGGTGAGCTGCACTCAGATACAAGGTGTCCATCCAGCTCCCTGCTGGGGCGAGCTCCTGATGGGCTGGGAGGGGCGAGCTGCACTCAGATACAAGGTGTCCATCCAGCTCCGAGCTCCTGATGGGCTGGGAGGGCGAGCTCCCAGCGAGCTTAAATGGGGCATGCTCGGCTTCCGAGGGTTCCAGCTCCTGGACGGGCTTCCTCGAGAACTCTATCTCCGATGTGCTCTGCAAGGCTATCCAAGATATGTGGTTTCTGGCTAACCCCAACAGTATCCATTCTAATTCATTCGTACGATCCATTCTAATTCGTTCATACGATCCATTCTAATTCGTTCGTACGATCCATTCTAATTCATTCGTACGATCCATTCAAATTCATTCGTACAAATGTATCTATTCTAATTCATTCGTACAATGCGTTCTAATCCATTCGTACGATCCATTCTAATTCATTTGTATGATCCATTCTAATTCATTCGTACGATCAATTCTAATCCATTCGTACTATCCATTCTAATCCATTCGTACGATCCATTCTAATTCATTCGTACGAATGGATCGTACGAATGAATTAGAATGGATACATTCGAGCGAATGAATTAGAATGGATCATACGAATGAATTAGAATAGATACATTCGTGCGAATGAATTAGAATGGATCATACGAATGAATTAGAATGGATACATTTGTGCGAATGAATTTGAATGGATTGCACGAATTGAATTAGAATGGATCGTACGAATGGATTAGAATGGATCGTACGAATGAATTAGAATGGATCATACAAATGAATTAGAAAGGTTACATTCGTGAGAATAAATTAGAATGGATCGTGCAAATGAATTAGAATTGATCATACGAATGGATTAGAATGGATCGTACGAATGAATTAGAATACATCGTGCGAATGAATTAGAATGGATCGTACGAACGAATTAGAATGGATCGTACGAATGAATTAGAATGGATCGTATGAACGAATTAGAATGGATACATTCGATCGAATGAATTAGAATGGATCGTACGAATGAATTAGAATGGATCATAGGAATGAATTAGAATGGATCGTGCAAATGAATTAGAATGGATACATTCGTGCGAATGAATTAGAATGGATCGTAGGAATGAATTAGAATGGATCGTACGAATGAATTAGAATGATTACATTCGTGCGAATGAATTAGAATGGATCGTACGAATGAATTAGAATGGTTACATTCGTGCGAATGAATTAGAATGGATCGTACGAATGAATTAGAATGGATCGTGCGAATGAATTAGAATCGATCGTACGATCCATTCTAATTCATTCGTATAATCAATTCTAATTCATTCGCACGATCCATTCTAATTCATTCGTACGATCCATTCTAATTCATTCGCACGAATATAACCATATTAATTCATTCGTATGATCCATTCTAATTCATTCATACGATCCATTCTAATTCATTCGCACGAATTTATCCATTCTAATTCATTTGCACGATCCATTCTAATTCATTCCTATGATCCATTCTAATTCATTCGTACGATCCATTCTAATTCATTCGTTCGAATGTATCCATTATAATTCATTCGTACGATTCATTCTAATTCATTCGCACGATCCATTCTAATTGATTCGTACGATCCATTCTTATTCATTTATACGATCCATTCTAATTCATTTATACGAATGAATTAGAATGGATCGTACGAATGGATTAGAATGGATCGTACGAATGAATTAGAATGGATCGTACGAACGAATTAGAATGGATCGTATGAACGAATTAGAATGGATCGTACGAATGAATTAGAATGGATATATTCGAGCGAATGAATTAGAATGGATCGTACGAATGAATTAGAATGGATCATAGGAATGAATTAGAATGGATCGTGCAAATGAATTAGAATGGATACATTCGTGTGAATGAATTAGAATGGATCATAGGAATGAATTAGAATTGATCGTACGAAATAATTAGAATGGTTACATTCGTGCGAATGAATTAGAATGGATCGTACGAATGGATTAGAATGGATCGTACGAATGGATTAGAATGGATCGTATAAATGAATTAGAAAGGTTACATTTGTGAGAATGAATTAGAATGGATCGTAGGAATGGATTAGAATGGATCGTACGAATGGATTAGAATGGATTGTACGAATGGATTAGAATAGATCATACAAATGAATTAGAAAAGTTACATTCGAGAGAATGAATTAGAATGGATCGTACGAATGAATTAGACTGGATCATGCGAATGAATTTGAATGGATCGTACAAATGAATTAGAATGGATCGAACAAATGAATTAGAATGGATACATTCGAGCGAATGAATTAGAATAGATCGTAGGAATGAATTAGAATGCATCATACGAATGAATTAGAATGGATCGTGCAAATGAATTAGAATAGATTGTACAAATGAATTAGAATGGATACATTCGTGCGAATGAATTAGAATGGATCGGTCGAATGAATGAGAATGGATCATACGATTTATTCTAATTCATTCGTACGATCCATTCTAATGCATTAGTACGATTCATTCTAATTCATTCGCACGATCCATTCTAATTCATTCGTATGATCCATTCTAATTTATTTGCATGAATATACGATCCATTCTAATTTATTCGCAAGAATGTATCCATTCTAATTCATTCGTACAATCCATTCTAATTTATTCATACAAATGTATCCATTCTAATTCATTCGTACGATCCATTCTAATTCATTCGTATGATTCATTCTAATTTATTCATACGATCCATTCTAATTCATTCGTACGATCCATTATAATTCATTCGCACGAATGTATCCATTCTAATTCATTTGTACAATCCATTCTAATTCATTCGCACGATCCATTCTAATTCATTCGTATGATCTATTCTAATTCATTCCTACGATCTATTCTAATTCATTCGCTCGAATGTATCCATTCTAATTCATTCATTCGATCCATTCTAATTCATTCGTACGATCCATTCAAATTCATTCGCATGATCCATTCTAATTCATTCGTACGATCCGTTCTAATTCATTCTCACGAATATAACCTTTCTAATTCATTTGTATGATTCGTTCTAATTCATTCGTACGATCCATTCTAATCCATTCGTACGATCCATTGTAATTCATTCATACAATCCATTCAGATTCATTCGCACAAATGTATCCATTCAAATTCATTCGTACGATCCATTCTAATTAATTCGCACGATCCATTCTAATTCAGTCGTATGAATGTATCCATTTTAATTCATTCGTACGATCCATTCTAATTCATACGATCCATTCTAATCCATTCGTACGATCCATTCTAATACATTCGTACGATCCATTCTAATCCGTACGTACGATGCATTCTAATTCATTCCTATAGTCCATTCTAATTCATTCGCATGAATGTATCCATTCTAATTCATTTGCACGATCCATTCTAATTCATTCCTATTATCCATTCTAATTCATTCGTACGATCCATTCTAATTCATTCGCTCGAATGTATCCATTCTAATTCATTCGTTCGATCCATTCTAATTCATTCGTACGATCCATTCTAATTCATTCTCACGAATGTAACCTTTCTAATTCATTTGTATGATCCATTCTAATTCATTCGTACGATCCATTCTAATCCATTCGTACGATCCATTCTAATCCATTCGTACGATCCATTCTAATTCATTCGCTCGAATGTATCCATTCTAATTCATTCGTTCGATCCATTCTAATTCATTCGTACAATCCATTCTAATTCATTCGTACGATCCATTCTTATTTATTCATACGATCCATTCTAATTCATTCGTATGATCTATTCTAATTCATTCACATGATCCATTCTAATTCATTCGTATGATCCATTCTAACTCATTCGGTGGATCCATTCTAATTCATTCGTACGATCCATTCTAATTCATTTGCACGATCCATTCTAATTTATTTGTACGATCCATTCTAATTCATTCATACGATCTATTCTGATTCATTCGCATGATCCATTCTAATTCATTCGTACGATCCATTCTAATTCATTCGTACAATCCATTCAAATTCATTCGTACGATGCAATCTAATTCATTCGCACAAATGTATCTATTCTAATTCATTCGTATAATGCGTTCTAATCCATTCGTACGATCCATTCTAATCCATTCGTACGATCCATTCTAATTCATTCGCATGAATGTAACCATTCTAATTCATTCATATGATCCATTCTAATTCATTCGTACGATCTATTCTAATTCATTCGTATGATCCATTCTAATTCATTCGCACGGCTGTAACAATTCTAATTCATTTGTATGATCCATTCTAATTCATTCCTACGATCCATTCTAATTCATTCGCACGAATGTATCAATTCTATTTCATTTGCACGATCCATTCTAATTCATTCCTATGATCCATTCTAATTCATTCGTACGATCCATTCTAATTCATTTGCTCGAATGTATCCATTCTAATTCATTCGTACGATTCATTCTAATTCATTCGCACGATCCATTCTAATTAATTCGTACGATCCATTCTTATTCATTCATACTATCCATTCTAATTCATTTGTACGAATGAATTAGAATGAATCGTACGAATAGATTAGAATGGATCGTACGAATGAATTAGAATGGATTGTACGAACGAATTAGAATGGATCGTATGAACGAATTAGAATGGATCGTACGAATGAATTAGAATGGATACATTCGAGCAAATGAATTAGAATGGATCGTATGAATGAATTAGACAGGATCATAGGAATGAATTAGAATGGATCGTGCAAATGAATTAGAATGGATACATTCGTGCGAATGAATTAGAATGGATCGTAAGAATGAATTAGAATGGATCGTACGAATGAATTAGAAAGGTTACATTCGTGCGAATGAATTAGAATGGATCGTACGAATGGATTAGAATGGATCGTACGAATGGATTACAATAGATCGTACGAATGAATTAGAATGGATCATACAAGTTAATTATAAAGGTTACATTTGTGAGAATGAATTAGAATGGATCGTACGAATGGATTAGAATGGATTGTACGAATGGATTAGAATGGATCATACGAATGAATTAGAAAGGTTACATTCGTGAGAATGAATTAGAATGGATCGTACGAATGAATTAGAATGGATCATGCGAATGAATTTGAATGGATCGTACGAATGAATTAGAATGGATCGAACGAATGAATTAGAATGGATACATTCGAGCGAATGAATTAGAATAGATCGTAGGAATGAATTAGAATGGATCATACGAATGAATTAGAATGGATCGTGCGAATGAATTATAATGGATTGTACGAATGAATTAGAATGGATACATTCGTGCGAATGAATTAGAATGGATCGGACGAATGAATTAGAATGGATCGTACGATTCATTCTAAATCATTCGTACGATCCATTCTAATGCATTCGTACAATTCATTCTAATTCATTCGCACGATCCATTCTAATTCATTCGTATCATCCATTCTAATTTATTTGCACGAATATACGATCCATTCTAATTTATTCGCAAGAATGTTTCTATTCTAATTCATTCGTACAATCAATTCTAATATATTCGTACAAATGTATCTATTCTAATTCATTCGTACGATCCATTCTAATTCATTCGTACAATCCATTCTAATTCATTCGCACGATCCATTCTAATTCATTCGTATGATCCATTCTAATTCATTCCTATGATCTATTCTAATTCATTAGCTCGAATGTATCCATTCTAATTCAGTCCTTCGATCCATTCTAATTCATTCGTACGATCCTTTCAAATTCATTTGCATGATCCATTCTAATTCATTCGTACGATCCGTTCTAATTCATTCTCACGAATGTAACCTTTCTAATTCATTTGTATAATCCATTCTAATTCATTCGTACGATCCATTCTAATCCATTCGTATGATCCATTGTAATTCATTCATACAATCCATTCAGATTCATTCGCATAAATGTATCCATTCAAATTCATTCGTACGATCCATTCTAATTAATTCGCACGATCCATTCTAATTCAGTCGTATGAATGTATCCATTTTAATTCATTCGTACAATCCATTCTAATTCGTACGATCCATTCTAATCGATTCGTACGATCCATTCTAATCCATTCGTACGATCCATTCTAATTCATTCGTACGATCCATTCTAATTCATTCCTACAATCTATTCTAATTCATTCGCACAAATGTATCCATTCTAATTTATTTGCACGATCCATTCTAATTCATTCCTATGATCCATTCTAATTCATTCGTACGATCCATTCTAATTCATTCGCTCGAATGTATCCATTCTAATTCATTCGTACGATCCATTCTAATTCATTCGTACGATCCATTCTAATTCATTCTCACGAATGTAACCTTTTTAATTCGTTCGTACGATCCATTCTAATCCATTCGTACGATCCATTCTAATCCATTCGTATGATCCATTCTAATCTATTCGTACGATCCATTCTAATTCATTCGTTCGATCCATTCTAATTCATTCATACGATCCATTCTAATTCATTCATACAATCCATTCTTATTTATTCGTACGATCCATTCTAATTCATTCGTACGATCTATTCTAATTAATTTATATGATCCATTCTAACTCATTCGTATGATCCATTCTAACTCATTCGGTGGATCCATTCTAATTCATTCGTACGATCCATTCTAATTCATTCGCACGATCCATTCTAATTTATTCGTACGATCCATTCTAATTCATTCGTACGATCTATTCTAATTCATTCGCAGGATCCATTCTAATTCATTCGTACGATCCATTCGAATTCATTCGTACAATCCATTCAAATTCATTCGTACGATGCAATCTAGTTCATTCGCACAAATGTATCTATTCTAATTCATTCGTACAATACGTTCTAATCCATTCGTACGATCCATTCTAATCTATTTGTACGATCCATTCTAATTCATTTGCACGAATGTAACCATTCTAATTCATTCATATGATCCATTCTAATTCATTCGTACGATCCATTCTAATTCATTCGTATGAGCCATTCTAATTCATTCGCACGAATGTAACCATTCTAATTCATTCGTATGATCCATTCTAATTCATTCGCACGAATGCATCCATTCTAATTCATTTGCACGATCCATTCTAATTTATTCCTATGATCCATTTTAATTCATTCGTATGATCCATTCTAATTCATTCGGTCGAATGTATCCATTCTAATTCATTCGTACGATTCATTCTAATTCATTCGCACGATCTATTCTAATTCATTCGTACGATCCATTCTTATTCATTCATACGATCCATTCTAATTCATTTGTACGAATGAATTAGAATGGATCGTACGAATGGATTAGAATGGGTCGTACGAATTAATTAGAATGGATCGTACGAACGAATTAGAATGGATCGTATGAACGATTTAGAATGGATCGTACGAATGAATTAGAATGGATACATTCGAGCGAATGAATTTGAATGGATCGTACGAATGAATTAGAATGGATCATAGGAATGAATTAGAATGGATCGTGCAAATGAATTAGAATGGATACATTCGTGCGAATGAATTAGAATGGATCGTAGGAATGAATTAGAATGGATCGTACGAATGAATTAGAATGGGTACATTCATGTGAATGAATTAGAATGGATCGTACGAATGGATTAGAATGGATCATACGAATGGATTAGAATGGATCGCATGAATGAATTAGAATGGATCGTACAAATGAATTAGAAAGGTTATATTTGTGAGAATGAATTAGAATGGATCGTACGAATGGATTAGAATGGATCGTACGAATGGATTAGAATGGATCGTACGAATGAATTAGAATGGATCATACAAATGAATTAGAAAGGTTACATTCGTGAGAATGATTTAGAATGTATCGTACGAATGAATTAGAATGGATCATGCGAATGAATTTGAATGGATCGTACGAATGAATTAGAATGGATTGAACGAATGAATTAGAATGGATACATTCGAGCAAATGAATTAGAATAGATCGTAGGAATGAATTAGAATGGATCATACGAATGAATTAGAATGGATCGTGTGAATGAATTAGAATGGATTGTACGAATGAATTAGAATGGATTCATTCGTGCGAATGAATTAGAATGGATCGGACGAATGAATTAGAATGGATCGTACAATTCATTCTAATTCATTCGTACGATTCATTCTAATGCATTCGTATGATTCATTATAATTCATTCACACGATCCATTCTAATTCATTCGTATGATCCATTCTAATTAATTTGCACGAATATATGATCCATTCTAATTTATTCGCAAGAATGTATCCATTCTAATTCATTCGTACAATCCATTCTAATTTATTCGTACAAATATATCCATTCTAATTCATTCGTACGATCCATTCTAATTCATTCGTACGATTCATTCTAATTCATTCATACGATCCATTCTAATTCATTCGTACGATCCATTCTAATTCATTCGCACGAATGTATCCATTCTAATTCATTCGTACAATCTATTCTAATTCATTCGCACGATCCATTCTAATTCATTCGTATGATCCATTCTAATTAATTCCTACGATCTATTCTAATTCATTCGCTCGAATGTATCCATTCTAATTCATTCGTTCGATCCATTCTAATTCATTCGTACGATCCATTCAAATTCATTCGCATGATCCATTCTAATTCATTCGTACGATCCATTCTAATTCATTCTCACGAATGTAACCTTTCTAATTCGTTCATACGATCCATTCTAATTCATTCGCACGAATGTAACCATTCTAATTCATTCGTACGATCCATTCTAATTCATTCCTACGATCCATTCTAATTCATTCGCACGAATGTGTCCATTCTAATTCATTCGTACGATTCATTCAAATTCAATCGTATAATCCATTCTAATTCATTCGTACGATCCATTCTAATTCATTCACACGAATGTAACCATTCTAATTCGTTCGTACGATCCATTCTAATTCATTCCTACGATCCATTCTAATTCATTCGCACGAATGTATCCATTCTAATTCATTTGCACGATCCATTCTAATTCATTCCTATGATCCATTCTAATTCATTCGTACGATCCATTCTAATTCATTCGCACGAATGTATCCATTCTAATTTATTTGCGCGATTCATTCTAATTCATTCCTATGATCCATTCTAATTCATTCGTACGATCCATTCTAATTCATTCGCTCGAATGTATCCATTCTAATTCATTCGTACAATCCATTCTAATTCATTCGTACGATCCATTCTAATTCATTTGCACGATCCATTCTAATTCATTCCTATGATCCATTCTAATTCATTCGTACGATCCATTGTAATTCATTCGCTCGAATGTATCAATTCTAATTCATTCGTACAATCCATTCTAACTCATTCGATGGATCCATTCTAATTCATTCGTACGATCCATTCTAATTCTAATTCGTTCATACGATCCATTTTAATTCATTCGTACGATCTATTCTAATTCATTCGCACGATCCATTCTAATTCATTCGTACGATCCATTCTAATTCATTCGCACAATCCGATCTAATTCAAACGTACGATCCATTCTAATTCATTCACATGATGTATTCTAATTCATTCGTACGATCTATTCTAATTCATTCGTACGATTCATTCTAATTCATTTGTACGATTCATTCTAATTCATTAATATGAGCTATTCTAATTCATTCATACGATCCATTCTAATGAATTAGTACGATTCATTCTAATTCATTCGTACGATCCATTCTAATTCATTCGTACGATCCATTCTAATTCATTCTCACGAATGTAACCTTTCTAATTCATTGGTACGATCCATTCATATTCATTTGTATCATCCATTCTAATGAATTCGTACGATCCATTCTAATCCATTTGTACGATCCATTCTAATCCATTCGTACGATCCATTCTAATTCATTCGCACGATCCATTCTAATTCATTCGCACGATCAATTCTAATTCATTCGTGCGATCCACTCTAACTCATTCGGTGGATCCATTCTAATTCATTCATACGATCCATTCTAATTCATTCGCACGAATGTATCCATTCTAATGCATTCGTATGATTCATTGTAATTCATTCGCACGATCCATTCTAATTCATTCGTACGATCCATTCTTATTCATTCATACGATCCATTCTAATTTATTCGCACAATCCATTCTAATTCATTCGTACGATCCATTCTAATTCATTCGTATGATTCATTCTAATTCATTCGTACGATCCATTCTAATGCATTCGTACGATTCATTCTAATTCATTCGCACGATCCATTCTAATTCATTCGTACGATCTATTCTTATTTATTCATACGATCCATTCTAATTCATTCGCACAATCAATTCTAATCCATTCGTACGATCCATTCTAATTCATTCGAATGATCCGTTCTAACTCATTCGGTGGATCCATTCTAATTCATTCGTACGATCCATTCAAATTCATTTGCACGATCCATTCTAATTCATTCGTACGATCCATTCTAATTCATTTGTACGATCCATTCTAATTCATTCGCACGAATGTATCCATTCTAATTTATTCGCAAGATCCATTCTAATTCATTCGTACGATCCATTCTAATTCATTTGTACGATCCATTCTAATTCATTCGCACGAATGTATCCATTCTAATTCATTCACACGATCCATTCTAATTCATTCGTTAGATCCATTCTAATTCATTCGTACGATCCCTTCAAATTCATTCGCATGATCCATTCTAATTCATTCGTACGATCCATTCTAATTCATTCCTACGATCTATTCTAATTCATTTGTACGATCCATTCTAATTCATTCGCACAGTCCATTCTAATTTATTCGTATGATACATTCGTGAGAATTAATTAGAATGGATCGTACGAATAAATTAGAATAGATACATTCGTGCGAATGAATTAGAATGGATCGTACAAATGAATTAGAATGGATCGTACGAATGAATTAGAATGGATCGTGCGAATGAATTTGAATCGATCGTACGAATGAATTAGAATGGATCGTATGAATGAATTAGAATGGATCGTACAAATGAATTAGAATGGATCGTGCGAATGAATTAGAATGGATACATTCGTGCGAATGAATTAGAATGGATTGTGCGAATGAATTAGACTGGATCGTACGAATAAATTAGAATGGATACATTCATACGAATGAATTAGAATGGATCGTACGAATGAATTAGAATGGATCATACAAATGAACTAGAATGGATACATTCGTGCGAATGAATTAGAATGGATCATATGAAAAAATTAGAATGAATCGTGCGAATGAATTAGAAAGGATCGTACGAATGAATTAGAATGGATATATTCGTGCGAATGAATTAGAATGGATCATACGAATGAATTAGACTGGATCGTACGAATAAATTCTAATTCATTTGTATGATCCATTCTATTGCATTCGTACGATTCATTCTAATTCATTCGTACGACCCATTCTAATTCATTCCTACGAATGTATCCATTCTAATGCATTCGTACGATCCATTCTAATTCATTCGTACGATCCATTCTAATGCATTCGTACGATCGATTCTAATCCATTCGTACGATGCATTCTTATTCATTCCTACGAATGTATCCATTCTAGTTCATTCGTACGCTCCATTCTAATTCATTCGTACGCTCCATTCTTATTCATCGCACAAATGTATCCATTCTAATTTATTCGTACGATCCATTCAAATTCAATCGTATGATCCATTCTAATTCATTCGCACAAATTTATCCATTTTAATTCATTCGTACGATCCATTCTAATTTATTCATACGATTGTATCCATTCAAGTTCATTCGTACGCTCCATTCTAATTCATTCGTACACTCCATTCAAATTCATTCGTACGATTCATTCAAATTTATTCGTACGATCCATTCAAATTCAATCGTATGATCCATTCTAATTCATTCGCACGATCAATTCTAATTCATTCGTCCGATCCATTCTAATTCATTCGCACGAATGTATCCATTCTAATTCATTCGTACGATCCATTCTAATTCATTCGCATGATCCATTCTAACTCATTCGGTGGATCCATTCTAATTCATTCGCATGATCCATTCTAATTCATTCGCACGAATGTATCCATTCTAATTCATTTGTCCGATCCATTCTAATTCATTCGCACGAATGTATCCATTCTAATTCATTCGTACGATCCATTCTAATTCATTCGCATGATCCATTCTAACTCATTCGGTGGATCCATTCTAATTCATTCGTGCGATCCATTCTAATTCATTCGCACGAATGTATCCATTCTAACTCATTCGTACGATCCATTCTAATCCATTCGTACGATCCATTCTAATTCATTCGTACAAATGTATCTATTCTAATTCATTCGTACAATGCGTTCTAATCCATTCGTACGATCCATTCTAATTCATTTGTATGATCCATTCTAATTCATTCGTACGATCCATTCTAATCCATTCGTACGATCCATTCGAATCCATTCGTATGATCCATTCTAATCCATTCGAACGATCCATTCTAATTCATTCGTATGAATGGATCGTACGAATGAATTAGAATGGATACATTCGAGCGAATGAATTAGAATGGATCGTACGAATGAATTAGAAAGGATACATTCGTGCGAATGAAATAGAATGGATCATACGAATGAATTAGAATGGATACATTTGTGCGAATGAATTTGAATGGATTGCACGAATTGAATTAGAATGGATCGTGCGAATGGATTAGAATGGATCGTACGAATGAATTAGAATGGATCATACAAATGACTTAGAAAGGTTACATTCGTGAGAATGATTTAGAATGGATCGTGCGAATGAATTAGAATTGATCATACGAATGGATTAGAATGGATCGTACGAATGAATTAGAATAGATCGTGTGAATGAATTAGAATGGATCGTACGAACGAATTAGAATGGATCGTACGAACGAATTAGAATGGATCGTATGAACGAATTAGAATGGATCGTACGAATCAATTAGAATGGATACATTCGAGCGAATGAATTAGAATGGATCGTACGAATGAATTAGAATGGATCATAGGAATGAATTAGAATGGATCGTGCAAATGAATTAGAATGGATACATTCGTGCGAATGAATTAGAATGGATCGTAGGAATGAATTAGAATGGATCGTACGAATGAATTATAATTGTTATATTCGTGCGAATGAATTAGAATGGATCGTACGAATGAATTAGAATGGATCGTGCGAATGAATTAGAATGGATCGTACGATCCATTCTAATTCATTCGTATGATCAATTCTAATTCATTAGCACGATACATTCTAATTCATTCGTACGATCCATTCTAATTCATTCGCACGAATGTAACCATTCTAATTCATTTGTACGATCCATTCTAATTCATTCCTACGATCCATTCTAATTCATTCGCACGAATTTATCCATTCTAATTCATTTGCACGATCCATTCTAATTCATTCCTATGATCCATTCTAATTCATTCGTACGATCCATTCTAATTCATTCGTTCGAATGTATCCATTCTAATTCATTCGTACGATTCATTCTAATTCATTCGCACGATCCATTCTAATTCATTCGTACGATCCATTCTTATTCATTCATATGATCCATTCTAATTCATTTGTACGAATGAATTAGAATGGATCGTACGAATGGATTAGAATGGATTGTACGATTGAATTTGAATGGATCGTACGAACGAATTAGAATGGATCGTATGAACGAATTAGAATGGATAGTACGAATGAATTAGAATGGATACATTCAAGCGAATTAATTAGAATGGATTGTACGAATGAATTAGAATGGATCATAGGAATGAATTAGAATGGATCGTGCAAATGAATTAGAATGGATACATTCGTGCGAATGAATTAGAATGGATCATAGGAATGAATTAGAATGGATCGTACGAATGGATTAGAATGGATCGTACGAATGGATTAGAATGGATCGTACGAATGAATTAGAATGGATCGTACAAATGAATTAGAAAGGTTACATTTGTGAGAATGAATTAGAATGGATCGTACAAATGCATTAGAATGGATCGTACGAATGGATTAGAATGGATCGTACGAATGGATTAAAATGGATCGTACAAATGAATTAGAATAGATCATACGAATGAATTAGAAAGGTTACATTCGTGAGAATGAATTAGAATGGATCGTACGAAATAATTAGAATGGATCATGCGAATGAATTTGAATGGATCGTACGAATGAATTAGAAAGGATCGAATGAATGAATTAGAATGGATACATTCGAGCGAATAAATTAGAATAGATCATAGGAATGAATTAGAATGGATCATACGAATGAATTAGAATGAATCGTGCGAATGAATTAGAATGGATTGTACGAATGAATTAGAATAGATACATTCGTGCGAATGAATTAGAATGGATCAGACGAATGAATTAGAATGGATCGTACGATTCATTCTAATTCATTCGTACGATCAATTCTAATGCATTCGTACGATTCATTCTAATTCATTCGCACGATCCATTCTAATTCATTCGTACAATCCATTCTAATTTATTCGTACAAATGACTCCATTCTAATTCATTCGTACGATCCATTCTAATTCATTCGTACGATTCATTCTAATTCATTCATACGATTCATTCTAATTCATTCGTACGATCCATTCTAATTCATTCGCACGAATGTATCCATTCGTATTCATTCGTACAATCCATTCTAATTCATTCACACGATCCATTCTAATTCATTCGTATAATCCATTCTAATTCATTCTTATGATCTATTCTAATTCATTCGCTCGAATGTATCCATTCTAATTCATTCGTTCGATCCATTCTAATTCATTCGTACGATCCATTCAAATTCATTTGCATGATCCATTCTAATTCATTCGTACGATCCATTCTAATTCATTCTCATGAATGTAACCTTTCTAATTCATTTGTATGATCCATTCTAATTCATTCGTACGATCCATTCTAATCTATTCGTACGATCCATTGTAATTGATTCATACAATCCATTCAGATTCATTCGCACAAGTGTATCTATTCAAATTCATTCGTACGATCCATTCTAATTAATTCGCACGATCCATTCTAATTCAGTCGTATGAATGTATCCATTTTAATTCAATCGTACGATCCATTCTAATTCGTACGATCCATTCTATTCTATTCGTACGATCCATTCTAATCCATTCGTATGATCCATTCTAATCCATACGTACGATCCCTTCTAATTCATTCCTACGATCCATTCTAATTCATTCGCATGAATGTATCCATTCTAATTTATTTGCACGATCCATTCGAATTCATTCCTATGATCCATTCTAATTCATTCGTACGATCCATTCTAATTCATTCGCTCGAATGTATCCATTCTAATTCATTCGTACGATTCATTCTAATTCATTCGTACGATCCATTCTAATTGATTCTCACGAATGTAACCTTTCTAATTCATTTGTTTGATCCATTCTAATTCCGTCGTACGATCCATTCTAATCCATTCGTACGATCCATTCTAATCCATTCGTACGATCCATTCTAATTCATTCGCTCGAATGTATCCATTCTAATTTATTCGTTCGATCCATTCTAATTCATTCGTATGATCCATTCTAATTCATTCGTACGATCCATTCTTATTTATTCATACGATCCATTCTAATTCATTCGTACGATCTATTCAAATTCATTCACATGATCCATTCTAATTCATTCGTATGATCCATTCTAACTCATTCGGTGGATCCATTCTAATTCATTCGTACGATCCATTCTAATTCATTCGCACGATCCATTCTAATTTATTCGTACGATCCATTCTAATTCATTCGTACGATCTATTCTAATTCATACGCATGATCCATTCTAATTCATTCGTACGATCCATTCTAATTCATTCGTACAATCCATTCAAATTCATTCGTACGAGGCAATCTAATTCATTCGCACAAATGTATCTATTCTAATTCATTCGTACAATGCGTTCTAATCCATTCGTACGATCCATTCTAATCCATTCGTATGATCCATTCTAATTCATTCGCATGAATGTAACCATTCTAATTCATTCATATGATCCATTCTAATTCATTCGTACGATCCATTCTAATTCATTCGTATGATCCATTCTAATTCATTCGCACGAATGTAACCATTCTAATTCATTCGTACGATCCATTCTAATTCATTCCTACGATCCATTCTAATTCATTCGCACGAATGTATCCATTCTAATTCATTTGCACAATCCATTCTAATTCATTCCTATGATCCATTCTAATTTATTCGTACGATCCATTCTAATTCATTCGCTCGAATGTATCCATTCTAATTCATTCGTACGATTCATTCTAATTCATTTGCACGATCCATTCTAATTCATTCGTACGATCCATTCTTATTCATTCATACGATCCATTCTAATTCATTTGTACGAATGAATTAGAATGGATCGTAC
Organism: Chamaelirium japonicum; assembly: GCA_947650365.1. Lineage (NCBI taxonomy): Eukaryota > Viridiplantae > Streptophyta > Magnoliopsida > Liliales > Melanthiaceae > Chamaelirium > Chamaelirium japonicum. The sequence continues at coordinate 71,863,391 of OX393558.1, read as the reverse complement.
GAATGGATTAGAATGGATCGTACGAATGAATTAGAATGGATCATACGAACGAATTAGAATGGATCATATGAACGAATTAGAATGGATACATTCAAGCGAATGAATTAGAATGGATCGTATGAATGAATTAGAATGGATCATAGTAATGAATTAGAATGGATCGTGCAAATGAATTAGTATGGATACATTCGTGCGAATGAATTAGAATGGATCGTAGGAATGAATTAGAATGGATCAAACGAATAAATTAGAATGGTTACATTCGTGCGAATGAATTAGAATAGATCGTATGAATGTATTAGAATGGATCGTACGAATGGATTAGAATAGATCGTATGAATGAATTAAAATGGATCGTACAAATGAATTAGAAAGGTTACATTTGTGAGAATGAATTTGAATGGATCGTACGAATGGATTAGAATGGATCGTACGAATGGATTAGAATGGATCGTACGAATGGATTAGAATTGATCGTACGAATGGATTAGAATGGATCAAACGAATGAATTAGAATGGATCATACAAATGAATTAGAAAGGTTGCATTCGTGAGAATGAATTAGAATGGATGTACGAATGAATTAGAATGGATCATGCGAATGAATTTGAATGGATCGTGCGAATGAATTAGAATGGATCGAACGTATGAATTAGAATGGAACATGTGATTCATTCTAATTCTTCGTACGATCCATTCTAATGCATTCGTACGATTCATTCTAATTCATTCGCACGATCCATTCTAATTCATTCGTATGATCCATTCTAATTTATTTGCACGAATATACGATCCATTCTAATTTATTCGAAAGAATGTTTCTATTCTATTTCATTCGTACAATCCATTCTAATTTATTCGTAAAAATGTATCCATTCTAATTCATTCGTACGATCCATTCTAATTCATTCGTACGATTCATTCTATTTCATTCGTACGATCCATTCTAATTCATTCGTACGATTCATTCTAATTCATTCGCACGAATGTATCCATTCTAATTCATTCGTACAATCCATTCTAATTCATTCGCACGATCCATTCTAATTCATTCGTATGATCCATTCTAATTCATTCCTATGATCTATTCTAATTCATTCGCTCGAATGTATCCTTTCTAATTCATTTCTTCGATCCATTCTAATTCATTCGTACGATCCATTCAAATTCATTCGCATGATCCATTCTAATTCATTCGTACGATCCGTTCTAATTCATTCTCACGAATGTAACCTTTCTAATTCATTTGTATGATCCATTCTAATTCATTCGTACGATCCATTTTAATCCATTCGTACGATCCATTGTAATTCATTCATACAATCCTTTCAGATTCATTCGCACAAATGTATCCATTCAAATTCATTCGTACGATCCCTTCAAATTAATTCGTACGATCCATTCTAATTCAGTTGTATGAATGTATCCATTTTAATTCATTCGTACGATCCATTCTAATTCGTACGATCCATTCTAATCCATTCGTACGATCCATTCTAATTCATTTGTACGATCCATTCTAATTCATTCCTACAATCCATTCTAATTCATTCGCACGAATGTATCCATTCCAATTCATTTGCACGATCCATTTTAATTCATTCCTATGATCCATTCTAATTCATTCGTACGATCCATTCTAATTCATTCGCTCGAATGTATCCATTCTAATTCATTCGTACGATCCATTCTAATTCATTCGTACGATCCATTCTAATTCATTCTCACGAATGTAACCTTTCTAATTCATTTGTATGATCCATTCTAATTCATTCGTACGATCCATTCTAATCCATTCGTACGATCCATTCTAATCCATTCGTACGATCCATTCTAATCCATTCGTACGATCCATTCTAATTCATTCGCTCGAATGTATCCATTCTAATTCATTCGTTCGATCCATTCTAATTCATTCATACGATCCATTCTAATTCATTCGTACGATCCATTCCTATTTATTCGTACGATCCATTCTAATTCATTCGTACGATCTATTCTAATTCATTCACATGATCCATTCTAATTCATTCGTATGATCCATTCTAACTCATTCGGTGGGTCCATTCTAATTCATTCGTACGATCCATTCTAATTCATTCGCACGATCCATTGTAATTTATTCGTACGATCCATTCTAATTCATTCGTACGATCTATTCTAATTCATTCGCATGATCCATTCTAATTCATTTGTACGATCCATTCTAATTCATTCGTACAATCCATTCAAATTCATTCGTACGATGCAATCTAATTCATTCGCACAAATGTATCTATTCTAATTCATTCGTACAATACGTTCTAATCCATTCGTACGATCCATTTTAATCCATTCGTACGATCCATTTTAATTCATTTGCACGAATGTAACCATTCTAATTCATTCATATGATCCATTCTAATTCATTCGTATGACCCATTCTAATTCATTCGTATGATCCATTCTAATTCATTCGCACGAATGTAACCATTCTAATTCATTCGTACGATCCATTCTAAATCATTCCTACGATCCATTCTAATTTATTCGCACGAATGTATCCATTCTAATTCATTTGCACGATCCATTCTAATTCATTCCTATGATCCATTCTAATTCATTCGTACGATCCATTCTAATTCATTTGCTCGAATGTATCCATTCTAATTCATTCGTACGATACATTCTACTTCATTTGCACGATCCATTCTAATTCATTCGTACGATCCATTCTTATTCATTCATACGATCCATTCTAATTCATTTGTACGAATGAATTAGAATGGATTGTACGAATGGATTAGAATGGGTCGTACGAATGAATTAGAATGGATCGTACGAACGAATTAGAATGGATCGTATGAACGATTTAGAATGGATCGTACGAATGAATTAGAATGGATACATTCGAGCGAATGAATTAGAATGGATCGTACGAATGAAATAGAATGGATCATAGGAATGAATTAGAATAGATCGTGCAAACGAATTAGAATGGATACATTTGTGCGAATGAAATAGAATGGATCGTAGGAATGAATTATTATGGATCGTACAAATGAATTAGAATGGTTACATTCGTGCGAATGAATTAGAATGGATCGTACGAATGGAATAGAATGGATTAGAATGGATCGCACGAATGAATTAGAATGGATCGTACAAATGAATTAGAAAGGTTACATTTGTGAGAATGAATTAGAATGGATCGTACGAATGGATTAGAATGGATCGTACGAATGGATTAGAATGGATCATACAAATGAATTAGAAAGGCTACATTCGTGAGAATGAATTAGAATGGATCGTACGAATGAATTAGAATGGATCATGCGAATGAATTTGAATGGATCGTACGAATGAATTAGAATGGATTGAACGAATGAATTAGAATGGATACATTCGAGCGAATGAATTAGAATAGATCGTAGGAATGAATTAGAATGGATCATACGAATAAATTAGAATGGATCGTGCGAATGAATTAGAATGGATTGTACGAATAAATTTGAATGGATACATTCGTGCGAATGAATTAGAATGGATATGACGAATGAATTAGAATGGATCGTACGATTCATTCTAATTCATTCGTACGATCCACTCTAATGCATTCGTACGATTCATTCTAATTCATTCACACGATCCATTCTAATTCTTTCGTATGATCCATTATAATTAATTTGCACGAATATACGATCCATTCTAATTCATTCGTACAATCCATTCTAATTTATTCGTACAAATATATCCATTCTAATTCATTCGTATGATCCATTCTAATTCATTCGCACGATCCATTCTAATTCATTCGTATGATCCATTCTAATTCATTCCTACGATCTATTCTAATTCATTCGCTCGAATGTATCCATTCTTATTCATTCGTTCGATCCATTCTAATTCATTCGTACGATCGATTCAAATTCATTCGCATGATCCATTCTAATTCATTCGTACGATCCATTCTAATTCTTTCTCACGAATGTAACCTTTCTAATTCATTTGTATGATCTATTCTAATTCATACAATCCATTCAGATTCATTCGCACAAATGTATCCATTCAAATTCAGTCGTATGATCCATTCTAATTAATTTGCACGATCCATTCTAATTCAGTCGTATGAATGTATCCATTTTCATTCATTCGTACGATCCATTCTAATTCGTACGATCTATTCTAATCCATTCTAATTCGTTCATACGATCTATTCTAATTCGTTCGTACGATCCATTCTAATTCGATCGTAGGATCCATTCTAATTCATTCGTATGATCCATTCTAATTCATTCCTACGATCTATTCTAATTCATTCGCTCGAATGTCTCCATTCTAATTCATTCCTACGATCTATTCTAAGTCATTCGCTCGAATGTATCCATTCTAATTCATTCGTTCGATCCATTCTAATTCATTCGTACGATCAATTCAAATTCATTCGCATGATCCACTCTAATTCATTCGTACGATCTATTCTAATTCATTCAAACGAATGTAACCTTTCTAATTCATTTGTATGATCCGTTCTAATTCATTCGTACGATCCATTCTAATCCATTCGTACGATCCATTCTAATCCATTCGTACGATCCACTCAAATTCATTCTCACAAATGTAACCTTTTTTATTCATTTGTATGATCCATTCTAATTCATTCGTACGATCCATTCTAATCCATTCGTACGATCCATTCTAATCCATTCGTACGATCCATTCTAATTCATTCGTACGAATGTAACCATTCTAATTTACTCGTACGATCCATTCTAATTCATTCCTACGATCCATTCTAATTCATTCGCACGAATATATCCATTCTAATTCATTTGCACGATCCATTCTAATTCATTCGTTTGATCCATTCTAATTTATTCGCACGATCTATTCTAATTCATTTGTACGATCCATTCTAATTCATTCGTACGATCAATTCTAATTCATTCGCATGAATGTATCATACGAATGAATTAGAATAGATCATGCGAATGAATTAAAATGGATTGTACAAATCAATTAGAATGGATCGTACGAATGGATTAGAATGGATCGTACGAATGAATTAGAATGGATCATGCGAATAAATTTGAATGGATCGTACGAATGAATTAGAATGGATCGAACGAATGAATTAGAATGGATACATTCGAGCGAATGAATTAGAATAGATCATAGGAATGAATTAGAATGGATCATACGAATGAATTAGAATAGATCGTGAGAATGAATTAGAATGGATTGTACGAATGAATTGGAATGGATACATTCGTGCGAATGAATTAGAATGGATCGGACGAATGAATTAGAATGGATCGTACGAATGAATTAGAATGGATCGTGCGAATGAATTAGAATGAATCGTACGAATGCATTAGAATGGATACATTTGTGCGAATGAATTAGAATGGATCGTGCGAATGAATTAGAATGGATCGCGTGAATGAATTAGAATGGATCATACGAATGAATTAGAATGGATCGTGCGAATGAATTAGAATGGATCGTACGAATGAATTAGAATGGATATATTTGTGCGAATGAATTAGAAGGGATCGTACGAATGAATTAGAATGGATCGTACGAATGAATTAGAATGGATACATTTGTACGAATGAATTAGAATGGATCGTGCGAATGAATTAGAATGGATCGTACGAATGAATTATAATGGATCGTACGAATGAATTAGAATGGATCTTGCGATTGAATTAGAATAGATCGTACGAATGAATTAGAATGGATACATTCGTGCAAATGAACTAGAATGGATACATACATTCATGCGAATGAATTAGAATGAATCGTATGAATGAGTTTGAATGGATCATATGAATAAATTAGAATGGATTGCATGAATGAATTAGAATGGATCATGTGAATGAATTGGAATGGATCGTACGAATGAATTAGAATGGATACGTTCATTCAAATGAATTAGAATGGATCGTACGAATGAATTAGAATGGATCATACGAATGAATTAGAATGGATCGTGCGAATGAATTAGAATGGATCGTGCGAATGAATTAGAATGGATCGTGCAAATGAATTAGAATGGATACATTCGTACAAATGAATTAGAATGGATCGTGCGAATGAATAAGAATGGATCATACAAATGAATTAGAATGGATACATTTGTGCGAATGAATTAGAATGGATCGTACGAATGAATTAGAATGAATCATACGAATGAATTAGAATGGATCACACGAATGAATTAGAATCATCATGTGAATGAATTAGAATGGATCGTACGTTTGAATTAGATTGGATTGTGCGAATAAATTAGAATGGATACATTCGTGCGAATGAATTAGAATTGATCGTATGAATGAATTAGAATGGATCGTACGAATGAATTAGAATGGATCGTGCGAATGAATTAGAATGGATCGTACGAATGAATTAGAATGGATCATGCGAATGAATTAGAATAGATCGTACGAATGAATTAGAATGGATCGTACGAATAAATTAGAATGGATCATGCTAATGAATTAGAATGGATCGTACGAATGAATTAGAATGGATCCACTGAATGAGTTAGAATGGATCATACGAATGAATTAGAATGGATCATGTGAATGAATTAGAATAGATCGTACGAATGAATTAGAATGGATCGTACGAATAAATAAGAATGGATCGTACGAATGAATTAGAATGGATTGTATAAATGAATTAGAATGGATCGAACGAATGAATTAGAATTGATCGAACGAATGAATTAGAATGGATCGTACAAATGGATTAGAATGGATCGTACGAATGGATTAGAATGGATCATACGAATGAATTAGAATGGATCATACAAATGAATTAGAAAGGTTACATTCGTGAGAATGAATTAGAATGGATCATACGGATGAATTAGAATGGATCATGCGAATGAATTTGAATAGATTGTACGAATGAATTAGAATGGATCGAACGAATGAATTAGAATGGATCATGCGAATGAATTAGAATGGATCGTACGAACGAATTAGAATGGATCGTACGAACGAATTAGAGTGGATCGTATGAACGAATTAGAATGGATCGTACGAATGAATTAGAATGGATACATTCATGCGAATGAATTAGAATAGATCGTACGAATGAATTATACTGGATCGTACGAATGGATTAGAACGCATTGTATGAATGAATTAGATTTCATTGTATGATCCATTCTAATTCATTCGTACGATCCATTCTAATTCATTCGCACAAATGTATCCATTCTAATTCATTCGCTCGAATGTATCTATTTTAATTCATTCGTACGATCCATTCTAATTCATTCGTATGATTTAATTCATTCGTACGATCCATTCAAATTCATTCGTACGATCGATTCTAATTCATTTGCACGATCCATTCTAATTCATTCCTACGATCCATTCTAATTCATTCGTATGATCCATTCAAATTCATTCGTACGATCCATTCTAATTCATTCGTACAATCCATTCAAATTCATTCGTACGATGAAATCTAATTCATTCACACAAATGTATCTATCCAATTCATTCGTACAATGCGTTCTAATCCATTCGTACGATCCATTCTAATCCATTCGTACGATCCATTCTAATTCATTCACACGAATGTAACCATTCTAATTCATTTATATGATCCATTCTAATTCATTCGTACGATCCTTTCTAATTCATTCGTATGATCCATTCTAATTCATTCGTACGATCCATTCTTATTCATTTGCACGAATGTATCCATTCTAATTCATTCGTACAATCCATTCTAATTCATTCGCACGATCCATTCTAATTCATTCGTATGATCCATTCTAATTCATTCCTACGATCTATTCTAATTCATTCGCTCGAATGTATCCATTCTAATTCATTCGTATAATCCAATGTAATTCATTCGTACGATCCATTCTAATTCATTCGCAAAAATGTATCCATTCTAATTCATTCATACGATCCACTCTAATTCATTCGTACGATCCATTTTAATTCATTTGCACAAATGTATCTATTCTAATTCATTCGTTCGATCCATACTAATTCATTCGCATAAATATATCCATTCTAATTCATTCGTACGATCCATTCTAATTCATTCGCACGATCCATTCTAATTCATTCGCACAAATGTATCCATTCTAATTTATTCGTACAATCCATTCTAATTCATTCGTACGATCCATTCTAATTCATTCGCACGAATGTATCCATTGTAATTTATTCATACGATCCATTCTAATTCATTTGCACGAATGTAACCATTCTAATTCATTTGCACGATCCATTATAATTCATTCCTATGATCCATTCTAATTCATTCCTACGATCCATTCTAATTCATTCGCACGAATGTATCCATTCTAAGTCATTTGCACGATCCATTCTAATTCATTCTTATGATCCATTCTAATTCATTCGTACGATCCATTCTAATTCATTCGCTTGAATGTATCTATTCTAATTCATTCGTACGATCCATTCTAATTCATTCATACGATCCATTCTAATTCGTTCGTACGATCCATTCTAATTCGTTCGTACGATTCATTCTAATTGATTCATATGATCCATTCTAATGCATTCGTACGACTCATTCTAATTTATTCGCACGATCCATTCTAATTCGTTCGTACGATCCATTCTTATTCATTCATACGATCCATTCTAATTCATTCGCACAATCCATTCTAATTCATTCGTACGATCCATTCTAATTCATTCGTATGATCCATTCTAACTCATTCGGTGGATCCATTCTAATTTATTCGTACGATCCATTCTAATTCATTCGCATGATCCATTCTAATTTATTCGTACAATCCATTCTAATTCATTCGTACGATCTATTCTAATTCATTCGCATGATGCATTCTAATTCATTCGTACGATCCATTCTAATTCATTCATACAATCCATTCAAATTCATTCGTATGATCCATCCTTATTCATTCATACGATCCATTCTAATTCATTCACACAATCCATTCTAATTCATTCGTACAATCCATTGTAATTCATTCGTATGATCCATTCTAACTTATTCGTACGATCCATTCTAATTCATTCGTACGATCCATTCTAATGCATTCGTACGATTCATTCTAATTCATTCGCACGATCCATTCTAATTCATTCGTATGATCCATTCTAATTTATTTGCACGAATATACGATCCATTCTAATTTATTCGCAAGAATGTATCCATTCTAATTCATTCGTACAATCCATTCTAATTTATTCGTACAAATGTATCCACTTTAATTCATTCGTACGATCCATTCTAATTCATTCGTACGATTCATTCTAATTCATTCGTACGATCCATTCTAATTCATTCGTACGATCCATTCTAATTCATTCGCACGAATGTATCCATTCTAATTCATTCGTACAATCCATTCTAATTCATTCGCACGATCCATTCTAATTAGAATGGATCGTACGAATGAATTAGAATGGATCGTACGAATAAATTAGAATGGATCGTACGAATGAATTAGAATGGATCGTATGAATGAATAAGAATGGATCGTACAAATAAATTAGAATGGATCTTATGAATGAATTAGAATGGATCGTGCAAATGAATTAGAATGAATCGTACGAATGCATTAGAATGGATCGTACGAATGAATTAGAATGAATCATACGATCCATTCTAATTCATTTGTACGATCCATTCTAACTCATTCACACGATCCATTCTAATTCATTCGTACGATCCATTCTAATTCATTCATATGATCAATTCTAATTCATTCGTACAATCCATTCTAATTCAGTCGAATGAATGTATCATACAAATGAATTAGAATGGATCATGCGAATGAATTAAAATGGATCGTACGAATGAATTAGAATGGATCGTACGAATGAATTAGAATGGATACATTCGAGCGAATGAATTAGAATGGATCGTACGAATGAATTAGAATGGATCATAGGAATGAATTAGAATGGATCATGCGAATGAATTTGAAAGGATCGTACGAATGAATTAGAATGGATCGTACGATCCATTCTAATTCATTCTAACAAATGTATCCATTCTAATTTATTCGTATGATCCATTCTAATTCATTCGCACGATCTATTCTAATTCATTCGCACGAATATATCCATTCTAATTCATTCGTACGATCCATTCTAATTCATTCGTACGATCCATTATAATTCATTCGCACGATCCACTCTAATTCATTCGTACGATCCATTCTAATTCATTCGTACGATCTATTCTAATTCATTCGTACGATCCATTCTAATTCATTCGTACGAATGTATCCATTCTAATTAATTCGTACGATCCATTCTAATTCATTCGTATGATCCATTCTTATTCATTCGCACGATCCATTCTAATTCATTCGAACAATCTATTCAAATTCTTTCGTACGATCCATTCTAATTCATTCGTATGATCCATTCTAACTCATTCGGTGGATCCATTCTAATTCATTCGTACGATCCATTCTAATTCATTCGCACGATCCATTCTAATTCATTCGCACAAATGTATCCATTCTAATTCATTCGTACAATCCATTCTAATTCATTCGCATGATCCATTCTAATTCATTCGTACGATCCATTCTAATTCATTTGTACGATCCATTCTAATTCATTCGCACGAATGTATCAAGTCTAATTTATTCGTACGATCCATTCTAATTCATTTGCACGAATGTAACCCTTCTAGTTCATTCGTACGATCCATTCAAATTCATTCGCAAGAATGTATCCATTCTAATTCATTCGCACGATCGATTCTAATTCATTCGTACGATCCGTTCTAATTGATTCATACAATCCATTCTAATTCATTCGTACAATCCATTCTAATTTATTCATACAAATGTATCCATTCTAATTCATTCATACGATCCATTCTAATTCATTCAACTGATCCATTCTAACTCATTCGATGGATCCATTCTAATTCATTCCTATGATCCATTCTAATTCATTTATGATCCATTCTAGTTCATTCGTACGATCCATTCTAATTCATTCGCACGAATGTATCCATTCTAATTCATTCGCACTATCCATTCTAATTCATTCGCACGATCCATTCTAATTCATTCGTACGATCCATTCTAATTCATTCCTATGATCTATTCAAATTAATTCGTTCGAATGTATCCATTCTAATTTATTCGTTCGATCCATTTTAATTCATTCGTACGATCCATTCAAATTCATTCGCATGATCCATTCTAATTCATTCGTACGATCCATTCTAATTCAATCGTATGATCCATTCTAATTCATTCGCACAAATATATCTATTTTAATTCATTCGTACGATCCATTCTAATTTATTCATACGATCCATTCTAATTCATTCGCACGATCCATTCTAATTCGTTCGTATGTTCCATTCTAATCCATTCGTACGATTCATTCTAATCCATTCGTATGATCCATTCTAATTCATTCGTACGATCCATTCTAATTCATTCGTACGATCCATTTTAATTGATTCGCACGATCTATTCTAATTCATTCGTACAATCTATTCTAATTCATTCGTACGATCCATTCTAATTTATTTTAAACGATCCATTCTAATTCATTCCTATGATTCATTCTAATTCATTCATACGATCCATTCTAATTCATTCGCTCGAATGTTTCCATTCTAATTCATTCGTACGATCCATTCTAATGCATTCGTACGATCCATTCTAATTCATTCTCACGAATGTAACCTTTCTAATTCATTCGTACGATCCATTCTAATTCATTCGTACGATCCATTCTAATTCATTCGCACGATCCATTCTAACTCATTCGTACGATCCATTCTAATTCATTCGCACGAATGTATCCATTCTAATTCATTTGTACGATCCATTCTAATTCATTCGTACAATGCGTTCTAATCCATTCGTACGATCCATTCTAATTCATTCCTATGATCCATTCTAATTCATTCGTACGATCCATTCTAATTCATTCGCTCGAATGTATTCATTCTAATTCATTCGTACGATCCATTCTAATTCGTTCATACGATCCATTCTAATTCGTTCGTACGATCCATTCTAATTCATTCGCACGAATGTATCCATTCTAATTCTTTCGCACGATCTATTCTAATTCATTCGTCCGATCCATTCTAATTCATTCACACGAATGTATCCATTCTAATTCATTCGTACAATCCATTCTAATTCATTCGCACGATCCATTCTAATTCATTCGTATGATCCATTCTAATTCATTCCTACGATCTATTCTAATTCATTCGCTCGAATGTATCCATTCTAATTCATTCGTTCGATCCATTCTAATTCATTCTCACGAATGTAACCTTTCTACTTCATTTGTATGATCTATTCTAATTCATTCGTTCAAATATATCCATTCTAATTCATTCTTACGATCCATTCTAATTCATTCGCACGATCCTTTCTAATTCATTCGTACGATCCATTCTAATTCATTCGCACGATCCATTCTAATTTATTCGTACGATCCATTCTAATTCATTCGCACGAATGTATCCATTCTAACGAATGAATTAGAATGGATGCATTCGTGCGAATGAATTAGAATGGATCGGACGAATGAATTAGAATGGATCATACGAATGAATTAGAATGGATCATATGAATGAATTAGAATGGTTACATTCGTGCGAATGAATTAGAATGGATCGTACGAATGGATTATAATGGATCGTTCGAATGGATTAGAATGCATTGTACGAATGAATTAGAATAGATACATTTATGCGAATGAATTAGATTGCATCGTACGAATGAATTTGAATGGATTATACGAATGAATTAGAATGGATCGTACGAATGAATTAGAATGGATCATGCGAATGAATTAGAATAGATCGTACGAATGTATTAGAATAGATCGTACGAATAAATTAGAATGGATCGTGCGAATGAATTAGAATGGATACATTCGTGCGAATGAATTAGAATGGATCGTAGGAGTGAATTAGAATGGATCTCACGAATGAATTAGAATGATCGTACGAATGAATTAGAATGGATCGTGCGAATGAATTAGAATGAATCGTACGAATGCATTAGAATGGATCATACAAATGAATTAAAATGGATCGTATAGATGAATTGGAATGGATCGTACGAATGAATTAGAATACATCATGAGAATGAATTAGAATGGATCGTACGTTTGAATTAGATTGGATTGTGTGAGTGAATTAGAATGGATACATTCGTGCGAATGAATTAGAATGGATCGTGCGAATGAATTAGAATGGATTGTACGAATGAATTAGAATGGATACATTCGTGCGAATGAATTAGAATGGATCGTACGAATGAATTAGAATGAATTGTGCAAATGAATTAGAATGAATCGTACGAATGAATTAGAATGGATCATACGAATGAATTAGAAAGGATACATTTGTACGAATAAATTAGAATGGATTGTACGAATGAATTAGAATGGACACATTCTTGCGAATAAATTAGAATGGATCGTATATTCGTCCAAATAAATTAGAATGGATCATATGAATGAATTAGAATGGATTGTGCGAATGAATTAGAATGAATTGTACGAATGCATTAGAATGGATCGTACGAATGAATTAGAATGAATCGTACGATCCATTCTAATTCATTTGTACGATCCATTCTAATTCATTCGCACGAACAATTCTAATTCATTCGTACGATCCATTCTAATTCATTCGTATGATCAATTCTAATTCATTCGTACAATCCATTCTAATTCAGTCGTATGAATGTATCATACGAATGAATTAGAATGGATCATGCGAATGAATTAAAATGGATCGTACAAATGAATTGGAATGGATCGTACGAATGAATTAGAATACATCATGTGAATGAATTAGAATGGATCGTACGTTTGAATTAGATTGGATTGTGCGAATGAATTAGAATGGATACATTGGTGCGAATGAATTAGAATAGATCGTATGAATGAATTAGAATGGATCGTACGAATGAATTAGAATGGATAAATTTGTACGAATGAATTAGAATGGATCATACGAATGATATAGAATGGATCGTACGAATGAATTAGAATTGATAGTGCGAATGAATTAGAATGGATCCGACGAATGAACTAGAATGGATTGTACGAATGAATTAGAATGGATCGTACGAAAGAATTAGAATGGATCGTACGAATGAATTAGAATGGATCATACGAATGAATTAGAATCGATCGTGCGAATGAATTAGAATGGATCGTACGAATGAATTAGAATGGATTGTGCGAATGAATTAGAATGAATAGTACGAATGAATTAGAATAGATCATGCGAATAAATTAGAATGGATAATATAAATGAATTAGAATAGATATATTCATGCGAATGAATTAGAATGGATCGTACGAATGAATTAGAATGGATCGTGCGAATGAATTAGAATGGATCGTATGAATAAATTAGAATGGATCGTATGAATGAATTAAAATGGATACATTTGTGTGAATAAGAATGGATCGTACGAATGGATTAGAATTAGATCGTACGAATGAATTAGAATGGATCGTACGAATGAATTAGAATGAATCGTGCGAACGAATTAGAATGGATCGTACGAACGAATTAGAATGAATCGTACGAACGAATTAGAATAGATCATATGAACGAATTAGAATGGATCGTACGAATGAATTAGAATGGATACATTCGTACGATCCATTCTAATTTATTCGTACGATTCATTCTTATTCATTCGTACGATCCATTCAAACGTACGAATGAATTAGAATGTATCATAGGAACTAATTAGAATGGATCGTGCAAATGAATTAGAATGGATACATTCGTGCGAATGAATTACAATGGATCGTAGGAATGAATTAGAATAGATCGTACAAATAAATTAGAATGGTTACATTCGTGCGAATGAATTAGAATGGATCGTACGAATGGATTAGAATGGATCATACGAATGGATTAGAATGGATCGTACGAATGAATTAGAATGGATCGTACAAATGAATTAGAAAGGTTACATTTGTAAGAATGAATTAGAATGGATCGTACGAATGAATTAGAATGGATCGTACGAATGGATTAGAATGGATCGTATGAATAAATTAGAATGGATCGTACGAATGAATTAGAATAGCTATACGAATGAATTAGAATGAATAGTACGAATAAATTAGAATGGTTACATTCGTGCGAATGAATTAGAATAGATCATACGAATTAATTAGAATGGATCGTACGAATGAATTAGAATGGATCGTACGAATGCATTAGAATGGATCGTACGAATGAATTAGAATGGATACATTCGAGCGAATGAATTAGAATGGATCGTGCGATGAATTAGAATGGATCATACAAATGAATTAGAATGGAATCTAATCCATTCGTACGATCCATTCTAATCTATTCTATTTTATTCGCACAAATGTATCCATTCTAATTCATTCTCACAAATGTAACCTTTCTAATTCATTTGTATGATCCATTCTTATCCATTCGTACGATCCATTCTAATCCATTCGTACGATCTATTCTAATCCATTCGTACGATCCATTTAATCCATTCGTACGATCCATTCTAATTCATTCGTACGATCTATTCTAATTCATTCTCATAAATGTAACCTTTCTAATTCATTTGTACGAATGAATTAGAATGGATCATGCGAATGAATTTGAATGGATCGTACGAATGGATTAGAATGGATCGTACGAATGGATTAGAATGGATACGAATGAATTAGAATGGATCATACAAATAAATTAGAAAGGTTACATTTATGAGAATGAATTAGAATGAATACATTTGTGCGATTGAATTAGAATAAATTAGAATGGATCGTACGAATGGATTAGAATCCATTCTAATTCATTTGTATGATCCATTCTAATTCATCGCACGATCCATTCTAATTCATTCTCTCAAATGTATCCATTCTAATTCATTCGTACGCTCTATTCAAATTCATTTGCAAGATCCATTCTAATTCATTCGCACAATTCATTTTAATTCATTCGTCCGATCCATTCTACTTCATTCGTACGATCCATTCTAATTCATTCGTATGATCCATTCTAATTTATTCGCATGAATGTATCTATTCTAATTCATTCGTACAATCCATTCTAATTCAATCGCACGATCCATTCTAATTCATTCGTATGATCCATTCTAATTCATTCCTACGATCTGTTCTAATTCATTCGCTCGAATGTATCCATTATAATTCATTCGTATGCTCCATTCTTATTCATTCGTTCATACGATCCATTCTAATTCGTTCGTATGATGCATTTCAATTCATTCGTATAATCCATTCTAATTCATTCGTACGATTCATTCTAATTCATTCGCACGATCCATTCTAATTCATTCGTACGATCCATTGTAATTCATTCGCACGAATGTACCCATTCTAATGCATTCATACGATTCATTTTAATTCATTCGCACGATCCATTCTAATTCATTCGTACGTCGTACGATCCATTCTAATTCATTCTCACGAATGTAGCCTTTCTAATTCATTTGTATGATCCATTCTAATTCATTCGTACGATCCATTCTAATCCATTCGTACGATCCATTCTAATCTATTCATACGATCCATTCTAACTCATTCATACGATCCATTCTTGCGAATGAATTAGAATGGATACATTCATGCGAATGAATTAGAATAGATTGTGCGAATGAATTAGAATGGATCGTACGAATGAATTAGAATGGATACATTTATACGAAGGAATTAGAATGGATCGTACAAATGGATTAGAATGGATCGTACGAATGGATTAGAATGGATCGTACGAATGAATTAGAATGGATCATACAAATGAATTTGAAAGGTTACATTTGTGAGAATGAATTAGAAAGGATACATTTGTGCGAATGAATTAGAATAGATTAGAATGGATCTTACGAATGGATTAGGATCCATTCTAATCCATTCGTACGATCCATTTTAATTCATCGCACGATCCATTCTATTTCATTCTCACAAATGTAACCTTTCTAATTCGTTTGTACGATCCATTCTAATTCATTCGTACGATCCATTCTAATCCATTCGTACGATCCATTCTAATCCATTCGTACGATCCATTCTAATTCATTCGCACGAATGTAACCATTCTAATTCATTCGTACGATCCATTATAATTCATTCCTACGATCCATTCTAATTCATTCGCACGAATGTATCCATTCTAATTCATTTGCACAATCCATTCTAATTCATTCGTACGATCCATTCTAATTCTTTCGCACGATCCATTCTAATTCATTCGTATGATCCAATCTAATTAATTCGCACGATCCATTCTAATTCAGTCGTATGAATGTATCCATTTTAATTTATTCATACGATCCATTCTAATTCATTCGTACGATCTAATTCATTCGTACGATCCATTCTAATTCATTCGTACGAATGATTCTAATTCATTCGCATGATCCATTCTAATACATTCATACGATCCATTCTAATTCATTCGTATGATCCATTCTAATTTATTCGTTCAAATATATCCATTCTAATTCATTTGTACGATCCATTCTAATTCATTCACACGATCCATTCTAATAAATTCGTACGATCCATTCAAATTCATTCCTATGATCCATTCTAATTCATTCACACGATCCATTCTAATTCATTCGTACGGTCCATTCTTATTCATTCGCACAAATGTATCTATTCTAATTCATTCGTACAATGCGTTCTAATCCATTCGTACGGTCCATTCTAATCCATTCGTACAATCCATTCTAATTCATTCACACGAATGTAACAATTCTAATTCATTCGTACGATCCATTCTAACTCATTCCTATGATCCATTCTAATTCATTCGCACGAATGTAACCATTCTAATTCATTTGCACGATCCATTCTAATTCATTCCTATGATCCATTCTAATTAATTCGTACGATCCATTCTAATTCATTCGTACGATCCATTCTAATTCGTTCGTACGATCCATTCTAATTCGTTCGTACGATCCATTCTAATTCGTTCGTACGATCCATTCTAATTCATTCGCACGATCCATTCTAATTCATTCGTACGATCCATTTTAATTCATTCGCATGATCCATTCTAATTCATTCGTATGATACATTCATACGACTGAATTAGAATGGATTGTACGAATGAATTAGAATTGATCATACGAATGAATTAGAATGGATCGTACGAATGAATTAGAATGGATCGTGCGAATGAATTAGAATGGATCGTACAAATGAATTAGAATGGATCATACGATTCATTCTAATTCATTCGTACGATCCATTCTAATGCATTCGTACAATTCATTCTAATTCATTCGCACGATCCATTCTTATTCATTCGTATGATCCATTCTAATTTATTTGCACGAATATACGATCCATTCTAATTTATTCACAAGAATGTATCCATTCTAATTCATTCGTACGCTCCATTCTTATTCATCGCACAAATGTATCCATTCTAATTTATTCGTACGATCCATTCAAATTCAATTGTATGATCCATTCTATTTAATTCGCATGATCAATTCTAATTCATTCGTCCGATCCATTCTAATTCATTTGCACGAATGTATCCATTCTAATTCATTCGTACGATCCATTCTAATTCATTCGCATGATCCATTCTAACTCATTCGGTGGATCCATTCTAATTCATTCGTATGATCCATTCTAATTCATTTGCATGATCCATTCTAATTGATTCCTATGATCCATTCTAATTCATTCGTATAATCCATTCTAATTCATTCGCTCGAATGTATCCATTCTAATTCATTCGTACGATCCATTCTAATTCGTTCGTACGATCCATTCTAATTCATTCGCACGATCCATTCTAATTCATTCGGACGATCCATTTTAATTCATTCGCATGATCCATTCTAATTCATTCGTATGATACATTCATACGACTGAATTAGAATGGATTGTATGAATGAATTAGAATTGATCATACGAATGAATTATAATGGATCGTACGAATGAATTAGAATGGATTGTGCAAATGAATTAGAATGGATCGTATGATTCATTCTAATTCATTTGTATGACCCATTCTAATGCATTCGTACGATTCATTCTAATTCATTCGCACGATCCATTCTAATTCATTCGTATGATCCATTCTAATTTATTTGCACGAATGTACGATCCATTCTAATTTATTCGCAAGAATGTATCCATTCTAATTCATTCGTACGCTCCATTCTTATTCATCCCATAAATGTATCCATTCTAATTTATTCGTACGATCCATTCAAATTCAATCGTATGATCCATTCTAATTCATTCGCACGATCAATTCTAATTCATTCGTTCGATCCATTCTAATTCATTCGCACGAATGTATCCATTCTAATTCATTCGTACGATCCATTCTAAATCATTCGCATGATCCATTCTAACTCATTCAGTGGATCCATTCTAATTCATTCGTATGATCTATTCTAATTCATTCGCATGATCCATTCTAATTCATTCGTACGATCCATTCTAATTCATTCGTACAATCCATTCAAATTCATTCGTACGATGCAATATAATTCATTCGCACAAATGTATCTATTCTAATTCATTCGTACGATCCATTCTAATTCGTTCATACGATCCATTCTAATTCGTTCGTACAAATGAATTAGAATGGATCATACGAATGAATTAGAATGGATCATGCGAATGAATTAGAATGGATTGTACGAATGAATTAGAATGGATATATTTGTGCGAATGAATTAGAATGGATCGTGCGAATGAATTAGAATGGATCGTACGAATGGATTAGAATGGATCGTACGAATGAATAAGAATGGATCGTACGAACGAATTAGAAAGGTTACATTCGTGAGAATGAATTAGAATGGATCGTACGAATGAATTAGAATGGATCAGGCGAATGAATTTGAATGGATCGTACGAATGAATTAGAATGGATCGAACGAATGAATTAGAATGGATACATTCGAGCGAATGAATTAGAATAGAACGTAGGAATGAATTAGAATGGATCATACGAATGAATTAGAATGGATCGTGCGAATGAATTAGAATGGATTGTACGAATGAATTAGAATGGATACATTCGTGCGAATAAATTAGAATGGATCGGACGAATGAATTAGAATGGATCGTACGAATGAATTAGAATGGATCGTACGAATAAATTAGAATAGATCGTATGAACGAATTAGAAAGGATCGTACGAACGAATTAGAATGGATACATTCGAGCGAATGAATTAGAATGGATCATACGAATGAATTAGAATGGATCATAGGAATGAATTAGAATGGATCATGCAAATGAATTAGAATGGATACATTCGTGCGAATGAATTAGAATGAATCGTACAAATGGATCAGAATGGATCGTACGAATGAATTAGAATGGATCGTACGAACGAATTAGAATGGATCGTATGAACAAATTAGAATGGATCGTACGAATGAATTAGAATGGATACATTTGAGCGAATGAATCAGAATGGATCGTACGAATGAATTAGAATGGATCATAGGAATGAATTAGAATGGATCGTGCAAATGAATTAGAATGGATACATTCGTGCGAATGAATTAGAATGGATCGTAGGAATGAATTAGAATGGATCATACGAATGAATTAGAAAGGTTACATTCATGCGAATGAATTAGAATGGATCGTACGAATGGATTAGAATGGATCGTACGAATGGATTAGAATGGATCGTACGAATGAATTTGAATGGATCGTGCGAATGAATTAGAATGGATCGTACGAATGAATTAGAATGGATCCACCGAATGAGTTAGAATGGATCATATGAATGAATTAGAATGGATCGTACGAATGAATTAGAATGGATACATTCGAGCAAATGAATTAGAATAGATCGTACGAATGAATTAGAATGGATCATGCAAATGAATTTGAATGGATCATACGAATGAATTAGAATGGATCATGTGAATGAATTAGAATGGGTTGTACGAATGAATTAGAATGGATACATTCGAGCGAATGAATTAGAATAGATCGAAGGAATGAATTAGAATGGATCATACGAGTGAATTGGAATGGATCGTATGAATGAATTAGAATGGATCGAACGAATGAATTAGAATGGATCACGAATGAATTAGGATGGATCATATGAATGAATTATAATGGATCCACCGAATGAGTTAGAATGGATCATACGAATGAATTAGAATGGATCGTACGAATGAATTAGAATGGATTGTGTGAATGAATTAGAATGGATCGTATGAATGAATAAGAATCGATCGTACGAATGAATTAGAATGGATCGTGCAAATGAATTAGAATGGATATATTCGTGCGAATGAATTAGAATGGATCACGCGAATGAATTAGAATGGATCGTACGAATGAATTAGAATGGATATATTTGAACGAATAAATTAGAATGGATCATACGAATGAATTAGAATGTATCGTACGAATGAATTAGAATGGATCATGCGAATGAATTAGAATCGATCATACGAATGAATTAGAATGGATTGTTCGAATGAATTAGAATGGATCGTACGAATGTATCCATTCTAATTCATTCGTACAATCCATTCTAATTCGTTCATAAGATCCGTTCTAATTCGTTCGTACGATCCATTCTAATTCGTTCGTACGATCCATTCTAATTCATTCGCACGATCCATTCTAATTCATTCGCACGATCCATTCTAATTCTTTCATATGATCCATTCAAATTCATTCGCACGAATGTGTCGATTCTAGTTCATTCGTACGCTCTATTCTAATTCATCGCACAAATGTATCCATTCTAATTCATTCGTACGATCCATTCTAATTCATTCGCACAAACGATTCTAATTCATTCATATGATCCATTCTAATTCATTCGTACGATCCATTCTAATTCTTTCGTACGATCCATTCTAATTCATTCGCACGATCTATTCTAATTTATTCGTACAATCCTTTCTAATTCCTTCGTACGATCTATTCTAATTCATTCGCACTATCCATTCTAATTCATTCGTACGATCCAATCTAATTCATTCGTACGATCCATTCTAATTCATTCGTACAAATGTATCCATTCTAATTCATTCGTACGATCCATTCTAATTGATTCATACGATCTATTCTAATTCATTCGCACGAATGTATCCATTCTAATTCATTTGCACAATCCAATCTAATTCAAATGTACGATCCATTCTAATTCATTCACATGAAGTATTCTAATTCATTCATATGATCCATTCTAATTCATTCTTACGATTCATTCTAATTCATTTGTACAATCCATTCTAATTCATTCATACGATCCATTTTAATTCATTTGCACGAATGTATCCATTCTAATTCATTCGCACAATCCATTCTAATTCGTTCGCACTATCCATTCTAATTCATTCGTATGATCCATTCTAATTCATTCCTACGATCTATTCTAATTCATTCGCTCGAATGTATCCATTCTAATTCATTCGTTCGATCCATTCTAATTCATTCGTACGATCCATTCAAATTCATTCGCATGATCCATTCTAATTCATTCGTATGATCCATTCTAATTCAATCTCACGAATGTAACCTTTCTAATTCATTCGTATGATCTATTCTAATTCATTCGTACGATCCATTCTAATCCATTCGTATGATCCATCCTAATCCATTCATATGATCCATTCTAATCCATTCGTACGATCCAATCTAATTCATTCGTACGATCCATTCTAATGCATTCTCACAAATGTAACCTTTCTAATTCATTTGTACGATCCATTCTAATCCATTCGTACGATCCATTCTAATCCATTCGCACGAATGTAACCATTCTAATTCATTCGTACGATCCATTCTAATTCATTCCTACGATCCATTCTAATTCATTCGCACGAATGTCTCTATTCTAATTCATTCGTATGATACATTCATACGACTGAATTAGAATGGATTGTACGAAGGAATTAGAATTGATCATACGAATCAAATAGAATGGATCGTACGAATGAATTATAATGGATCGTGCGAATGAATTAGAATGGATCGTACAAAAGAATTAGAATGGATCGTACGATTCATTCTAATTCATTCGTACGATCCATTCTAATGCATTCATATGATTCATTCTAATTAATTCGCACGATCCATTCTAATTTATTCGTATGATCCATTCTAATTTATTTGCACGAATATACGATCCATTCTAATTTATTCGCAAGAATGTATCCATTCTAATTCATTCGTATAATCCATTCTAATTTATTCGTACAAATGTATCCATTCTAATTCATTCGTACGATCCATTCTAATTCATTCGTACGATTCATTCTAATTCATTCGCACGATCCATTCTAATTCATTCGTACGATCCATTCTAATTCATTCGCACGAATGTATCCATTCTAATTCATTCGTACAATCCATTCTAATTCATTCGCACAATCTATTCTAATTCATTCGTATGATCCATTCTAATTCATTCCTACGACCTATTCAAATTCATTCGCTCGAATGTATCCATTCTAATTCATTCATTCGATCCATTCTAATTCATTCGTACGATCCATTCAAATTCATTCGCATGATCCATTCTAATTCATTCGTACGATCCATTCTAATTCATTCTCACGAATGCAACCTTTCTAATTCATTTGTATGATCCATTCTAACTCATTCGTACGATCCATTCTAATCCATTCGTACGATCCATTCTAATCCATTCGTACGATCCATTCTAATTAATTCGCTCGAATGTATCCATTTTAATTCATTTGTACGATCCATTCAAATTCGTTCGTAAGATCTAATTCATTCGTAGGATCCATTCTAATTCATTCGTACTATCCATTCTAATTCATTCGCACTAATGTATCCATTCTAATTCATTCGTACGATCCATTCTAATTCATTCGCACAAATGTATCCATTCAAATTCATTCGTTTGATCTATTCTAATTCATTCGCATAAATATATCCATTCTAATTCATTCGTACGATCCATTCTAATTCATTCGCACGATCCATTCTAATTCATTCGCACAAATGTATCCATTCTAATTCATTCATACAATCCATTCTAATTCATTCGCATGATCCATTCTAATTCATTCATTCGATCCATTCTAATTCATTCTCACGATCCATTCTAATTCATTCGTACGATCCATTCAAATTCATTCGTACGATGCATTCTAATCCATTCGTACGAATATAACCATTCTAATTCATTCGTACGGTCCTTTCTAATTCATTCGCATGATCTATTCTAATTCATTCGTACGATCCTTTCTAATTCATTCGCATGATCCATTCTAATTCATTCGTACGATCCATTCTAATTCATTCGTACTATCCATTCTAATTCATTCGTACGATGTAATCTAATTCATTCGCACAAATATATCTACTCTAATTCATTCGTACAATGCGTTCTAATCCATTCGTACGATCTATTCTAATCCATTCGTACGATCCATTCTAATTCATTCGCACGAATGTAACCATTCTAATTCATTCGTACGAACCATTCTAATTCGTTCGTACGATCCATTCTAATTCATTTGTACGATCCATTCTAATTCATTCTCACAAATATAACCTTTCTAATTCATTTATACGATCCATTCTAATTCATTCGCACGAATGTAACCATTCTAATTCATTCGTACGATCCATTCTAATTCATTCCTACGATCCATTCTAATTCATTCGCACGAATGTATCCATTCTAATTCATTTGCACGATTCATTCTAATTCATTCCTATGATCCATTCTAATTCATTCGTACGATCCATTCTAATTCATTCGCTCGAATGTATCTATTCTAATTCATTTGCACGATCCATTCGAATTCATTCCTATGATCCATTCTAATTCGTTCGTACGATCCATTCTAATTCATTCGCTCGAATTTATCCATTCTAATTAATTCGTACGATCCATTTTAATTCATTCGTACAATCCATTCAAATTCATTCGTACGATGCAATCTAATTTATTCGCATGATCCATTCTAACTCATTCGGTGGATCCATTCTAATTCATTCGGTGGATCCATTCTAATTCATTCGCACGATCCATTCTAATTTATTCGTACGATCTATTCTAATTCATTCGTACGATCTATTCTAATTCGTTCATATGATCTATTCTAATTCATTCGCACGAATGTAACCATTCTAATTCATTCGTACGATTCATTCTAATTTATTCGTATGAGCTATTATAATTCATTCGTACGATCCATTCTAATGAATTAGTATGAATCATTCTTATTCATTCGCTTAAATATATCCATTCTAATTCATTCGTACGATCCATTCTAATTCATTCGCACGATCCATTCTAATTCATTCGAACAAATGTATCCATTCTAATTCATTCGCACAAATGTATCCATTCTAATTCATTCGTACGATCCATTCTTATTCATTCATACGATCCATTCTAATTCATTTGCATGATCCAATCTAATTCATTCCTATGATCCATTCTAATTCATTCGTACGATCCATTCTAATTCATTCGCTCGAATGTATCCATTCTAATTCATTCGTACGATCCATTCTAATTCATTCATACGATCCATTCTAATTCATTCTCACGAATGTAACCTTTCTAATTCATTTGTATGATCCATTCTAATTCATTCGTACGAATGAATTTGAATGGATCGTACGAATGAATTAGAATAGATCGTACGAATGAATTAGAATGGATCATACGAATAAATTAGAATGGATCGTGCGAATGAATTAGAATGGATTGTACGAATGAATTAGAATAGATCATACAAATGAATTGGAATGGATCGTACGAATGAATTAGAATACATCATGTGAATGAATTAGAATGGATCGTATCTTTGAATTAGATTGGATTGTGCGAATGAATTAGAATGGATACATTCGTGCGAATGAATTAGAATAGATCGTACGAATTAATTAGAATGGATCGTATGAATGAATTAGAATGGATCGTGCAAATGAATTAGAATGAATTAGTATGGATCGTATGAATGAATTAGTATGGATCGTACAAATGAATTAGAATAGATCATAGGAATGAATTAGAATGGATCGTGCAAATGAATTAGAATGGATACATTTATGCGAATGAATTAGAATGGATCGTAGGAATGAATTAGAATGGATCGTACGAATGATTTAGAATGGTTACATTCGTGCGAATGAATTAGAATGGATCGTACGAATGAATTAGAATGGATCGTACGAATGAATTAGAATAGATCGTGCGAATAAATTAGAATGGATCATACAAATGAATTAGAAAGGTTACATTCGTGAGAATGAATTAGAATGGATCGTACGAACCATTCTAATTCATTCGCACGAATGAATTAGAATGGATCATATGAACGAATTAGAATGGATCGTATGAACAAATTAGAATGGATCGTACGAATGAATTAGAATGGATACATTCGAGCGAGTGAATTAGAATGGATCGTACGAATGAATTAGAATGGATCATAGGAATGAATTAGAATGGATCGTGCAAATGAATTAGAATGGATACATTCGTGCGAATGAATTAGAATGGATCATAGGAATGAATTAGAATGGATCGTACGAATGAATTAGAATGGTTACATTCGTGCGAATGAATTAGAATGGATCGTACGAATGAATTAGAATGGATCGTACGAATGGATTAGAATGGATCGTACGAATGAATTAGAATGGATCGTACAAATGAATTAGAAAGATTACATTTGTGAGAATGAATTAGAATGGATCGTACGAATGGATTAGAATGGATCGTACGAATGGATTAGAATGGATCGTACGAATGAATTAGAATGGATCATACAAATGAATTAGAAAGGTTACATTCGTGAGAATGAATTAGAATGGATCGTACGAATGAATTAGAATAGATCATGCGAATGAATTTGAATGGGTCGTACGAATGAATTAGAATGGATCGAACAAATGAATTAGAATGGATACATTCGAGCGAATGAATTAGAATAGATCGTAGGAATGAATTAGAATGGATCATACGAATGAATTAGAATGGATCGTGCGAATGAATTAGAATGGATTGTACGAATGAATTAGAATGGATACATTCGTGCATGAATTTAAATGGATCGTACGAATGAATTAGAATGGATCGTACGAATGGATTAGAATGGATCGTACGAATGGATTAGAATGGATACATTTGTGCGATGAATAAGAATGGAGCGTACGAATGAATTAGAATGAAGCGTACGAATGAACTAGAATGGATACATTCGGGCGAATGAATTAGAACGGATTATATGAAAGAATTAGAATGGATCATGCGAATGAATTAGAATGGATCGTGCGAACGAATTAGAATGGATCGTACGAACAAATTAGAATGGATCGTACGAACGAATTAGAATGGATCGTAAGAATGAATTAGAATGGATATATTCGTACGATCCATTCTAATTCATTCGTACGATCCATTCTTATTCATTCGTACGATCCATTCAAATTCACTCGCATGATCCATTCTAATTCATTCGTACGATCCATTCTAATTCATTCTCACGAATCTAACCTTTCTAATTCATTTGTATGATCCATTCTAATTCATTCGCACGATCTATTCTAATTCATTCGCACGATCCATTCTAATTAATTCTTCCGATCCATTCTAATTCATTCGCACGAATATATCCACTCTAATTCATTCATACGATCCATTCAAATTCATTCGCATGATCCATTCTACTTCATTCGTATGATTCATTGTAATTCATTCGTACGATCCATTCTAATTCATTTGCACGAATGTAACCATTCTAATTCATTCGTACGATCCATTCTAATTCATTCCTACGATCCATTCTAATTCATTCACACGAATGTAACCATTCTAATTCATTCGTACGATCCATTCTAATTCATTCCTACGATCCATTCTAATTCATTCGCATGAATGTATCCATTCTAATTCATATCCATTCGAGCGAATGAATTAGAATAGATCGTAGGAATGAATTAGAATGGATCATACGAATGAATTAGAATGGATCGTGCGAATGAATTAGAATGGATTGTACGAATGAATTAGAATGGATACATTCGTGCATGAATTTAAATGGATCGTACGAATGAATTAGAATGGATCGTACGAATGGATTAGAATGGATCGTACGAATGGATTAGAATGGATACATTTGTGCGATGAATAAGAATGGAGCGTACGAATGAATTAGAATGAAGCGTACGAATGAACTAGAAAGGATACATTCGTGCGAATGAATTAGAACGGATTATATGAAAGAATTAGAATGGATCGTGCAAATGAATTAGAATGGATCGTGCGAATGAATTATAATGGATCGTACGAACAAATTAGAATGGATCGTACGAACGAATTAGAATGGATCGTAAGAATGAATTAGAATGGATACATTCGTACGATCCATTCTAATTCATTCGTACGATCCATTCTTATTCATTCGTACGATCCATTCAAATTCACTCGCATGATCCATTCTAATTCATTCGTACGATCCATTCTAATTCATTCTCACGAATCTAACCTTTCTAATTCATTTGTATGATCCATTCTAATTCATTCGCACGATCTATTCTAATTCATTCGCACGATCCATTCTAATTAATTCTTCCGATCCATTCTAATTCATTCGCACGAATATATCCACTCTAATTCATTCGTACGATCCATTCAAATTCATTCGCACGATCCATTCTAATTCATTCGTATGATTCATTGTAATTCATTCGTACGATCCATTCTAATTCATTTGCACGAATGTAACCATTCTAATTCATTCGTACGATCCATTCTAATTCATTCCTACGATCCATTCTAATTCATTCGCACGAATGTAACCATTCTAATTCATTCGTACGATTTATTCTAATTCATTCCTACGATCCATTCTAATTCATTCGCATGAATGTATCCATTCTAATTCATTTGCATGATCCATTCTAATTCATTCCTATGATCCATTCTAATTCATTCGTACGATCCATTCTAATTCATTCGCACGAATGTATCCATTCTAATTCATTCGCACAAATGTATCCATTCTAATTCATTCGTACGATCCATTCTTATTCATTCATACGATCCATTCTAATTCATTTGCACGATCCATTCTAATTCATTCCTATGAATTAGAATGGATACATTCGAGCGAATGAATTAGAATAGATCGTAGGAATGTATTAGAATGGATCATACGAATGAATTAGAATGGATCATGCGAATGAATTAAAATGGATCGTACAAATGAATTAGAATGGATCATAGGAATGAATTAGAACGATCTATTCTAATTCATTCGCTCGAATGTATTAGAATGGATTGTACGAATGAATTAGAATGGATCGTACAAATGAATTAGAATGGATCGTACAAACGAATTGCAATGGATCGTATGAACAAATTAGAATGGATCGTACGAATGAATTAGAATGGATACATTCGAGCGAATGAATTAGAATGGATCGTACGAATGAATTAGAATGGATCGTACGAATGAATTAGAATGGATCGTACGAATGAATTAGAATGGATCATGCGAATGAATTAGAATGGATCGTACGAATGAATTAGAATAGATCGTGTGAATAAATTAGAATGTATCATACGAATGAATTAGAATAGATATATTCATACGAATGAATTAGAATGTATCGTACGAATGAATTAGAATGGATCGTACGAATGGATTAGAATGGATCGTGCGAATGAATTAGAATGGATCGTACAAATGAATTAGAATGGATCATATGAACGAATTAGAATGGATCGTACAAACGAATTAGAAAGGTTACATTTGTGAGAATGAATTAGAATGGATCGTACGAATGAATTAGAATGGATCGTACGAATGAATTAGAATGGATCGTACGAATGAATTAGAATGGATACATTCGAGCGAATGAATTAGAATGGATCATACGAATGAATTAGAATGGATCGTAGGAATAAATTAGAATGGATCGTACGAATGAATTAGAATGATTATATTTATGCAAATGAATTAGAATAGATCGTGCGAATGAATTAGAATGGATCGTACGAATGAATTAGAATGGATCCACCGAATGAGTTAGAATGGATCATACGAATGAATTAGAATGGATCGTACGAATGAATTAGAATGGATCATGCGAATGAATTAGAATGGATCGTGCGAATGAATTAGAATGGATCATACGATTCATTCTAATTCATTCGTACGATCCATTCTAATGCATTCGTACGATTCATTCTAATTCATTCGTATGATCCATTCTAACTCATTCGGTGGATCCATTCTAATTCATTCGTACGATCCATTCTAATTCATTTGCACGATCCATTCTAATTTATTCGTACGATCTATTCTAATTCATTCGCTCGAATGTATCCATTCTAATTCATTCGTACGATCCATTCTAACTCATTCGTATGATCAATTCTAATTCATTCGTACGATCCATTCTAATCCATTCGTACGATCCATTCTAATCCATTCATACGATCCATTCTAATTCATTCGCACGATCCATTCTAATTCATTCGTACGATCTATTCTAATTCATTCGTACGATCCATTCTAATTCATTCGTACAATCCATTCTAATCCATTCGTACGATCCATTTTAATTCATTCGCACAAAAGTATACATTCTAATTCATTTGCACGATCCATTCTAATTCATTCCTATGATCCATTCTAATTCATTCGTACGATCCATTCTAATTCATTCGCTCGAATGTATCCATTCTAATTCATTCGTTCGATCCATTCTAATTCATTCGTATGATCCATTCTAATTCTTTCGCATGAATGTATCCATTCTAATTCATTTGCACGATCCTTTATTATTCATTCCTATGATCCATTCTAATTCATTCGTATGATCCATTCTAATTCATTTGCTCGAATGTATCCATTCTAATTCATTCGTACGATCCATTCTAATTCATTCGTACGATCCATTCTAATTCATTCTCATGAATGTAACCTTTCTAATTCATTTGTATGTATCCATTCTAATTCATTCGTACGATCCATTCTAAGTCACTCGCATGATCCATTCTAATTCATTCCTACGATCCATTCTAATTCATTCGCACGAATGTATCCATTCTAATGCATTCGTACGATTCATTCTAATTCATTCGCACGATCTATTCTAATTCGTTCGTATGATCCATTCTAATTCATTCGTCCGATCCATTCTAGTTCATTCGTATGATCCATTCTAATTCATTCGCACAATCTATTCTAATTCATTCGTACGATCTATTCTATTTCATTCGTATGATCCATTCTAACTCATTCGGTGGATCCATTCTAATTCATTCGTATGATCCATTCTAATTCATTCGCACGATCCATTCTAATTTATTCGTACGATCCATTCTAATTCATTCGTACGATCTATTCTAATTCATTCACATGATCCATTCTAATTCATTCATACGATCCATTCTAATTCATTCGTACGATCCATTCTAATTCATTCGTACGAATGTATCCATTCTAATTCATTCGCACGATCTATTCTAATCCATTCGTACGATCCATTCTAATTCATTTGTATGATCCATTCTAATTCATTCGTACGATCCATTCTAATCCATTCGTACGATCCATTCTAATCCATTCGTACGATCCATTCTAATTCATACGCACGAATGTAACCATTATAATTCATTCGTACGATCCATTCTAATTCATTCCTACGATCCATTCTAATTCATTCGCACGAATGTATCCATTCTAATTCATTTGCACGATCCATTCTAATTCATTCTTATGATCCATTCTAATTCATTCGTACGATCCATTCTAATTCATTCGCTCGAATGTATCCATTCTAATTCATTCGTACGATCCATTCTAATTAGTTCATACGATCCATTCTAATTAGTTCATACGATCCATTCTATTCGTTCGTACGATCCATTCTAATTCGTTCGTACGATCCATTCTAATTCATTCGTACGATCCATTCTAATTCATTCGCACGATCCATTCTAATTCATTCGCACAAATGTATCCATTCTAATTCATTCGTACGATCCATTCTAATTCATTCGCACAAATGTAACCTTTCTAATTCATTTGTATGATCCATTGTAATTCATTCGTACGATCCGTTCTAATTCTTTCGTACGGTCCATTCCAATTCATTCGCATGATCTATTCTAATTCATTCGTACAATCCATTCTAATTTATTCGTACGATCCATTCTAATTCATTCGCACTATCCATTCTAATTCATTCGTACGATACATTCTAATTCATTCGTACGATACATTCTTATTCATTCGTACAAATGTATCCATTCTAATTCATTCGTACGATCCATTCTAACTCATTCATGCAATCTATTCTAATTCATTCTCATGAATGTATCCATTCTAATTCATTCGCACAATCCAATCTAATTCAAACTTATGATCCATACTAATTCATTCACATGATGTATTCTAATTCATTCGAGCGAATGAATTAGAATGGATCGTACGAATGAATTAGAATGGATCGTGCGAATGAATTAGAATGGATCGTACGAATGAATTAGAATGGATACATTTGTGCGAATGAATTAGAATGGATCGTACGAATGAATTAGAATGGATCATACGAATGAATTAGAATGGATCGTGCGAATGAATTAGAATGGATCGTACGTTTGAATTAGAATGGATTGTACGAATGAATTAGAATAGATCGTGCGAATGAATTAGAATGGATCGTGAGAATGAATTAGAATGAATCGTACGAATGAATTAGAATGGATCATACGAATGAATTAGAATGGATCATGAGAATGAATTAGAATAGATCGTACGAATGAATTAGAATGGATCGTGCGAATGAATTAGAATGGATCATACAAATGAATTAGAAAGGTTACATTCGTGAGAATGAATTAGAATGGATCGTACGAATGAATTAGAATGGATCATGCGAATGAATTTGAATGGATCGTACGAATGAATTAGAATGGATCGAACGAATGAATTAGAATGGATACATTCGAGCGAATGAATTAGAATAGATCATAGGAATGAATTAGAATAGATCGTAGGAATGAATTAGAATGGATCATACGAATGAATTAGAATGGATCGTGCGAATAAATTAGAATGAATCGTACGAATGCATTAGAATGGATCGTAAGAATGAATTAGAATAAATCGTACGAACGAATTAGAATGGATCGTACAAACGAATTAGAATGGATCGTATGAACAATTAGAATGGATCGTACGAATGAATTAGAATGGATACATTCGAGCGAATGAATTAGAATGGATCGTATGAATGAATTAGAATGGATCATAGGAATGAATTGGAATGGATCGTGCAAATGAATTAGAATGGATACATTCGTGCGAATGAATTAGAATAGATCATACGAATGAATTAGAATGGATCATACGAATGAATTAGAATGGATCGTGCGAATGAATTAGAATGAATCGTACGAATGAATTAGAATGGATCGTACGAATGAATTAGAATGGATACATTTGTGCGAATGAATTAGATTACATTCGTGCGAATGAATTAGAATGGATCGTAGGAATGAATTAGAATGGATCATACGAATGAATTAGAATGGATCGTACGAATGAATTAGAATGGATCCACCGAATGAGTTAGAATGGATCATACGAATGAATTAGAATGGATCGCACGAATGAATTAGAATAGATTGTGCGAATGAATTAGAATGGATCGTACGAATGGATTAGAATGGATCGTACGAATGAATTAGAATGGATCGTACAAATGAATTAGAAAGATTACATTTGTGAGAATGAATTAGAATGGATCGTACGAATGGATTAGAATGGATCGTACGAATGGATTAGAATGGATCGTACGAATGAATTAGAATGGATCATACAAATGAATTAGAAAGGTTACATTCGTGAGAATGAATTAGAATGGATCGTACGAATGAATTAGAATAGATCATGCGAATGAATTTGAATGGGTCGTACGAATGAATTAGAATGGATCGAACAAATGAATTAGAATGGATACATTCGAGCGAATGAATTAGAATAGATCGTAGGAATGAATTAGAATGGATCATACGAATGAATTAGAATGGATCGTGCGAATGAATTAGAATGGATTGTACGAATGAATTAGAATGGATACATTCGTGCATGAATTTAAATGGATCGTACGAATGAATTAGAATGGATCGTACGAATGGATTAGAATGGATCGTACGAATGGATTAGAATGGATACATTTGTGCGATGAATAAGAATGGAGTGTACGAATGAATTAGAATGAAGCGTACGAATGAACTAGAATGGATACATTCGTGCGAATGAATTAGAACGGATTATATGAAAGAATTAGAATGGATCGTGCGAATGAATTAGAATGGATCGTGCGAACGAATTAGAATGGATCGTACGAACAAATTAGAATGGATCGTACGAACGAATTAGAATGGATCGTAAGAATGAATTAGAATGGATATATTCGTACGATCCATTCTAATTCATTCGTACGATCCATTCTTATTCATTAGTACGATCCATTCAAATTCACTCGCATGATCCATTCTAATTCATTCGTACGATCCATTCTAATTCATTCTCACGAATCTAACCTTTCTAATTCATTTGTATGATCCATTCTAATTCATTCGTACGATCTATTCTAATTCATTCGCACGATCCATTCTAATTAATTCTTCCGATCCATTCTAATTCATTCACACGAATATATCCACTCTAATTCATTCGTACGATCCATTCAAATTCATTCGCATGATCCATTCTAATTTATTCGTATGATTCATTGTAATTCATTCGTACGATCCATTCTAATTCATTTGCACGAATGTAACCATTCTAATTCATTCGTACGATCCATTCTAATTCATTCCTACGATCCATTCTAATTCATTCACACGAATGTAACCATTCTAATTCATTCGTACGATCCATTCTAATTCATTCCTACGATCCATTCTAATTCATTCGCATGAATGTATCCATTCTAATTCATATCCATTCGAGCGAATGAATTAGAATAGATCGTAGGAATGAATTAGAATGGATCATACGAATGAATTAGAATGGATCGTGCGAATGAATTAGAATGGATTGTACGAATGAATTAGAATGGATACATTCGTGCATGAATTTAAATGGATCGTACGAATGAATTAGAATGGATCGTACGAATGGATTAGAATGGATCGTACGAATGGATTAGAATGGATACATTTGTGCGATGAATAAGAATGGAGCGTACGAATGAATTAGAATGAAGCGTACGAATGAACTAGAAAGGATACATTCGTGCGAATGAATTAGAACGGATTATATGAAAGAATTAGAATGGATCGTGCAAATGAATTAGAATGGATCGTGCGAACGAATTATAATGGATCGTAGGAACAAATTAGAATGGATCGTACGAACGAATTAGAATGGATCGTAAGAATGAATTAGAATGGTTACATTCGTACGATCGATTCTAATTCATTCGTACGATCCATTCTTATTCATTCGTACGATCCATTCAAATTCACTCGCATGATCCATTCTAATTCATTCGTACGATCCATTCTAATTCATTCCCACGAATCTAACCTTTCTAATTCATTTGTATGATCCATTCTAATTCATTCGCACGATCTATTCTAATTCATTCGCACGATCCATTCTAATTAGTTCTTCCGATCCATTCTAATTCATTCGCACGAATATATCCACTCTAATTCATTCGTACGATCCATTCAAATTCATTCGCACGATCCATTCTAATTCATTCGTATGATTCATTGTAATTTATTCGTACGATCCATTCTAATTCATTTGCACGAATGTAACCATTCTAATTCATTCGTACGATCCATTCTAATTCATTCCTACGATCCATTCTAATTCATTCGCACGAATGTAACCATTCTAAATCATTCGTACGATTTATTCTAATTCATTCCTACGATCCATTCTAATTCATTCGCATGAATGTATCCATTCTAATTCATTTGCACGATCCATTCTAATTCATTCCTATGATCCATTCTAATTCATTCGTACGATCCATTCTAATTCATTCGCACGAATGTATCCATTCTAATTCATTCGCACAAATGTATCCATTCTAATTCATTCGTACGATCCATTCTTATTCATTCATACGATCCATTCTAATTCATTTGCACGATCCATTCTAATTCATTCCTATGAATTAGAATGGATACATTCGAGCAAATGAATTAGAATAGATCGTAGGAATGAATTAGAATGGATCATACGAATGAATTAGAATGGATCATGCGAATGAATTAAAATGGATCGTACAAATGAATTAGAATGGATCATAGGAATGAATTAGAACGATCTATTCTAATTCATTCGCTCGAATGTATTAGAATGGATCGTACGAATGACTTAGAATGGATCGTACAAATGAATTAGAATGGATCGTACAAACGAATTAGAATGGATCGTATGAACAAATTAGAATGGAACGTACGAATGAATTAGAATGGATACATTCGAGCGAATGAATTAGAATGGATCGTACGAATGAATTAGAATGGATCGTACGAATGAATTAGAATGGATCATGTGAATGAATTAGAATGGATCGTACGAATGAATTAGAATAGATCGTGTGAATAAATTAGAATGTATCATACGAATGAATTAGAATAGATATATTCATACGAATGAATTAGAATGTATCGTACGAATGAATTAGAATGGATCGTACGAATGGATTAGAATGGATCGTGCGAATGAATTAGAATGGATCGTACAAATGAATTAGAATGGATCGTATGAACGAATTAGAATGGATCGTACAAACGAATTAGAAAGGTTACATTTGTGAGAATGAATTAGAATGGATCGTACGAATGAATTAGAATGGATCGTACGAATGGATTAGAATGGATCGTACGAATGAATTAGAATGGATCGTACGAATGAATTAGAATGGATACATTCAAGCGACTGAATTAGAATGGATCATACGAATGAATTTGAATGGATCGTAGGAATAAATTAGAATGGATCGTACGAATGAATTAGAATGATTGTATTCATGCGAATGAATTAGAATAGATCGTGCGAATGAATTAGAATGGATCGTACGAATGAATTAGAATGGATCCACCGAATGAGTTAGAATGGATCATACGAATGAATTAGAATGGATCGTACGAATGAATTAGAATGGATCATGCGAATGAATTAGAATGGATCGTGCGAATGAATTAGAATGGATCATACGATTCATTCTAATTCATTCGTACGATCCATTCTAATGCATTCGTACGATTCATTCTAATTCATTCGTATGATCCATTCTAACTCATTCGGTGGATCCATTCTAATTCATTCGTACGATCCATTCTAATTCATTTGCACGATCCATTCTAATTTATTCGTACGATCTATTCTAATTCATTCGCTCGAATGTATCCATTCTAATTCATTCGTACGATCCATTCTAACTCATTCGTATGATCAATTCTAATTCATTCGTACGATCCATTCTAATCCATTCGTACGATCCATTCTAATCCATTCATACGATCCATTCTAATTCATTCGCACGATCCATTCTAATTCATTCGTACGATCTATTCTAATTCATTTGTACGATCCATTCTAATTCATTCGTACGATCCATTCTAATCCATTCGTACGATCCATTTTAATTCATTCGCACAAAAGTATCCATTCTAATTCATTTGCACGATCCATTCTAATTCATTCCTATGATCCATTCTAATTCATTCGTACGATCCATTCTAATTCATTCGCTCGAATGTATCCATTCTAATTCATTCGTTCGATCCATTCTAATTCATTCGTATGATCCATTCTAATTCTTTTGCATGAATGTATCCATTCTAATTCATTTGCACGATCCTTTATTATTCATTCCTATATATGATCCATTCTAATTCATTCGTATGATCCATTCTAATTCATTTGCTCGAATGTATCCATTCTAATTCATTCGTACGATCCATTCTAATTCATTCGTACGATCCATTCTAATTCATTCTCATGAATGTAACCTTTCTAATTCATTTGTATGTATCCATTCTAATTCATTCGTACGATCCATTCTAAGTCACTCGCACGATCCATTCTAATTCATTCCTACGATCCATTCTAATTCATTCGCACGAATGTATCCATTCTAATGCATTAGTACGATTCATTCTAATTCATTCGCACGATCTATTCTAATTCATTCGTATGATCCATTCTAATTCATTCGTCCGATCCATTCTAGTTCATTCGTATGATCCATTCTAATTCATTCGCACAATCTATTCTAATTCATTCGTACGATCTATTCTATTTCATTCGTATGATCCATTCTAACTCATTCGGTGGATCCATTCTAATTCATTCGTATGATCCATTCTAATTCATTCGCACGATCCATTCTAATTTATTCGTACGATCCATTCTAATTCATTCGTACGATCTATTCTAATTCATTCGCATGATCCATTCTAATTCATTCATACGATCCATTCTAATTCATTCGTACGATCCATTCTAATTCATTCGTACGAATGTATCCATTCTAATTCATTCGCACGATCTATTCTAATCCATTCGTACGATCCATTCTAATTCATTTGTACGATCCATTCTAATTCATTCGTACGATCCATTCTAATCCATTCGTGCGATCCATTCTAATCCATTCATACGATCCATTCTAATTCATACGCACGAATGTAACCATTCTAATTCATTCGTACGATCCATTCTAATTCATTCCTACGATCCATTCTAATTCATTCGCACGAATGTATCCATTCTAATTCATTTGCACGATCCATTCTACTTCATTCTTATGATCCATTCTAATTCATTCGTACGATCCATTCTAATTCATTCGCTCGAATGTATCCATTCTAATTCATTCGTACGATCCATTCTAATTAGTTCATACGATCCATTCTAATTAGTTCATACGATCCATTCTAATTCGTTCGTACGATCCATTCTAATTCGTTCGTACGATCCATTCTAATTCATTCGTACGATCCATTCTAATTCATTCGCACGATCCATTCTAATTCATTCGCACAAATGTATCCATTCTAATTCATTCGTATGATCCATTCTAATTCATTCGCACAAATGTAACCTTTCTAATTCATTTGTATGATCCATTCTAATTCATTCGTACGATCCATTCTAATTCTTTCGTACGGTCCATTCTAATTCATTCGCATGATCTATTCTAATTCATTCGTACAATCCATTCTAATTTATTCGTACGATCCATTCTAATTCATTCGCACTATCCATTCTAATTCATTCGTACGATACATTCTAATTCATTCGTACGATACATTCTTATTCATTCGTACAAATGTATCCATTCTAATTCATTCGTACGATCCATTCTAACTCATTCATGCAATCTATTCTAATTCATTCGCATGAATGTATCCATTCTAATTCATTCGCACAATCCAATCTAATTCAAACTTATGATCCATTCTAATTCATTCACATGATGTATTCTAATTCATTCGAGCGAATGAATTAGAATGGATCGTACGAATGAATTAGAATGGATCGTGCGAATGAATTAGAATGGATCGTACGAATGAATTAGAATGGATACATTTGTGCGAATGAATTAGAATGGATCGTACGAATGAATTAGAATGGATCATACGAATGAATTAGAATGGATCGTGCGAATGAATTAGAATGGATCGTACGTTTGAATTAGAATGGATTGTACGAATGAATTAGAATAGATCGTGCGAATGAATTAGAATGGATCGTGAGAATGAATTAGAATGAATCGTATGAATGAATTAGAATGGATCATACGAATGAATTAGAATGGATCATGAGAATGAATTAGAATAGATCGTACGAATGAATTAGAATGGATCGTGCGAATGAATTAGAATGGATCATACAAATGAATTAGAAAGGTTACATTCGTGAGAATGAATTAGAATGGATCGTACGAATGAATTAGAATGGATCATGCGAATGAATTTGAATGGATCGTACGAATGAATTAGAATGGATCGAACGAATGAATTAGAATGGATACATTCGAGCGAATGAATTAGAATAGAGCATAGGAATGAATTAGAATAGATCGTAGGAATGAATTAGAATGGATCATACGAATGAATTAGAATGGATCGTGCGAATAAATTAGAATGAATCGTACGAATGCATTAGAATGGATCGTAAGAATGAATTAGAATGAATCGTACGAACGAATTAGAATGGATCGTACAAACATATTAGAATGGATCGTATGAACAATTAGAATGGATCGTACGAATGAATTAGAATGGATACATTCGAGCGAATGAATTAGAATGGATCGTATGAATGAATTAGAATGGATCATAGGAATGAATTGGAATGGATCGTGCAAATGAATTAGAATGGATACATTCGTGCGAATGAATTAGAATAGATCATACGAATGAATTAGAATGGATCATACGAATGAATTAGAATGGATCGTGCGAATGAATTAGAATGAATCGTACGAATGAATTAGAATGGATCGTACGAACGAATTAGAATGGATACATTTGTGCGAATGAATTAGATTACATTCGTGCGAATGAATTAGAATGGATCGTAGGAATGAATTAGAATGGATCATACGAATGAATTAGAATGGATCGTACGAATGAATTAGAATGGATCCACCGAATGAGTTAGAATGGATCATACGAATGAATTAGAATGGATCGCACGAATGAATTAGAATAGATTGTGCGAATGAATTAGAATGGATCGTATGAATGAATAAGAATAGATCATACGAATGAATTAGAATGGATCGTGCGAAAGAATTTGAATGAATCGTACGAATGCATTAGAATGGATCGTACGAATGAATTAGAATGAATCGTACGATCCATTATAATTCATTTGTATGATCCATTCTAATTCATTCGCACGATCCATTCTAATTCATTTGTATGATCCATTCTAATTCATTCGTATGATCAATTCTAATTCATTCGTACAATCCATTCTAATTCAGTCGCATGAATGTATCATACGAATGAATTACAATGGATCATGCGAATGAATTAAAATGGATCGTACAAATGAATTGGAAAGGATCGTACGAATGAATTAGAATACATCATGTGAATGAATTAGAATGGATCGTACGTTTGAATTAGATTGGATTGTGCAAATGAATTAGAATGGATACATTCGTGCGAATAAATTAGAATAGATCTTATGAATGAATTAGAATGGATCGTACGAATGAATTAGAATGGATACATTTGTACGAATGAATTAGAATGGATCGTACGAATGAGTTAGAATAGATCATACGAATGAATTAGAATGGATCCTACGAATGAATTAGAATGGATTGTGCGAATGAATTCGAATGGATCGTATGAATGAATAAGAATAAATCGTACGAATGAATTTGAATGGATTGTACGAATGAATTAGAATGGATCGTACGAATCAATTAGAATGGATCATGCGAATGAATTAGAATAGATCGTACGAATGAATTAGAATGGATTGTACAAATCAATTAGAATGGATCGTGCGAATGAATTAGAATGGATTGTACGAATGAATTAGAATGGATCCACCGAATGAGTTAGACTGGATCATACGAATGAATTAGAATGGATTGTACGAATGAATTAGAATGGATTGTGCGAATGAATTAGAATGGATCATGCGAGTGAATTTGAATGGATCGTACGAATGAATTAGAATGGATCAAACGAATAAATTAGAATGGATACATTCGAGCGAATGAATTAGAATGGATCATACGAATGAATTATAATGGATCGCATGAAGTAGAAAGGTTACATTTGTGAGAATGAATTAGAATGGATCGTACGAATGAATTAGAATGGATCATACGAATGAATTAGAATGGATCGTGCGAAAGAATTAGAATGGATCGTACGAATGAATTAGAATAGATCATAGGAATGAATTAGAATGGATCGTGCGAATGAATTAGAATGAATCGTACGAATGAATTAGAATGGATCGTAAGAATGAATTAGAATGGATCGTGCGAATGAATTAGAATGGATCGTACGAAAGAATTAGAATGGATCGTGCGAATGAATTAGAATGGATCATACAAATGAATTAGAAAGGTTACATTCGTGAGAATGAATTAGAATGGATCATACGAATGAATTAGAATGGATCATGCGAATGAATTTGAATGGATCGTACGAATGAATTAGAATGGATCGAACGAATGAATTAGAATGGATACATTCGAGCGAATGAATTAGAATAGATCATAGGAATGAATTAGAATGGATCAAAGGAATGAATTAGAATGGATCGTGCGAATGAATTAGAATGGATTGTACGAATGAATTAGAATGGATACATTCGTGCGAATGAATTAGAATGGATCGGACGAATGAATTAGAATGGATCGTACGATTCATTCTAATTCATTCGTATGATCCATTCTAATGAATTCGTACGATTCATTC
Organism: Chamaelirium japonicum; assembly: GCA_947650365.1. Taxonomy (NCBI): domain Eukaryota; kingdom Viridiplantae; phylum Streptophyta; class Magnoliopsida; order Liliales; family Melanthiaceae; genus Chamaelirium; species Chamaelirium japonicum. The sequence goes on along the minus strand of OX393558.1, from coordinate 71,820,938 downwards.
TAATTCATTCGCACTATCCATTCTAATTCATTCGTACGATCCATTCTAATTCATTCGCACGATCCATTCTAATTCATTCGTACAATCCATTCTAATTCATTCATATGATCCATTCTAATTCATTCGTACGATCCATTCTAATTCATTCGCACTAATGTATCCATTCTAACACATTCGTACGATCCATTCTAATTCATTCATACGATCCATTCTAATTCATTCGTACGATCCATTCTAATTCATTCTCACAAATGTAACCTTTCTAATTCATTTGTATGATCCATTCTAATTCATTCGTACGATCCATTCTAATCCATTCGTACGATCCATTCTAATCCATTCGTACGATCCATTCTAATTTATTCGTACGATCCATTCTAATTCATTCTCACAAATGTAACCTTTCTAATTCATTTGTACGATCCATTCTAATTTATTCGTACGATCCATTCTAATCCATTCGTACGATCCATTCTAATCCATTCATACGATCCATTCTAATACATTCGAATGATCCATTCAAATTCTTTCGTACGATCAATTCTAATTCATTCGTATGAACCATTCTAACACATTCGGTGGATCCATTCTAATTCATTTGTACGATCCATTCTAATTCATTCGCACGATCCATTCTAATTCATTCGCACGATCCATTCTATTTCATTCGCACAAATGTATCCATTCTAATTCATTCGTACAATCCATTCTAATTCATTCGAATGATCCATTCTAATTCATTCGTACGATCCATTCTAATTCATTTGTACGATCCATTATAATTCATTCGCACGAATGTATCCATTCTAATTTATTTGTACGATCCATTCTAATTTATTCCTACAATCCATTCAAATTCATTCGTACGATCCATTCTTATTCATTCATACGATCCATTCTAATTTATTCACACAATCCATTCTAATTCATTCGTACGATCCATTCTAATTCATTCGCACGATCCATTCTAATTCATTCGTACGATCCATTCTAATTCATTCGCACGAATGTAACCATTATAATTCATTCGTACGATCCATTCTAATTCATTCCTACGATCCATTCTAATTCATTCGCACGAATGTATCCATTCTTATTCATTTGCACGATCCATTCTAATTCATTTCTATGATCCATTCTAATTCATTCGTACGATCCATTCTAATTCATTCGCTCGAATATATCCATTCTAATTCATTCGTGCGATCCATTCTAATTCGTTCATACGATCCATTCTGATTTGTTCGTACGATCCATTCTAATTCGTTCGTACGATCCATTCTAATTCATTCGCACGATCTATTCTAATTCATTTGCACGATCCATTCTAATTCATTCTCATGAATGTAACCTTTCTAATTCATTTGTATGATCCATTCTACTTCATTCGTACGATCCATTCTAATCCATTCGTACGATCCATTCTAATTCATTTGCACGATCCATTCTAATTCATTCCTATGATCCATTCTAATTCGTTCGTACGATCCATTAAAATTCATTCGTACGATGCAATCTAATACATTCGCACAAATGTATCTATTCTAATTCATTCGTACAATGCGTTCTAATCCATTCGTACGATCCATTCTAATCCATTCGTACGATCCATTCTAACTCATTCGGTGGATCCATTCTAATTCATTCGTACGATCCATTCTAATTCATTCGCACGATCCATTCTAATTTATTCGTACGATCCGTTCTAATTCATTCGTACGATCTATTCTAATTCATTCGCATGATCCATTCTAATTCATTCGTACGATCCATTCTAATTCATTCGTACAATCGATTCAAATTCATTCGTACGATGCAATCTAATTCATTCGCACAATCTATTCTAATTCAGTCGCATGAATGTATCATACGAATGAATTACAATGGATCATGCGAATGAATTAAAATGGATCGTACATATGAATTGGAATGGATCGTACGAATGAATTAGAATACATCATGTGAATGAATTAGAATGGATCGTACGTTTGAATTAGATTGGATTGTGCAAATGAATTAGAATGGATACATTCGTGCGAATGAATTAGAATAGATCTTATGAATGAATTAAAATGGATCGTACGAATGAATTAGAATGGATACATTTGTACGAATGAATTAGAATGGATCGTACGAATGAGTTAGAATAGATCATACGAATGAATTAGAATGGATCGTACGAATGAATTAGAATGGATTGTGCGAATGAATTAGAATGGATCGTATGAATGAATAAGAATGGATCGTACGAATGAATTTGAATGGATTGTACGAATGAATTAGAATGGATCGTACGAATGAATTAGAATGGATCATGCGAATGAATTAGAATAGACCGTACAAATGAATTAGAATGGATCGTACAAATCAATTAGAATGGATCGTGCGAATGAATTAGAATGGATTGTACGAATGAATTAGAATGGATCCACCGAATGAGTTAGACTGGATCATACGAATGAATTAGAATGGATCGTACGAATGAATTAGAATGGATTGTGCGAATGAATTAGAATGGATCATGCGAGTGAATTTGAATGGATCGTACGAATGAATTAGAATGGATCGAATGAATGAATTAGAATGGATACATTCGAGCGAATGAATTAGAATGGATCATGCGAATGAATTATAATGGATCGCATGAAGTAGAAAGGTTACATTTGTGAGAATGAATTAGAATGGATCGTACGAATGAATTAGAATGGATCATACGAATGAATTAGAATGGATCGTGCGAAAGAATTAGAATGGATCGTACGAATGAATTAGAATAGATCGTAGGAATGAATTAAAATGGATTGTGCGAATGAATTAGAATGAATCGTACGAATGAATTAGAATGGATCGTAAGAATGAATTAGAATGGATCGTGCGAATGAATTAGAATGGATCGTACGAAAGAATTAGAATGGATCGTGCGAATGAATTAGAATGGATCATACAAATGAATTAGAAAGGTTACATTCGTGAGAATGAATTAGAATGGATCATACGAATGAATTAGAATGGATCATGCGAATGAATTTGAATGGATCGTACGAATGAATTAGAATGGATCCAACGAATGAATTAGAATGGATACATTCGAGCGAATGAATTAGAATAGATCGTAGGAATGAATTAGAATGGATCAAAGGAATGAATTAGAATGGATTGTGCGAATGAATTAGAATGGATTGTACGAATGAATTAGAATGGATACATTCGTGCGAATGAATTAGAATGGATTGGACGAATGAATTAGAATGGATCGTACGATTCATTCTAATTCATTCGTACGATCCATTCTAATGAATTCGTACGATTCATTCTAATTCATTCGAACTATCCATTCTAATTCATTCGTACGATCCATTCTAATTCATTCGCACGATCCATTCTAATTCATTCGTACAATCCATTCTAATTCATTCATATGATCCATTCTAATTCATTCGTACGATCCATTCTAATTCATTCGCACTAATGTATCCATTCTAACGCATTCGTACGATCCATTCTAATTCAATCATACGATCTATTCTAATTCATTCGTACGATCCATTCTAATTCATTCTCACAAATGTAACCTTTCTAACTCATTTGTATGATCCATTCTAATTCATTAGTACGATCCATTCTAATCCATTCGTACGATCCATTCTAATCCATTCGTACGATCCATTCTAATTTATTCGTATGATCCATTCTAATTCATTCTCACAAATGTAACCTTTCTAATTCATTTGTACGATCCATTCTAATTCATTCGTACAATCCATTCTAATCCATTCGTACGATCCATTCTAATCAATTCATACGATCCATTCTAATACATTCGAATGATCCATTCAAATTCTTTCGTACGATCCATTCTAATTCATTCGTATGATCCATTCTAACTCATTCGGTGGATCCATTCTAATTCATTCGCACGATCCATTCTAATTCATTCGCACGATCCATTCTATTTCATTCGCACAAATGTATCCATTCTAATTCATTCGTACAATCCATTCTAATTCATTCGCATGATCCATTCTAATTCATTCGTACGATCCATTCTAATTCATTTGTACGATCCATTATAATTCATTCGCACGAATGTATCCATTCTAATTTATTCGTACGATCCATTCTAATTCATTCGTACAATCCATTCAAATTCATTCGTACGATCCATTCTTATTCATTCATACGATCCATTCTAATTCATTCACACAATCCATTCTAATTCATTCGTACGATCCATTCTAATTCATTCGCACGATCCATTCTAATTCATTCGTACGATCCATTCTAATTCATTCGCACGAATGTAACTATTATAATTCATTCGTACGATCTATTCTAATTCATTCCTACGATCCATTCTAATTCATTCACACGAATGTATCCATTCTAATTCATTTCTATGATCCATTCTAATTCATTCGTACGATCCATTCTAATTCATTCGCTCGAATATATCCATTCTAATTCATTCGTGCGATCCATTCTAATTCGTTCATACGATCCATTCCAATTCGTTCATACGATCCATTCTAATTCGTTCGTACGATCCATTCTAATTCATTCGCACGATCTATTCTAATTCATTTGCGCGATCCATTCTAATTCATTCTCACGAATGTAACCTTTCTAATTCATTTGTGATCCATTCTAATTCATTCGTACGATCCATTCTAATCCATTCATACGATCCATTCTAATTCATTTGCACGATCCATTCTAATTCATTCCTATGATCCATTCTAATTCGTTCGTACGATCCATTCAAATTCATTCGTACGATGCAATCTAATTCATTCGCACAAATGTATCTATTCTAATTCATTCGTACAATGCATTCTAATCCATTCGTATGATCCATTCTAATCCATTCGTATGATCCATTCTAACTCATTCGGTGGATCCATTCTAATTCATTCATACGATCCATTCTAATTCATTCGCACGATCCATTCTAATTTATTCGTACGATCCATTCTAATTCATTCGTACGATCTATTCTAATTCATTCGCATGATCCATTCTAATTCATTCGTACGATCCATTCTAATTCATTCGTACAATCCATTCAAATTCATTCGTACGATGCAATCTAATTCATTCGCACAATCCATTCTAATTCAGTCGCATGAATGTATCATACGAATGAATTACAATGGATCATGCGAATGAATTAAAATGGATCGCACAAATGAATTGGAATGGATCGTACGAATGATTTAGAATACATCATGTGAATGAATTCGAATGGATCATACGTTTGAATTAGATTGGATTGTGCAAATGAATTAGAATGGATACATTCGTGCAAATGAATTAGAATAGATCTTATGAATGAATTAGAATAGATCGTACGAATGAATTAGAATGGATACATTTGTATGAATGAATTAGAATGGATCGTACGAATGAGTTAGAATAGATCATACGAATGAATTAGAATGGATCGTACGAATGAATTAGAATGGATTGTGCGAATGAATTAGAATGGATCGTATGAATGAATAAGAATGGATCGTACGAATGAATTTGAATGGATTGTACGAATGAATTAGAAAGGATCATACGAATGAATTAGAATGGATCATGCGAATGAATTAGAATAGACCGTACGAATGAATTAGAATGGATCCACCGAATGAGTTAGACTGGATCATACGAATGAATTAGAATGGATCGTACGAATGAATTAGAATGGATTGTGCGAATGAATTAGAATGGATCATGCGAGTGAATTTGAATGGATCATACGAATGAATTAGAATGGATCGAACGAATGAATTAGAATGGATACATTCGAGCGAATGAATTAGAATGGATCATGCGAATGAACTATAATGGATCGCATGAAGTAGAAAGGTTACATTTGTGGGAATGAATTAGAATGGATCGTACGAATGAATTAGAATGGATCATACGAATGAATTAGAATGGATCGTGCGAAAGAATTAGAATGGATCGTACGAATGAATTAGAATAGATCGTAGGAATGAATTAGAATGGATCGTGTGAATGAATTAGAATGAATCGTACAAATGAATTAGAATGGATCGTAAGAATGAATTAGAATGGATCGTGCGAATGAATTAGAATGGATCGTACGAAAGAATTAGAATGGATCGTGCGTATGAATTAGAATGGATCATACAAATGAATTAGAAAGGTTACATTCTTGAGAATGAATTAGAATGGATCATACGAGTGAATTAGAATGGATCATGCGAATGAATTTGAATGGATCGTACGAATGAATTAGAATGGATCGAACGAATGAATTAGAATGGATACATTCGAGCGAATGAATTAGAATAGATCGTAGGAATGAATTAGAATGGATCAAAGGAATGAATTAGAATGGATTGTGCGAATAAATTAGAATGGATTGTACGAATGAATTAGAATGGATACATTCGTGCGAATGAATTAGAATGGATCGGACGAATGAATTAGAATGGATCGTACGATTCATTCTAATTCATTCGTACGATCCATTCTAATGCATTGTACGATTCATTCTAATTCATTCGCACTATCCATTCTAATTCATTCGTACGATCCATTCAAATTCATTCGCACGATCCATTTTAATTCATTCGTACAATCCATTCTAATTCATTCATATGATCCATTCTAATTCATTCGTACGATCCATTCTAATTCATTTGCACTAATGTATCCATTCTAACGCATTCGTACGATCCATTCTAATTCAATCATACGATCCATTCTAATTCATTCGTACGATCCATTCTAATTCATTCTCACAAATGTAACCTTTCTAATTCATTTGTATGATCCATTCTAATTCATTCGTACGATCCATTCTAATCCATTCGTACGATCCATTCTAATCCATTCGTACGATCCATTCTAATTTATTCGTACGATCCATTCTAATTCATACTCACAAATGTAACCTTTCTAATTCATTTGTACGATCCATTCTAATTCATTCGTACGATCCATTCTAATCCATTCGTACGATCCATTCTAATCCATTCAAACGATCCATTCTAATCCATTCGAATGATCCATTCAAATTCTTTCGTACGATCCATTCTAATTCATTCGTAAGATCCATTCTAACTCATTCGGTGGATCCATTCTAATTCATTCGTACGATCCATTCTAATTCATTCGCACGATCCATTTTAATTCATTCGCAAGATCCATTCTATTTCATTCGCACAAATGTATCCATTCTAATTCATTCGTTCAATCCATTCTAATTCATTCGCATGATCCATTCTAATTCATTCGTACGATCCATTCTAATTCATTTGTACGATCCATTATAATTCATTCGCATGAATGTATCCATTCTAATTTATTCGTACGATCCATTCTAATTCATTCGTACAATCCATTCAAATTCATTCGTACGATCCATTCTTATTCATTCATACGATCCATTCTAATTCATTCACACAATCCATTCTAATTCATTCGTACGATCCATTCTAATTCATTCGCACGATCCATTCTAATTCATTCGTACGATCCATTCTAATTCATTCGCACGAATGTAACCATTCTAATTCATTCGTACGATCCATTCTAATTCATTCCTACGATCTATTCTAATTCATTCGCACGAATGTATCCATTCTAATTCATTTGCACGATCCATTCTAATTCATTTCTATGATCCATTCTAATTCATTCGTACGATCCATTCTAATTCATTCGCTCAAATATATCCATTCTAATTCATTCGTGCGATCCATTCTAATTTGTTCATACGATCCATTCTAATTTGTTCGTACGATCCATTCTAATTCATTCTCACGAATGTAACCTTTCTAATTCATTTGTATGATCCATTCTAATTCATTCGTACGATCCATTCTAATCCATTCGTACGATCCATTCTAATTTATTTGCACGATCCATTCTAATTCATTCCTATGATCCATTCTAATTCTTCGTATGATCCATTCAAATTCATTCGTAAGATGCAATCTAATTCATTCGCACAAATGTATCTATTCTAATTCATTCGTACAATGCGTTCTAATCCATTCGTACGATCCATTCTAATCCATTCGTACGATCCATTCTAACTCATTCGGTGGATCCATTCTAATTCATTCGTACGATCCATTATAATTCATTCGCACGATCCATTCTAATTTATTCGTACGATCCATTCTAATTCATTCGTACGATCTATTCTAATTCATTCGCATGATCTATTCTAATTCATTCGTATGATCCATTCTAATTCATTGGTACAATCCATTCAAATTCATTCGTACGATGCAATCTAATTCATTCGCACAAATGTATCTATTCTAATTCATTCGTACAATGCGTTCTAATCCATTCGTACGATCCATTCTAATCCATTTGTACAATCCATTCTAATTCATTCGCACGTATGTAAATATTTATGCGAATGAATTAGAATGGATCGTACGAATGAATTAGAATGGATCGTATGAATGAATTAGAATAGATCGTACGAATGGATAGGAATGGATACATTCGAGCGAATGAATTAGAATGGATCGTACGAATGAATTAGAATGGATCATAGGAATGAATTATAATGGATCGTGCAAATGAATTAGAATGGATACTTTCGTACGAATGAATTAGAATGGATCGTAGGAATGAATTAGAATGGATCGTACGAATGAATTAGAATGGTTACATTCGTGCGAATGAATTAGAATGGATCGTATGAATGAATTAGAATGGATCGTACGAATGAATTAGAATGGATCGTGCGAATGAATTAGAATGGATTGTACGAATGAATTAGAATGGATCGGACGAATGAATTAGAATGGATCGTACGAATGAATTAGAATGGATCATGCGAATGAATTAGACTGAATCGTACGAATGCATTAGAATGGATACATTCGTGCAAATGAATTAGAATGGATCGTACGAATGAATTAGAATGGATCGTGCGAATGAATTAGAATAGATCGTACGAATGAATTAGAATGGATACATTTGTGCGAATGAATTAGAATGGATCGTACGAATGAATTAGAATGGATCATACGAATGAATTAGAATGGATACATTCGAGCGAATGAATTAGAATGGATCGTACGAATGAATTAGAATGGATCATACGAGTGAATTAGAATGGATCGTACGAATGAATTAGAATGGATCGTGTGAATGAATTAGAATGGATCATGCGAATGAATTAGAATGGATCGTACGAACGAATTAGAATGGATCGAACGAACGAATTAGAATGGATCGTACGAACGAATTAGAATGGATCGTACGAATGAATTAGAATGGATACATTCAAGCGAATGAATTAGAATGGATCATACGAATGAATTAGAATGGATCATAGTAATGAATTAGAATGGATCATGCAAATGAATTAGAATGGATCGTGCAAATGAATTAGAATGAATCGTACGAATGAAATAGAACGGATCCGTGCGAATGAATTAGAATGGATCGTACGAATGAATTAGAATGGATACATTCGAGCGAATAAATTATATTGGATCGTACGAATGAATTAGAATGGATCGTACGAATGAATTAGAATGGAGCATACGAATAAACTAGAATGGATACATTCGTGCGAATGAATTAGAATGGATCATATGAAAGAATTAGAATGGATCATGCGAATGAATTAGAAAGGATCATACGAATGAATTAGAATGGATATATTCGTGCGAATGAATTAGAATGGATCGTACGAATGAATTAGACTGGATCGTACGAATAAATTAGAATGGATACATTCATGCAAATGAATTAGAATGGATCGTACGAATGAATTAGAATGGATCATACGAATGAATTAGAATGGATCGTACGAATGAATTAGAATAGATCGTACGAATGAATTAGAATGGTTACATTCGTGCGAATGAATTAGAATAGATCATCTGAATGAATTAGAATGGATCGTATGATTGAATTAGAATGGATACATTTGTGCGAATGAATTAGAATGGATCGTACGAATGAATTAGAATGAATCATACGAATGATTTAGAATGGATCTTACGAATGATTAGAATGGATCATAGGAATGAATTAGAATGGATCGTACGAATGAATTAGAATGGTTACATTCGTGCGAATGAATTAGAATGGATCATACGAATGAATTAGAATGGATCGTACAAATGAATTAGAATGGTTACATTTGTGCGAATGAATTAGAATGGATCGTACGAATGAATTAGAATGGATCATGCGAATGAATTAGAACGGATCCTACAAATGAATTAGAATGGATCGTGGGAATGAATTAGAATGGATCGTACGAATGAATTAGAATGGATACATTTGTACGAATGAATTAGAATGGATCGTGCGAATGAATTATAATGGATCGTACGAATGAATTATAATGGATCGTACGAATGAATTAGAATGGATCTTGTGATTGAATTAGAATAAATCGTACGAATGAATTAGAATGGATACATTCGTGCGAATGCACTAGAATGGATACATACATTCATGCGAATGAATTAGAATGGATCGTATGAATGAGTTAGAATGGATCGTATGAATGAATTAGAATGGATTGCATGAATGAATTAGAATGGATCATACGAATGAATTGGAATGTATTGTACGAATGAATTAGAATGAATACATTCATGCAAATGAATTAGAATGGATCGTACGAATGAATTAGAATGGATCATACGAATGAATTAGAATGGATCGTGCGAATGAATTAGAATGGATTGTGCGAATGAATTAGAATGGATACATTCATACAAATGAATTAGAATGGATCAAGCGAATGAATTAGAATGGATCGTACGAATGAATTAGAATGGGTACATTTGTGCGAATGAATTAGAATGGATCGTACGAATGAATTAGAATGAATCATACAATTGAATTAGAATGGATCATACGAATGAATTAGAATACATCATGTGAATGAATTAAAATGGATCGTACGTTTGAATTAGATTGGATTGTGCGAATGAATTAGAATGGATACATTCGTGCGAATGAATTAGAATAGATCATATGAATGAATTAGAATGGATCGTACGAATGAATTAGAATGGATACATTTGTATGAATGAATTAGAATGGATCGTACGAATGAATTAGAATGGATCGTACGAATGAATTAGAATGGATAGTGCGAATGAATTAGAATGGATCGTACGAATGAATTAGAATGGATCATGCGAATAAATTTGAATGGATCGTATGAATGAATTAGAATGGCTCGAATGAATGAATTAGAATGGATACATTCGAGTGAATGAAATAGAATAGATCGTAGGAATGAATTAGAATGGATCATACGAATGAATTAGAAAGGATCGTGCGAATGAATTAGAATGAATCGTACGAATGAAATAGAACGGATCCGTGCGAATGAATTAGAATGGATCGTACGAATGAATTAGAATGGATACATTCGAGCGAATAAATTATAATGGATCGTACGAATGAATTAGAATGGATCGTACGAATGAATTAGAATGGAGCATACGAATAAACTAGAATGGATACATTCGTGCGAATGAATTAGAATGGATCATATGAAAGAATTAGAATGGATCGTGCGAATGAATTAGAAAGGATCATACGAATGAATTAGAATGGATATATTCGTGCGAATGAATTAGAATGGATCATACGAATAAATTAGACTGGATCGTACGAATAAATTAGAATGGATACATTCATGCAAATGAATTAGAATGGATCGTACGAATGAATTAGAATGGATCATACGAATGAATTAGAATGGATCGTACGAATGAATTAGAATGGATCGTACGAATGAATTAGAATGGTTACATTCGTGCGAATGAATTAGAATAGATCATATGAATGAATTAGAATGGATCGTATGATTGAATTAGAATGGATACATTTGTGCGAATGAATTAGAATGGATCGTACGAATGAATTAGAACGAATCATACGAATGATTTAGAATGGATCTTACGAATGATTAGAATGGATCATAGGAATGAATTAGAATGGATCGTACGAATGAATTAGAATGGTTACATTCGTGCGAATGAATTAGAATGGATCGTACAAATGAATTAGAATGGATCATACAAATGAATTAGAAAGGTTATATTTGTGCGAATGAATTAGAATGGATCGTACGAATGAATTAGAATGGATCATGCGAATGAATTAGAACGGATCGTACAAATGAATTAGAATGGATCGTGGGAATGAATTAGAATGGATCGTACGAATGAATTAGAATGGATACATTTGTATGAATGAATTAGAATGGATCGTGCGAATGAATTATAATGGATCGTACGAATGAATTATAATGGATCGTACGAATGAATTAGAATGGATCTTGTGATTGAATTAGAATAAATCGTACGAATGAATTAGAATGGATACATTCGTGCGAATGAACTAGAATGGATACATACATTCATACGAATGAATTAGAATGGATCGTATGAATGAGTTAGAATGGATCGTATGAATGAATTAGAATGGATTGCATGAATGAATTAGAATGGATTATACGAATGAATTGGAATGTATTGTACGAATGAATTAGAATGAATACATTCATGCAAATGAATTAGAATGGATCGTACGAATGAATTAGAATGGATCATACGAATGAATTAGAATGGATCGTGCGAATGAATTAGAATGGATTGTGCGAATGAATTAGAATGGATACATTCATACAAATGAATTAGAATGGATCAAGCGAATGAATTAGAATGGATCGTACGAATGAATTAGAATGGGTACATTTGTGCGAATGAATTAGAATGGATCGTACGAATGAATTAGAATGAATCATACAATTGAATTAGAATGGATCATACGAATGAATTAGAATACATCATGTGAATGAATTAGAATGGATCGTACGTTTGAATTAGATTGGATTGTGCGAATGAATTAGAATGGATACATTCGTGCGAATGAATTAGAATAGATCATATGAATGAATTAGAATAGATCGTACGAATGAATTAGAATGGATACATTTGTATGAATGAATTAGAATGGATCGTACGAATGAATTAGAATGGATCGTACGAATGAATTAGAATGGATAGTGCGAATGAATTAGAATGGATCGTACGAATGAATTAGAATGGATCATGCGAATGAATTTGAATGGATCGTATGAATGAATTAGAATGGCTCGAACGAATGAATTAGAATGGATACATTTGAGTGAATGAAATAGAATAGATCGTAGGAATGAATTAGAATGGATCATACGAATGAATTAGAATGGATCGTGCGAATGAATTAGAATGGATTGTACGAATGAATTAGAATGGATACATTCGTGCGAATGAATTAGAATGGATCAGACGAATGAATTAGAATGGATCGTACGAATGAATTAGAATGGATCGTACGAATGAATTAGAATGGATCATGCGAATGAATTTGAATGGATCGTACGAATGAATTAGAATAGATCAAACGAATGAATTAGAATGGATACATTCGAGCGAATGAAATAGAATAGATCGTAGGAATGAATTAGAATGGATCATACGAATGAATTAGAATGGATCGTGCGAATGAATTAGAATGGATTGTACGAATAAACTAGAATGGATACATTTGTGCGAATGAATTAGAATGGATCGGACGAATGAATTAGAATGGATCGTACGAATGAATTAGAATGGATCGTGCGAATGAATTAGAATGGATCGTACGAATGAATTAGAATAGATCGTGCGAATGAATTAGAATGAATCGTACGAATGCATTAGAATGGATACATTCGTGCGAATGAATTAGAATGGATCATACGAATGAATTAGAATGGATCGTGCGAATGAATTAGAATGGATCGTACGAATGAATTAGAATGGATCGTGCGAATGAATTAGAATGGATCGTACGTATGAATTAGAATGGATACATTTGTACGAATGAATTAGAATGGATCGTGCGAATGAGTTAGAATGGATCGTAAGAATGAATTATAATGGATTGTACGAATGAATTAGAATGGATCTTGAGATTGACTTAGAATAGATCGTACGAATGAATTAGAATGGATACATTCGTGCGAATGAACTAGAATGGATACATACATTCATGCGAATGAATTAGAATGGATCGTATGAATGAGTTAGAATGGATCGTATGAATGAATTAGAATGGATTGCATGAATGAATTAGAATGGATCATACGAATGAATTAGAATGGATCGTGGGAATGAATTAGAATGGATCGTGCGAATTAATTAGAATGGATATATTCGTACAAATGAATTAGAATAGATCGTGCGAATGAATTAGAATGGATCGTACGAATGAATTAGAATGGATACATTTGTGCGAATGAATTAGAATGGATCGTACGAATGAATTAGAATGAATCATACGAGTGAATTAGAATGGATCATACGAATGAATTAGAATACATCATGTGAATGAATTAGAATAGATCATACGTTTGAATAAGATTGGATTGTGCGAATGAATTAGAATGTATACATTCGTGCGAATGAATTAGAATACATCGTATGAATGAATTAGAATTGATCATATGAATGAATTATAATGGATACGTTTGTACGAATGAATTAGAATGGATCGTACGAATGAATTAGAACGGATCGTACGAATGAATTAGAATGGATAGTGCGAATGAATTAGAATGGATCGTACGAATGAATTAGAATGGATTGTACGAATGAATTAGAATAGATCGTGCGAATGAATTAGAATGGATACATTCATGCGAATGAATTAGAATAGATTGTGTGAATGAATTAGAATCGATCGTGCAAATGAACTAGAATGGATCGTACGAATGAATTAGAATGGTTACATTCATGCAAATGAATAAGAATGAATCGTACGAATGAATTATAATGGATCGTACGAATGAATTAGAATGGATCGTACGAATGAATTAGAATGGATCATGCGAATGAATTAGAATGGATACATTCGTGCGAATGAAGTAGAATGGATTGTACGTATGAATTAGAATGGATCGTACGAATGAACAAGAATGGATACATACATTCATACGAATGTATTAGAATGGATCGTATGAAAGAGTTAGAATGGATCGTATGAATGAATTAGAATGGATTGCATTAATGAATTAGAATGGATCATACGAATCAATGGGAATGGATCGTACAAATGAATTAGAATGGATACATTCATGCAAATGAATTAGAATGGATCGTACGAATGAATTAGAATGGATATATTCATGCAAATGAATTAGAATGGATCGTACGAATGAATTAGAATGGATCATACGAATGAATTAGAATGGATCGTGCGAATGAATTAGAATGGATCGTGCGAATGAATTAGAATGAATCGTACAAATGAATTAGAATGGATACATTTGTGCAAATGAATTAGAAAGGGTCGTACGAATGAATTAGAATGAATCATACGAATGAATTAGAATGGATCAACGAATGAATTAGAATACATCATGTGAATGAATTAGAATGGTTCGTACGTTTGAATAAGATTGGATTGTGCGAATGAATTAGAATGGATATATTCGTGCGAATGAATTAGAATAGATCGTATGAATGAATTAGAATGGATCGTACGAATGAATTAGAATGGATACTTTGTACGAATGAATTAGAATGGATCGTACGAATGAATTAGAATGGATAGTGCGAATGAATTAGAATGGATCGTACGAATTAATTAGAATGGATTGTACGAATGAATTAGAATAGATCGTGCGAATGAATTAGAATGGATCGTATGAAAGAATTAGAATGGATCGTACAAATGAATTAGAATGGATCATACAAATGAATTAGAATCGATCGTGCGAATGAATTAGAATGGATCGTACGAATGAATTAGAATGGATACATTTATGCGATGAATAAGAATGGAGCGTACGAATGAATTAGAATGGAGCGTACAAATGAACTAGAATGGATACATTCGTGCGAATGAATTAGAATGGATCATATGAAAGAATTAGAATGGATCGTGTGAATGAATTATAATGGATCGTGCGAATGAATTAGAATGGATCGTACGAACGAATTAGAATGGATCGTACGAATAAATTAGAATGGATCGTACGAATGAATTAGAATGGATACATTCGTACGACCCATTCTAATTCATTCGTACGATCCATTCTTATTCATTCGTACGATCCATTCAAATTCATTCGAATGATCCATTCTAATTCATTTGTACGATCCATTCTAATTCATTCTCACGAATGTAATCTTTCTAACTCATTTGTATGATCCATTCTAATTCATTCGTACGATCCATTCTACTCCATTCGTACGATCCATTCTAATCTATTCGTACGATCCATTCTAATCCATTCGTACGATCCATTCTAATTTATTCTCACAAATGTAACCTTTCTAATTCATTTGTATGATCCATTCTAATCCATTCGTACGATCCATTCTAATCCAATCGTATGATCCATTCTAATTCATTCGTACGAATGTAACCATTCTAATTCATTCGTACGATCCATTCTAATTCATTCGTACGAATGTAACCATTCTAATTCATTCGCACCAATGTATCCATTCTAATTCATTTGCACGATCCATTCTAATTCATTCCTATGATCCATTCAAATTCATTCGTATGATCCATTCTAATTCATTCGCTCGAATGTATCCATTCTAATTCATTCGTACGATCCATTCTAATTCGTTCATACGATCCATTCTAATTCGTTTGTACGATCCATTCTAATTCGTTCGTACGATCCATTCTAATTCATTCGCACGATCCATTCTAATTCATTTGTACGATCCATTTTAATTCATTCGCATGATCCTTTCTAATTCATTCGTATGATACATTCGTGCGAATGAATTAGAATGGATCGTACGAATGAATTAGAATGGATCGTACGAATGAATTAGAATAGATCGTGCGAATAAATTAGAATGGATCATACGAATGAATTAGAATAGATATATTCATGCGAATGAAATAGAATGGATCGTACGAATGAATTAGAATGGATCGTCCGAATGAATTAGAATGGATCGTATAAATAAATTAGAATGGATCGTACGAATGAATTAAAATGGATACATTTGAGCGAATGAATTAGAATAGATCATACGATTGAATTTGAATGGATCGTACGAATAAATTAGATTGGATACATTTGTGCGATGAATAAGAATGGAGCGTACGAATGAATTAGAATGGAGCGTACGAATGAACTAGAATGGATACATTCGTGCGAATGAATTAGAATGGATCATATGAAAGAATTAGAATGGATCGTGCGAATGAATTAGAAAGGATCGTACGAATGAATTAGAATGGATATATTCGTGCGAATGAATCAGAATGGATCGTACGAATGAATTAGACTGGATCGTACGAATATATTAGAATGTATACATTCATGCAAATGAATTAGAATGGGTTGTATGAATGAATTAGAATGGATCATACGAATGAATTAGAATGGATCGTACGAATCGATTAGAATGGATCATACGAATGGATTAGAACGCATTGTACGAATGAATTAGAATAGATACATTTGTGCGAATAAATTAGATTGCATCGTACGAATGAATTTGAATGGATCGGACGAATAAATTAGAATGGATCGTACGAATGAATTAGAATGGATCATGCGAATGAATTAGAATAGATCGTACGAATGAATTAGAATGGATACATTCGAGCGATCCATTCTAATTCGTTCGTACGATCCATTCTAATTCATTCGCACGATCCATTCTAATTCATTTGTACGATCCATTTTAATTCATTCGCATGATCCATTCTAGTTCATTCGTATGATACATTCGTGCGAATGAATTAGAATGAATTGTACGAATAAATTTGAATGGATTGTACGAATGAATTTATAATGGATACATTCGTGTGAATGAATTAGAATGGAATGTAAGAATGTAATTAGAATGGATCGTACTAATGAATTAGAATGGATCCATTCGTGCGAATGAATTAGAATGGATCGTACGAATGAATTAGAATGGATCAAGCGAATGAATTAGAATTGATTGTACGAATGAATTAGAATAGATTGTGCGAATGAATTAGAATGGATCGTACGAATGAATTAGAATGGATCTTGGGAATGAATTAGAATGGATCGTACGAATGAATTAGAATGGATCGTGTGAAAGAATTAGAATAGATACATTTGTGCGAATGAATTAGATTGCATCGTACGAATGAATTTGAATGGATCGTGTGAATGAATTAGAATGGATCGTACGAATGAATTAGAATGGAAACATTCGGGCGAATGAATTAGAATGGATCGTACGAATGAATTAGAATGGATACATTCGTGCGAATGAATTAGAATGGATCGTACGAATGAATTAGAATGGATCGTACGAATGAATTAGAAGGGATCGTGCGAATGAATTAGAATTGATCGTACATACGAATTAGTTAAAATGGATCGTAGGAATGAATTAGAATGGATCGTACGAATGAATTAGAATGGATAGTGAGAATGAATTAGAATGGATCGTACGAATGAATTAGAATGGATACATTCGTGCGAATGAATTAGAATGGATTGTGCGGATGAATTAGAACGGATCGTGCGAATGAATTAGAATGGATCGTACGAACGAATTAGAATGGATCGTACGAACGAATTAGAATGGATCGTATGAACGAACTAGAATGGATCGTACGAATGAATTAGAATGGATACATTCGAGCGAATGAATTAGAATGGATCATACGAATGAATTAGAATGGATCATAGGAATGAATTAGAACGGATCGTGCGAATGAATTAGAATGGATCGTACGAATAAATTAGAATGGATACATTCGTGTGAATGAATTAGAATGGATCGTACGAATGAATTAGAATGGATCGTGCGAATGAATTTGAATGGATAGTGCGAATGAATGAGAATGGATCGTACGAATGAATTAGAATGGATACATTCGTGCGAATGAATTAGAATGGATCGTACGAATGAATTAGAATGGATCGTATGAATAAATTAGAATGGATACATTTGTGCGATGAATAAGAATTGAGTGTACGAATGAATTAGTATAGAGCATACAAATGAACTAGAATGGATACATTCATGCGAATGAATTAGAATGGATCATATGAAAGAATTAGAATTGATCGTGCGAATGAATTAGAAAGGATTGTACGAATGAATTAGAATGGATATATTCGTGCGAATGAATTAGAATGGATCGTACGAATGAATTAGACTGGATCGTACGAATAAATTAGAATGGATACATTCATGCAAATGAATTAGAATGGATCGTACGAATGAATTAGAATGGATCATACGAATGAATTAGAATGGATCGTACGAATGATTTGGAATGGATCATATGAATGAATTAGAATGGTTACATTCGTGCGAATGAATTAGAATGGATCGTACGAATGGATCGTACGAATGGATTAGAACGCATTGTACAAATGAAATAGAATAGATATATTTGTGCGAATGAATTAGATTGCATCGTACGAATGAATTTGAATGGATTGTACGAATGAATTAGAATGGATCGTACGAATGAATTAGAATGGATCATGCGAATGAATTAGAATAGATCGTACGAATGAATTAGAATGGATCGTACAAAAAAATTAGAATGGATCGTGCGAATGAATTTGAATGGATCGTACGAATGAATTAGAATGGATCCACCGAATGAGTTAGAATGGATCGTGCGAATGAATAAGAATGGATCGTATGAATGAATTTGAATGGATCGTATGAATGAATTAGAATGGATCGTGCGAATGAATTTGAATGAATCGTACGAATGCATTAGAATGGATCGTACGAATGAATTAGAATGAATCGTACGAACGAATTAGAATGGGTCGAATGAACGAATTAGATGGATCGTATGAACGAATTAGAATGGATCGTACGAATGAATTGGAATGGATACATTCGAGCGAATGAATTAGAATGGATCATACGAATGAATTAGACTGGATCATAGGAATGAATTAGAATGGATCGTGCAAATGAATTAGAATGGATACATTCGTGCGATTGAATTAGAATGGATCGTAGGAATAAATTAGAATGGGTAGTACGAGTGAATTAGAATGGTTACATTCGTGCGAATGAATTAGAATGGATCGTACGAATGGTTTAGAATGGATCGTATGAATGGATTAGAATGCATCGTACGAATGTATTAGAATGGATCGTACAAATGAATTAGAAAGGTTACATTTGTGAGAATGAATTAGAATGGATCGTACGAATGAATTAGAATGGATCATACGAATGGATTAGAATGGATCGTACGAAGGGATTAGAATGGATCGTACGAATGGATTAGACTGGATCGTACGAATGAATTAGAATGGATCATACAAATGAATTAGAGAGGTTACATTCGTGAGAATGAATTAGAATGGATCGTACGAATGAATTAGAATGGATCATGCGAATGAATTTGAATGGATCGTACGAATGAATTAGAATGGATCGAATGAATGAATTAGAATGGATACATTCGAGCGAATAAATTAGAATAGATCATAGGAATGAATTAGAATGGATCGTGCGAATGAATTAGAATGGATCGTGCGAATGAATTAGAATAGATTGTACGAATGAATTAGAATGGATACATTCATGCGAATGAATTAGAATGGATCGGATGAATTAATTAGAATGGATCGTACGAATGAATTAGAATGGATCATGCGAATGAATTAGAATGAATCGTACGAATGCATTAGAATGGATACATTCGTGCGAATGAATTAGAATGGATCGTACGAATGAATTAGAATGGATCGTGTGAATGAATTAGAATGGATCGTATGAATGAATTGGAATGGATCGTGCGAGATAATTAGAATGGATCGTACGAATAAATTTGAATGGATACATTTGTGTGAATGAATTAGAATGGATCGTACAAATGAATTAGAATGTGTCGTACGAATGAACTAGAATGGATACATTTGTATGAATGAATTAGAATGGATCGTGCGAATGAATTAGAATGGATCGTACGAATGAATTATAATGGATCGTACGAATGAATTAGAATGGATCTTGCGAATGAATTAGAATAGATCGTACGAATGAATTAGAATGGATCATGTGAATAAATTTGAATGGATCGTATGAATGAATAAGAATGGATCGTACGAATGAATTAGAATGGATCGTACGAATGAATTAGAATGGATCGTACAAATGAATTAGAAAGGTTACATTTGTGAGAATTAATTAGAATGGATCGTACGAATGGATTAGAATGGATCGTACGAATGGATTAGAATGGATCGTATGAATGGATTAGAATGGATCGTACGAATGAATTAGAATGGATCATATAAATGAATTAGAAAGGTTACATTCGTGAGAATGAATTAGAATGGATCGTACGAATGAATTAGAATAGATCGTACGAATGAATTAGAATGGATACATTCGAGCGAATGAATTAGAATGGATCGTACGAATGAATTAGAATGGATCATAGGAATGAATTAGAATGGATCATGCAAATGAATTAGAATGGATACATTCGTGCGAATGAATTAGAATGGATCGTAGGAATGAATTAGAATGGATCGTACGAATGAATTAGAATGGTTACATTCGTGCGAATGAATTAGAATGGATCGTACGAATGGATTAGAATGGATCGTACGATTGGATTAGAATGGATTGTACGAATGAATTAGAATGGATCATACAAATGAATTAGAAAGGTTACATTTGTGAGAATGAATTAGAATGGATCGTACGAATGGATTAGAATGGATCGTACGAATGGATTAGAATGGATCGTACGAATGGATTAGAATGGATCATACAAATGAATTAGAAAGGTTACATTCGTGAGAATGAATTAGAATGGATCGTACGAATGAATTAGAATGAATCGTACAAATGGATTAGAATGGATCGTACGAATGGATTAGAACGCATTGTACGAATGAATTAGAATAGATACATTTGTGCGAATGAATTAGATTGCATCCTACGAATGAATTTGAATGGATTGTACGAATGAATTAGAATGGATCGTACGAATGAATTAGAATGGATCATGCGAATGAAATAGAATAGATCGTACGAATGAATTAGAATGGATCGTGCGAACGAATTACAATGGATCGTATGAACGAATTAGAATGGATCGTACGAATTAGAATGGATACATTCGAGCGAATGAATTAGAATGGATCGTACGAATGAATTAGAATGGATCGTACGAATGAATTAGAATGGATCGTACGAATAAATTAGAATGGATCGTGCGAATGAATTAGAATGGATCGTACGAATGAATTAGAATGGATCCACCGAATGAATTAGAATGGATCGTACGAATGAATTAGAATGGATCGTACGAATGAATTAGAATGGATACATTCAAGCGAATGAATTAGAATGGATCGTACGAATGAATTAGAATGGATCATAGGAATGAATTAGAATGGATCGTGCAAATGAATTAGAATGCATTGTACGAATGAATTAGAATGGATCGTATGAATGAATTAGAATGGATCATACAAATGAATTAGAAAGGTTACATTCGTGAGAATGAATTAGAATGGATTGTACGATTGAATTAGAATGGATCGTATGAACGAATTAGAATAGATCGTACGAATGAATTAGAATGGATACATTCGAGCGAATGAATTAGAATGGATCGTACGAATGAATTAGAATGGATCATGCGAATGAATTTGAATGGATCGTATGAATAAATTAGAATGGATCATACGAATGAATTACAATGGATCGTGTGAATGAATTAGAATGAATCGTACGAATGCATTAGAATGGATCGTACGAATGAATTAGAATGGATCGTGCGAATATATTATACGAATGAATTAGAATGGATCGTACGAATGAATTATAATGGATCGTGCGAATGAATTAGAATCGAGCGTACGAATTAACTAGAATGGATCGTACGAATGAATTAGATCGTACGAAGGAATTAGAATGGGGCGTACGAATTAACTAGAATGGATACATTCGTGCGAATGAATTAGAATGGATCATATGAAAGAATTAGAATGGATCGTGCGAATGAATTAGAAAGGATCATACGAATGAATTAGAATGGATACATTCGTGCGAATGAATTAGAATGGATCGTACGAATGAATTAGACTGGATCGTACAAATAAATTAGAATGGATACATTCATGCAAATGAATTAGAATGGATCATACGAATGAATTAGAATGGATCATACAAATGAATTAGAATGGATCGTACGAATGAATCAGAATGGATCAAATGAATGAATTAGAATGGTTACATTCGTGCGAATGAATTAGAATAGATCGTATGAATGAATTAGAATGGATCGTACGAATGAATTAGAACGGATACATTTGTGCGAATAAATTAGAATGGATCGTACGAATGAATTAGAATGAATCATACAAATGATTTAGAATGGATCATACGAATGATTAGAATGGATCGTAGGAATGAATTAGAATGGATCGTACGAATGAATTAGAATAATTCGTACAAATGAATTAGAAAGGTTACATTTGTGCGAATGAATTAGAATGGATTGTACGAATGAATTAGAATGGATCATGCGAATGAATTAGAATAGATCGTACAAATGAATTAGAATGGATCGAGCGAACGAATTAGAATGGATCGTATGAATGAATTAGAATGGATCGTGCGAATGAATTAGAATGGATTGTACGAATGAATTAGAATGGATACATTCGTGCGAATGAATTAGAATGGATCGGATGAATTAATTAGAATGGATCGTACGAATGAATTAGAATGGATCATGCGAATGAATTAGAATGAATCGTACGAATGCATTAGAATGGATACATTCGTGCGAATGAATTAGAATGGATCGTACGAATGAATTAGAATAGATCGTGTGAATAAATTAGAATGGATCGTATGAATGAATTGGAATGGATCGTGCGAGATAATTAGAATGGATCGTACGAATAAATTAGAATGGATATATTTGTGCGAATGAATTAGAATGGATCGTACGAATGAATTAGAATGTATCGTACGAATGAATTAGAATGGATACATTTGTACGAATGAATTAGAATGGATCGTGCGAATGAATTAGAATGGATCGTACGAATGAATTATAATGGATCGTACGAATGAATTGGAATGGATCTTGCGATTGAATTAGAATAGATCGTACGAATGAATTAGAATGGATCATGTGAATAAATTTGAATGGATCGTATGAATGAATAAGAATGGATCATACGAATGAATTAGAATGGATCGTACGAATGAATTAGAATGGATCGTACAAATGAATTAGAAAGGTTACATTTGTGAGAATGAATTAGAATGGATCGTACGAATGGATTAGAATGGATCATACGAATGGATTAGAATGGATCGTATGAATGGATTAGAATGGATCGTACGAATGAATTAGAATAGATCATATAAATGAATTAGAAAGGTAAGATTCGTGAGAATGAATTAGAATGGATCGTCCAAATGAATTAGAATAGATCGTACGAATGAATTAGAATGGATACATTCGAGCGAATGAATTAGAATGGATCGTACGAATGAATTAGAATGGATCATAGGAATGAATTAGAATGGATCATGCAAATGAATTAGAATGGATACATTCGTGTGAATGAATTAGAATGGATCGTAGGAATGAATTAGAATGGATCGTACGAATGAATTAGAATGGTTACATTCGTGCGAATGAATTAGAATGGATCGTACGAATGGATTAGAATGGATCGTACGATTGGATTAGAATGGATCGTACGAATGAATTAGAATGGATCATACAAATGAATTAGAAAGGTTACATTTGTGAGAATGAATTAGAATGGATCGTACGAATGGATTAGAATGGATCGTACGAATGGATTAGAATGTATCGTACGAATGGATTAGAATGGATCGTACGAATGAATTAGAATGGATCATACAAATGAATTAGAAAGGTTACATTCGTGAGAATGAATTAGAATGGATCGTACGAATGAATTAGAATGAATCGTACAAATGGATTAGAATGGATCGTACGAATGGATTAGAATGCATTGTACGAATGAATTAGAATAGATACATTTGTGCGAATGAATTAGATTGCATCCTACGAATGAATTTGAATGGATTGTACGAATGAATTAGAATGGATCGTACGAATGAATTAGAATGGATCATGCGAATGAATTAGAATAGATCGTACGAATGAATTAGAATGGATCGTGCGAACGAATTAGAAAGGATCGTATGAACGAATTAGAATGGATCGTACGAATTAGAATGGATACATTCGAGCGAATGAATTAGAATGGATCGTACGAATGAATTAGAATGGATCGTACGAATGAATTAGAATGGATCGTATGAATAAATTAGAATGGATCGTGCGAATGAATTAGAATGGATCGTACGAATGAATTAGAATGGATCCACCGAATGAATTAGAATGGATCGTACGAATGAATTAGAATGGATCGTACGAATGAATTAGAATGGATACATTCGAGCGAATGAATTAGAATGGATCGTACGAATGAATTCGAATGGATCATAGGAATGAATTAGAATGGATCGTGCAAATGAATTAGAATGCATTGTACGAATGAATTAGAATGAATTAGAATGGATCGTACGAATGAATTAGAATGGATCATACAAATGAATTAGAAAGGTTACATTCGTGAGAATGAATTAGAATGGATTGTACGAATAAATTAGAATGGATCGTACGAATGGATTAGAATGGATCGTACGAATGGATTAGAACGGACCGTACGAATGGATTAGAATGGATCGCACGAATGAATTAGAATGGATCATACAAATGAATTAGAAAGGTTACATTCGTGAGAATGAATTAGAATGGATCATGCGAATGAATTAGAATAGATCGTACGAATGGATTAGAATGGATCATACGAATGGATTAGAATGGATCGTACGAATGAATTAGAATGGATCGTACAAATGAATTAGAAAGGTTACATTTGAGAGAATGAATTAGAATGGATTGTATGAATGAATTAGAATGGATCATGCGAATGAATTTGAATGGATCGTATGAATAAATTAGAATGGATCATACGAATGAATTACAATGGATCGTGTGAATGAATTAGAATGAATCGTCCGAATGCATTAGAATGGATCGTATGAATAAATTAGAATGGATCGTGCGAATAAATTATACGAATGAATTAGAATAGATCATCCGTATGATTTAGAATGGTTACATTCGTGCGAATGAATTAGAATGGATCATACGAATGGATTTGTACGATCCATTTTAATTCATTCGTACGATCCATTCTAATTCATTCGAACGATCCATTCTAATTCATTCCTACGATCCATTCTAATTCATTCGCACGTATGTATCCATTCTAATTCATTTGCACGATCCATTCTAATTCATTCCTATGATCCATTCTAATTCATTTGTACGATCTATTCTAATTCATTCGCTCGAATGTATCCATTCTAATTCATTCGTACGATTCATTCTAATTCATTCCTACGATCTATTCTAATTCATTCGTATGATCCATTTTTATTCATTCGCACAAATGTATCAATTCTAATTCATTCGTACATTCGTACGATCCATTCTAATTCATTCGTACGATCCATTCTAATTCATTCGCACAAATGTATCTATTCTAATTCATTCGTACGATCCATTCTAATGCATTCGTACGATCCATTCTAATTCATTCGCACTATCCATTCTAATTTATTCTAATTCATTCGCACGAATGTTTCTAATTCATTCACACGATCCATTCTAATTCATTCGTACGATCCATTCTAATTCATTCTTACGATTCATTCGCTTGAATTATAATGGATACATTTGTTTGATCCATTCTAACTCATTCGGTGGATCCATCGTACGATCCATACATTTGTACGAATGAATTAGAATGGATCGTACGAATAGATTAGAATGGATCGTACAAAAGAATTTGAATGGATCGTACGGTCCATTCTAATTCATTCGTACGATCCATTCTAATTCATTCGCTCGAATGTATCCATTCTAATTCATTCGTACGATCTATTCTAATTCGTTCATACGATCCATTCTAATTCGTTCGTACGATCTATTCTAATTCATTCGTACGATCCATTCTAATCCATTTGTATGACCATTCTAATTCATTCGTACAAATGAATGGATCGTATGATGGATCCACCGTATGAGTTAGAATGGATTATACGAATGAATTAGAATGGATCGTACGAATGAATTATAATGGATTGTGCGAATGAATTAGAATGGATCGTATGAATGAATTAGAATGGATCGTACGAATGAATTAGAATGGATCGTACGAATGAATTAGAATGGATCGTGCGAATGAATTAGAATCGATCGTACGAATGAATTAGAATGGATCGTACGAATGAATTAGATCGTACGAAGGAATTAGAATGGAGCGTACGAATTAACTAGAATGGATACATTCGTGCGAATGAATTAGAATGGATCATATGAAAGAATTAGAATGGATCGTGCGAATGAATTAGAAAGGATCATACGAATGAATTAGAATGGATACATTCGTGCGAATGAATTAGAATGGATCGTACGAATGAATTAGACTGGATCGTACAAATAAATTAGAATGGATACATTCATGCAAATGAATTAGAATGGATCATACGAATGAATTAGAATGGATCATACGAATGAATTAGAATGGATCGTACGAATGAATCAGAATGGATCAAATTAATGAATTAGAATGGTTACATTCGTGCGAATGAATTAGAATAGATCGTATGAATGAATTAGAATGGATCGTACGAATGAATTAGAACGGATACATTTGTGCGAATAAATTAGAATGGATCGTACGAATGAATTAGAATGAATCATACAAATGATTTAGAATGGATCATACGAATGATTAGAATGGATCGTAGGAATGAATTAGAATGGATCGTACGAATGAATTAGAATAATTCGTACAAATGAATTAGAAAGGTTACATTTGTGCGAATGAATTAGAATGGATTGTACGAATGAATTAGAATGGATCATGCGAATGAATTAGAATAGATCGTACGAATGAATTAGAATGGATCGAGCGAACGAATTAGAATAGATCGTATGAATGAATAATGACGGATCGTACGAATGAATTAGAATGGATACATTCGAGCGAATGAATTAGAATGGATCGTACGAATGAATTAGAATGGATCATAGGAATGAATTAGAATGGATCGTGCAAATGAATTAGAATGGATCGTGCGAATAAATTAGAATGAATCGTACGAATGAAATAGAACAGATCTGTGCGAATGAATTAGAATGGATCGTACGAATGAATTAGAATGGATACTGTTGGGGGTAGTCAAAAACCACATATCTTGGATAGCCCGTCCAGGAGTTGGAACCCTCGCAAGGAGCTCGCCTTTCCAGCTCGCAAGGAGCTCGCCCTCCAGCTCGCAAGGAGCTCGCCTTTTCAGCTCGCAAGGAGATCGCCCTCCAGCCCGCCAGGAGCTCGCCCTCTCAGCCCTTCAGGAGCTCGCCCCCACAGGGAGCTGGATGGACACCTTGTATCTGAGTACAGCTCGCACCTCCAGTCCCCACAATGACACGCCCAAATTCGATAAATGGCTTAGACAAAGAGCGCGAAGGAGCTTGCCCAAGCTCGTCCAGGAGCTCGCCATGCTCGCTCAGGAGCTCGCCTAGCTCGCACAGGAGCTCGCCCAAGCTCGTCCAGGAGCTCGCCATGCTCGCTCAGGAGCTCGCCTAGCTCGCACAGGAGCTCACCCAAGCTCGTCCAGGAGCTCGCCATGCTCACTCAGGAGCTCGCCATGCTCGCTCAGGAGCTCGCCATGCTCGCTCAGGAGCTCGCCTAGCTCGCACAGGAGCTCGCCCAAGCTCGTCCAGGAGCTCGCCATGCTCGCTCAGGAGCTCGCCTAGCTCGCACAGGAGCTCGCCCAAGCTCACCCAGGAGCTCGCCCATGCTTACTCATGAGCTCGCCAAAGCTCGCCTAGACCCCTGTTTATCGAAGAGGTTGCTCTCGCGAGGTCCAACTCTTGATAAATATGGGCGAAAGGACGGAGCAGTACCGGGCGAGCTGGCCTTTGCTTTTTCCCTGAGATCACCCCCAGTAAAAGCAGCATAAAGATTACCAGGTGTCGAGAACCCACTGAAGCTACGTGGACAATTGCAGTCCACGGAAGCCCGTCAGAGTCGGTTTGAGACCTCCTAGACTTGAACATTCTAGAAGATTCCCATGGCGGCAACAGAATAGCAGCTGCTGTCCCCCACTACTTCGTCAGACGAGCTAGACGACAAAGAATGTCAGGGGTCCAAATTCCAAGAACTGTCAGAAACTATTGAAGGCTAGCACGTGGGGGCCTAGAAGGTGCCGGAAAGAGCTTCCACGCGTCATAGCTCGATAGGTCGCCCATGTCTATAAATGCACACCCCCTGGCTCCAAAGTACAGGTTCGAAATCCCTTTCCCTACCACTTTGGTATACAACAGCTCTCCGTTGTGCTACCATCACTAACTTGAGCGTCGGAGGGTCTGCGCTCCTAAGGGAGCCAGCCGTTCTCACGTTTCTATTTTCTTGGTCTTACAGGTGGCTCGCAAGGACCAGGAAAAATCCCCCAAACATTTGGCGCCGTCTGTGGGATCTTCGACTGGTTCCTGTGAGAACGCCCACGACCACACGGTTGTGCGCCGACGGCCTTCATAACCCCAAAGATGGCTCCGGCGATAAGGGGGCGCAGGCGGACGAGGGCCCGTATGGGGTCTGTGCACAGCGAACCCCCCGCTGAGACTCCCCAGCCCCTTGTCCCGCTCAGTGACCAGCTCCTGTTGGAGATGTTGGCCACCCAGCGGGCAATGATGGAGGAGTTGACGCGTTTGCGTCAGGCTCCGGTGGCTAGCCGGCGGTCAGGACCTTCGAAGCCCGCGTCCCCCGCGCGACCTCCCGTCTCGTCGCGTCTGCCCACGACCGTCCCAGCATGGCGAACTTCCCGCCCGGAGCCCCCGGTTGAGAGGACGGCCGTGCGTGGAGCGAAGGAGACCCCGCTCACAAGGTTACAGAAGCTGGTAACCCAGCGGTCCAGCAACCAGGCGACCTCGCGCGCGACCATCCCTCGCCGACGTAGCCGGAGCGTCGACTCTGACGGGTCGGAGGCGAGGTCTCAAGAGAGGGATCGCGACCCGCACCATCGGCGACGAGGGAAAGAGCCCGCGGTGACTCTACCTTCCGAACCTCGAGAGGCGACGGCCTCCCACAGACCAACCGCCTCGCTGAAGGGATCCGCGCACGAGCAGCCAGGAGGCCGCCGATTGGTGGCTCCCGAGGGTCGCCGTGGGGTGGATCCGAACCTCCCTAGAGGGAGTGCACACGAGCGCCTAGGACCTGCGCAGCTGCCTTTGGGATTTCTCCCCGGGCACTGGCAGCGATCTAGTGCGCCAGTGGATTTACTGGAGGACCTCGCCGCCCACGGAGGAAGCTCGCCTTTCACCAGCGAGGTCCATCAAGGGGGTTTTCCGCACCACTGGACCCCCCCGAAGTTTGTATTGTTCGACGGGTCGCAAGATCCCGTCGACCATCTCTTGGCCTACAGGAAACTTCTATTTTTCCGGGACCAGGACCATGTCCTGTGTCGCGCGTTCCCAAGCAGTCTGACCGGATCGGCATTGAATTGGTTCCACAAGCTGCCGTCCGGCGTGATCCCCAACTTTCCAACTCTCTCTAGGCTATTCCTGGAGCAGTATCGCTGCAATAGGCAGCCCCCGAAGAGGATCGAATCTCTGTTTACTCTGGCCATGGGAGCTCGCGAAACGCTCCGATGCTTCGCAACGCGATTCCGAAGCGCTTACCTCGCTCTGGAAGACGCGGCGGGCCAGGATCGTACCGCGGTGAGTGCCTTCAGAAGCGCCCTCCCCGAGGGGGGCAAGCTTCATGACGCCTTAGTGATCAAGGACCCTCGCACAATGGTCGAACTATTCGCCCTGGTCCAGCAGCACATCAAGCTCGAAGACGCCGTGCTAGACCGAAAGGGAAAGGCAGTAGAGCAGCGACCTCCTCCGGCTTTGCGACCTCTTGTCGTTAAGGCCGTGGAGAGGAGGGAGGTGCCACTTACGGTACCCTTGCCCGGACCATCCGCAGCTCCTGCAGTACCGCCCGTTGAAGCACCCGCGGTGGTCGCTGGAAGGCCGGCGAACTGGCGCCTGCCTCCGGGACCCGGGGAGCGGGACTTCACCGTGCTGACCCACTCGCCGGGGCAAATTTTCCATCAGATTCGGAATGAGCCTTTCTTCCAGTACCCGCCACCCCTACAGGTCGGAGAGCCCGGTTCTACCGACAACTCGCGGCGGTGCGCTTTTCATCGAAGCCCTGGGCATCACACTAATAGATGCCGGGCTCTGAAAAACCACCTGGAGGATTTGGTCACCTTGGGGCATTTGAACCAGTTCATCTCGCCCCCGAGGAGGTTCGAGGTGATTCCAGAGCGAGCCCCTCGGGAGGGAGATCGCCCAGGACTCGCGGAGCCCGCCTTACCTCCGCCTCCCCCAGGAGGACCGGCGATCTGCCACACTATTAGCGGGCGGCTGAGCGGCCCCAGATCAAGTAATGAAGCCCGCCGGCGAGTAAGGGAGATGGAGCGGGCGCAGAAGGTATTTTCTGTCTCGCTAACTCCTACTTTACTTCGAACACCAAGGGTGGAAGCCCGCGATTTCCTCTGGTTTTCGGAGGACGACATGGCTGGGGTCGTCACGCCCCACAATGACCCCCTCGTCATACGCCTGATGATGGCAAACATCGAGGTGAGGCGGGCTCTGGTGGATTCAGGGAGCGCCGTTGACATCCTCTTTCTGTCGGCATACCTACGAATGGGTTTGAGACTCGCCGACTTGTCTCCCTCGACGAGCTCTCTCAGTGGATTCACCGGTGAGGTCGCCAAGGTAGCGGGAGAGATAACCCTTACCGTGACAGCGAGCCCGGAAGCTCGCCAAGTCCGCTTCGCGGTAGTCGACGGGAATTCAGCCTTTAACGCCATCCTTGGGCGGCCTTGGCTAAGGCAGATGAAGGCGGTGTCTTCACCCAACCATCAGGCCCTCAAATTTCCGACGACGAGCGGGGTCGTAGTCATTCGGGGAGATCAGGTAGCCGCAACCAGATGCGAGCAGGATGCTCCTCACCTCATGGACGTGGAGGTCGCCGAGGCCAAGAGGCCCGCACCCTCCTAGCAATTACCGCCCGGTACGAGCGAGCTCCTGGGGAGCCCGTTGGGGGCCTCCTCGCCTAAATCCCCTACTCCATCCTCGGGTGGGAGCGGTGTGGATCTTAAGTTGGAGGAAGGCCGCCTAACAACCCCCAAGAGAGGAAGTTTTTCGGTTGCCGAACCACTTCAAGAGATCGATATTGGCGGCAAAGAAGGGCCGAGAATTGTTAGTCTCGGGACCTCGTTAACCGAGGGCGAGGTCCTAGCCCTAACCAACTTGCTCAGGGAATACCGCGACGTATTTGCCTGGAGCTTCGCGGACATGCCAGGGATTGACCCGGAGGTCGCCTGTCATCGTCTGCACACCGTGAAGGAGTTCCCGCCGGTCAAGCAGAAAGCTCGGCATATACCTGCTGCGAAGTCCATTGCAGTGGCCGCAGAGATAGACAAGCTAGAGCGAGCTGGCTTCATACGTGAGGCACACTTCCCCGAGTGGATCTCCAACATTGTGGCGGTGCCTAAGAAGAGCGGAGCGGTCAGAGTGTGCATCGACTTCTCCGACCTCAACAAGGCATGCCCGAAGGACGGATTTCCTCTTCCGAGAATCGGCGCACTGGTCGACGCAGCTGTCGGATTCCGGGCTCTATCTTTCATGGATGGATACTCAGGGTATAACCAAATACCCCTCCATCCCGAGGATCAGGAGAAGACCGCCTTCTACTCCGGAGCGGGCTACCAGAAGCTATACTGCTATCGAGTGATGCCCTTCGGACTCAAGAATGCTGGAGCGACCTACCAAAGGTTAGTCACACAGATGTTTAAGAATCAGATCGGCAGAAATGTCGAGGTTTATGTTGACGACCTTCTGGTCAAAAGTCGAGAGCGAGGAGGGCATGTCGCCGACCTCCGCGAAACCTTCGAGATACTGAGAAAGTACCGAATGAGGCTGAACCCGGCGAAGTGCGCATTCGGAGTGACTTCGGGGAAATTCCTCGGGTACCTGGTCACCCACAGGGGGATCGAGGCCGACCCTGGGTAAATCCGAGCACTTGTCGAAATGCCCGCACCAAGAACCCAGCAGGAAGTCCAGAGATTGAGCGGGCGAATCGCCGCGCTTAATCGATTTATATCCAAATCCTCAGACAATTGCAGGCCTCTTTTCGAGCTGCTGCGAAAAGGAGCGAGCATTTGCTGGGATGAAAATTGCGAGCGCGCCTTTCAGAAGATCAAGGACTATCTCGCGAGCCCGCCTATCCTAGCGGCACCAAAAGATGGCGCCGAGCTTGGCGTGTATCTCGCGGTCACGGAGAACGCTGTAAGCGGGGTCCTGGTAGTGGAAGAAAAAAAGGTAGAGCGGCCTGTCTATTTTGTGAGCCACACGATGCTTCCTGCCGAGCTCCGGTATCGACCAATCGAGAAGGTCGCTTTGGCCTTGGTCCTTACCGCGAGGAAGCTTCACCCCTACTTCTCGGCGCATACCGTCAAAGTCATCACGGAGCACCCCCTGAAGAGCGCCCTCTCCAGGCCTTCGGTAGCCGGCAGGTTGTATCGATGGTCTGCCGAGCTCGCCGCCTATGGATTGGAGTATGTCCCTCGAGTTGCTGTCAAAGGGCAGGCTCTCGCTGATTTCTTGGCGGACTTCCCCATAGAAGAACCAGTCCAGTACCAGGAGGATGAGCCAACTGAGGCACACCCTGGGAAGGCGAGGTTCTTGGACAACCAAGGCGAGCGTCCTCCAAATGAGCGTCCAGAGGCGACGGGATGGGAATTGTTCATCGATGGATCCTCCAACGCTTTGGGGGCTGGGATCGGGGTCGCTTTGATCTCCCAAGAGGCGCTGCTCGAGAAATCAGTCCGACTGGATTTCGCCGCTACCAACAATGAAGCGGAGTACGAGGCGTTACTCGCTGGTCTGGAGCTCGCTCAAGAGGTAGGCGCCAAACGCTTGAAAGTCTTTAGTGATTCCCAGTTAATTATTTGCCAAATCAATGGGGAGTACGCCTCCCGGGATGCACGAATGGCGATCTACGTGGATCTGGTGAAGAGCAAGGCCGCGGAGTTCGAAAAGATCTCTTTCGAGCAAATTCCGCAAGCCGATAATAGGCGAGCTGATGCCTTGGCAAACGCCGCCTCCTTGCTGGGAACATCAGAAGCTCGGCAGATTCTCATTGAGGTCCAAAATCAGTCTCGGCTCCAGCTGGCGGAGCCCGCTGTTAACCAAGTTTCTGCCGACGTATCTCCTGGCGGGTGGATCGCTCCCATTCTTCGTTTTCTTCAGAAGGGCGAGCTTCCGGAGGATAGAGAGGAAGCCCGGCGAATGGAGAAATGTGTTGGTCGCTATCTCACTCGCTGGGATCGCCTTTTTCGAAGATCTTTCGGCGGGCCGAATCTTCGTTGCATCGAGAGCCCGGAGATCGAAGAAGTACTAAATTGCATCCACTCTGGCGAGCTGGGAAACCACGCTGGTGGGCGATCTCTAGCTGCGAAAGTTCGAAGGCAAGGATACTGGTGGCCCACTCTGGAGCAGGACGCTTTGAAGGCCGCCCAGAGGTGCATCCAATGCCAGAAGCACGCCACGACGAACCATATACCCGCAGAAGAACTTCACCCTCTGGCGAGCCCCTGGCCTTTCCAGCAATGGGGGTTAGACATTGTGGGACCTTTCCCTGTGTCTACCCGGCAGAAGAAATTCATCTTAGTAGCTACGGACTACTTCACCAAATGGGTGGAAGCGGTCCCGCTAGCTAAGATTGGTGAGAAACAAGTCAAGGACTTCCTTTGGAAGAATATCTTCTGCCGTTTTGGGCTGCCCCGAGTGCTCATCACCGACAATGGTCGCCAGTTCGACAATCGCTTGATCAGAAGCTTTTGTGTTGAATATGGAGTCGACCTAAGGTTCTCGTCCCCGAGGTACCCTCAAAGCAACGGGCAGGCCGAAGCTACGAACCGAGTAATCTTAGACAACCTCAAGAAAAGGTTGGAAGGAAAGAAAGGACTGTGGGAGCAGGGGCTCGACGGCGTGCTATGGGCTTATCGTACCACTCCACTTCGCTCAACCGACGAATCGCCTTTCAGCCTAACTTATGGGTGTGAAGCCGTGCTGCCCATCGAAGCCGAGCTGCCAACAGAAAGAAAGCTTGCTGCAGGTGAGGTCGATAACGACGCTCTGCTCGCCGACTCCCTCGACCAGCTCGAAAAAAGACGAGAACGCGCCAATCTACATCTCGCTGGATACCGACAAGAAATGAAGCGTGCTTACGACAAGAGAGTCCGCCATCGGGCATTCAAAGCCGGGGACATGGTGATGAGAAAGGTGTTCGCAAACACGCAGGAGCCTAATGCAGGGAAGCTCGCGGCGAACTGGGAGGGCCCCTACATAATACGCGAAGCGCATGGCTCGGGGGCTTACCAGTTGATGACCGCTGAAGGCGACCTGTTAGAGCGGCCTTGGAATGCTTTGCACCTTCGCAAGTTCTATGCCTAAGGAAATTTTTGTAAATTATCTTTTTTGAAGAGGTTATGAATGAATGATGGAGGTTCCAACAACGAGTTTAACCCAGAAGCTAGGCGTTGCAAGAGCTCGCCGATCTATAAGGCAGTCCGCCGTTGCGCGGACTTAAAGCAAGACCGGGATCCTCAGAGGCAGCCAGTGGGCGACCTTGAGCTTCCTGGGGCAGTCCGCCGTTGTGCGGACTTAAAGCAAGACCGGGATCCTCAGAGGCAGCTAGTGGGCGACCTTGAGCTTCCCGGGGCAGTCCGCCGTTGCGCGGACTTAAAGCAAGACCGGGATCCTCAGAGGCAGCCAGTGGGCGACCTTGAGCTTCCCGGGGCAGTCCGCCGTCATGCGGACTTAAAGCAAGATCGGGATCCTCAGAGGCAGCCAGTGGGCGACCTTGGGCTTCCCGGGGAAGTCCGCTGCCAAGTGGACTCTAAACCTAACCATGATCCTTCGCGTTCACCTGCCATGAACGGAAGCATCCTGGCGTTGGCAAACCCCTCAAAGGGCGAGCCCGCCGAACAGGATCATCGAGAGAAATTAACCGGGCAGGGGGCAGCTAGCACTTATTAGTTTCCTTTAAAAATAAAAAATGGTTCAAGTCTCTGAGTGTAGGGATGTTTTTGAAGTCTTTTGGTTCGTTTAAACGTTTTCCGGGCTCAGAGACTATCGAGTTTTTGCGAGCATGCCGAGTTTTTCGTTTGCATATGTTTTAAAATAAAGGGTTGAATCGAATTAGCTGCCTCGCCCGGGGTATCACTCTCGAGGTCGCTGCGAACTCCTAAAGCGGACTCATAAGCAACGCAGAGAAAGATAAGAGACACAAAGGCGAGCTCAAAAAGATGAAAATTTTATTGATGGACGAAAATCACAAAAACAGTTACAAGGCTGCGAGCTCAAGGCTTGCTTGTCTCCGCCCCACTGTCGTCCCCTCGGCGCCGCTTCTTCGACCTTTCGGTCTTGTACTTCTCCACAGCGGCCAGGGCGCCTTTCTTGAGGAGATCGTCCAATTGGGCTTGGAGGCGACCTTGCTGAGCCCGAAGGCCGTTGGCGTGTGTCTCCTTCAAGGCCGCGATCTCCGTCTTCAGAGCAGCGACCTCGCCTTGAAGTTGAGCCGCCTCCCGCTGTGCAACCTCCCGGGCGGACACAGCTTCGTCTCGCTCCGCCTTGGCCTTGAAGAGGGCGGTAGCAGACAGGCCTTTGGCTAGTTCGGCCATAGCGAGGCCTGACGCCAGGGTTTTGACCCTGCGGTGCAGTGCCTCCGACTCCGCCCTCAGCTCCTCGGAGCCTTTGGCTCGCTGGAGCTCGTGGATGTGCTCGTCCACCTTGCGCTCGGACCCCCGAAGGGAATCATCGAATAAGGCGGCCAGCGCCTTCCCGGCCCCAGCAACCTCCGCGGCCAGCGCCTGGCTCTGCTTCTCCGCCTGCATAAGGAAGGTAAAAAGGTTAGCAAGAATTGAGACTAAAATTTATCCAGACAGGTGTGGAGCGTACCTCGGCCAGACGCTCGCTTATGGAAGCGAAGGGAGCTCGTGCGAAAACGTTGCGGCCCAGCAGCTGCCGCACGTAGTGGGGCGCCCTCCCCTCCTCCGCAGAGGAGCCCGCGCTGGGACCACCGGGAGTTCCGGAAGGAGGGAGCACGCCGGGAGGAGTGAGGTCTATCACCTCCCCCGGGCGAGCTTCGGCTCCTGGCTGGCTCGGAGGGTCCGCCGAGGCCCCCTTGGCCTCCGACTCCGAGCTGAAGGACTCAGAATCGGAGCAAATGTCTACAAAGCTAGGGGACCTGTAGACCAGGTCCCCTAAGCCCTGCTGGGAGCCCGCTCCTTCCGAGCCTTCTGCAGGAGGCGAGGCCAGAGGGGCGGGAGCTGGAGCGGCCGCCGGTGTAGAGGCCGCGGGAGCTGGAACGGCCGCCGGTGTATAGGCCGCGGGAGCTGGAGCGGCCACCGGTGTAGAGGCCGCGGGAGGTGGAGCCGACGCCGGCAAGGAGGTCGCAGCGACGGCGTCGGATTCGCCCTGCTGGACCCCTGCCCCGCCAGCAGGAGGTGGAAGCTCCTACTCGCTCGGTCCCACCTCTGGTGCGGGAGCTGATGCAGCTGCGGGCTTCTCCACTTGGGCGGGAGCGACAGGCTCCGCCCGAAGAGCTTGAGGGGCGGGCTCTTCCTCCTCGGAGCCTGTTTCCTCCTCCGCAGAGTCCGTCCAACTGGGCTCCGAGTCCAAGCCCGCCTCCTCCAGCGCTTTCCGTCGTTGCGCCGCCTGGACGTTAGAAGGCGCGGGCCCCGCACGCTTGGCCTTCTTCTTCCCGCGTGCCTCCATCTCCGGCGTCAGCACTGCTACACGAAGAGGGACGGTCAGATCGCCAGGGAAGTGGCCCATTAATATCTGGGCTATCCCGGATTCGACTTCCGCCATGGTTAGCGGGAGGTCGATGTTTGGGTCGTTGGGCTCGACCATCTGGATCTTGCGGCGGACAATGGGAGTTGGGGCAGGAGGCTGACCTGGGTCGGCATCCGGGCGAGGAGGTTGCGGAGGAGCAGAGGCTTCACCCTGGCGGAGCATCTCCAGGGTGTCGGGGTCGTTGAGGCGGATGGGCGAAGCCCGCCTCCGGACCGTCTTCTTGCGGGGGTTGCCTCCCGAGCTCCCGGCCCCCTTGCTGGCCCCTTTTGAGGGAGGAGGGGCGTTCTGCATCGGCGGAATAGCGCCGACCTCCTCCTCCTTCTTCTTTCGGACCACTTTCTGCTTTAGCAGAATAGCGCCGGTCTTCCCGTCCTTCAGCTGGAAGGCGAAGTCGGGAGCGGTGATCTTCTCTGGAGTCCGCCCACCGAGGTAGTGGAGGATCGCCTCGTCCAGAGATCGCTCCCGGTCGGGAGTGATGCACTTCTTCTTCCCCGCCTTGTAGAAGGAGATCTCCCGGAAGACCGCCGTTGGGGGAACCCCAGGGTGAGCCGGGACTCCGCTATGCCGACCGCGCCAGTTGTCAACCGCCACGAAGGGATAGTCCTTCCAGTGGCGGTCCTTGCTCTCGACGGTGGAGAAGGGGAGCACCTCGCCAGGTCGCCCGGCAAGGTAGAAGTAGCCGCAGCCCACGGTGCTGAAGACCGGCGAGGGCTTGAGGAGCCACTTTTTGAGCAAGTAGCTCAGTGGGATCCTCGCATTCAGAGCGGTCTCCAGTTGGGACAACCCGTACAGTATCCCCCAGGAGTTTCCTGAGAGTTGGGCGGGGCAAAGCCCCGTCAACTCCAGGAGCTCCCCGGCGAGATGACTCAGGGGGAACCGCAGCCCGGACCACAGCAGCCCGACAGAAGCTACTGTGCCCTGGGGCGGCCTCCCCGAGAGTGGCATCTCGGTGACGACGATCTCCCGAGGGAGATCGATCGCCGCCCGGATACTGTCCCCGACGGGCACCCCGATCGGGTTCTGCAGCCATACCACCGCCCTCTCAGCGGCGGGCTCAGAGGCTTGGGCGGCGGCAGCAGCGGCGGCAACGGCAGCAGCAACGTCGGAAGCAGATGCCATCAGAGCAGAAAAGAGAGAGCGAGCTGGAGAGAAGGGAGAGCTATTTTTACGCGACGGTAAAAATCGCCCCCATCCCCTATTTATAGGCGAGTGAAAGACAGGTGAATCGATCCGCAGTTAATGCCCGAGCGCGCTCAGCGAGGCGACGTGACGACAGACGAAGCGACAGCTCGTTTCCTTCCAATCGTCAAGCGCCACGTGGGCCACGCGTGGAAAAAGCTGCGCCGGCGCCGACGCTGTCATTTACTGATAGAAGCAGAGCGAATAAGGAGGAGACACGTGTCTCGCGCCGATCGGGATCTCATGATGAGATTCGCCGTATCGGCGTTGAGCCTCGCGTCGCATTTAAGGCGAGGCGACCATTGGAGATTTGGTGCGATACCCAAGTCACAAGATCGCTCGCGGCTGGTGCCCGTAGCTCGCCCGAGGCAGACCCTGACCGCATGTGACAAGCTCGCACCGGAAGGAGATCGCTCGTGGCTGACGCTCTCGGCCCGCCCAGCGTTTGTGAAATACTGGCAGTCAAAGCTCTCGACGCAGATCGCTCGCGGCTGGTGCCCGTAGCTCGCCCGAGGCAGACCCTGACCGCATGTGACAAGCTCGCACCGGAAGGAGATCGCTCGTGGCTGACGCTCTCGGCCCGCCCAGCGTTTGTGAAATACTGGGAGTCAAAGCTCTCGGCGCAGGCCGCCCATGGTAGGTGCCCGCAGCCCGCCCGACGCAGACCCTGACCGCGTGTGACATGCTTGCACCGGAAGGAGATCGCTCGTGGCTGATGCTCCCGGCCCGCCCAGCGATTGTTGCAGCAGCATCGTTCTCGAGGTCTCACTAAGGAGAGATAGCTCATAGCAGATGCTCGCAGCCTCGCGCCGTATTCAAGATGAAGCGACCACCAGAAGGAGATCGCCCCGGAAGGAGATCGCTCGTGGTTGATGCTCCCGGCCCGCCCAGCGTTCGTTGAAATACTGGCAGTCAAAGCTCTCGACGCAGATCACCCGTAGCTACTATCTCCGCCCCGTCAGGAAACTGTTGCAGCAGACATTGATATCAGGCACATTACGAGGGATAGGAACTCGCTAAGACTCCTAAGCAAGCGTCGAGTTTCCTCGATCACTCCCTCAGGAGGGGGTAATGTTGGGGGTAGTCAAAAACCACATATCTTGGATAGCCCGTCCAGGAGTTGGAACCCTCGCAAGGAGCTCGCCTTTCCAGCTCGCAAGGAGCTCGCCCTCCAGCTCGCAAGGAGCTCGCCTTTTCAGCTCGCAAGGAGATCGCCCTCCAGCCCGCCAGGAGCTCGCCCCTCAGCCCTTCAGGAGCTCGCCCCCACAGGGAGCTGGATGGACACCTTGTATCTGAGTACAGCTCGCACCTCCAGTCCCCACAATGACACGCCCAAATTCGATAAATGGCTTAGACAAAGAGCGCGAAGGAGCTCGCCCAAGCTCGTCTAGGAGCTCGCCATGCTCGCTCAGGAGCTCGCCTAGCTCGCACAGGAGCTCGCCCAAGCTCGTCCAGGAGCTCGCCATGCTCGCTCAGGAGCTCGCCTAGCTCGCACAGGAGCTCGCCCAAGCTCGTCCAGGAGCTCGCCATGCTCACTCAGAAGCTCGCCATGCTCGCTCAGGAGCTCGCCATGCTCGCTCAGGAGCTCGCCTAGCTCGCACAGGAGCTCGCCCAAGCTCATCCAGGAGCTCGCCATGCTCGCTCAGGAGCTCGCCTAGCTCGCACAGGAGCTCGCCCAAGCTCACCCAGGAGCTCGCCCATGCTTACTCATGAGCTCGCCAAAGCTCGCCTAGACCCCTGTTTATCGAAGAGGTTGCTCTCGCGAGGTCCAACTCTTGATAAATATGGGCGAAAGGACGGAGCAGTACCGGGCGAGCTGGCCTTTGCTTTTTCCCTGAGATCACCCCCAGTAAAAGCAGCATAAAGATTACCAGGTGTCGAGAACCCACTGAAGCTACGTGGACGATTGCAGTCCACGGAAGCCCGTCAGAGTCGGTTTGAGACCTCCTAGACTTGAACATTCTAGAAGATTCCCATGGCGGCAACAGAACAGCAGCTGCTGTCCCCCACTACTTCGTCAGACGAGCTAGACGACAAAGAATGTCAGGGGTCCAAATTCCAAGAACTGTCAGAAACTATTGAAGGCTAGCACGTGGGGGCCTAGAAGGTGCCGGAAAGAGCTTCCACGCGTCATAGCTCGATAGGTCGCCCATGTCTATAAATGCACACCCCCTGGCTCCAAAGTACAGGTTCGAAATCCCTTTCCCTACCACTTTGGTATACAACAGCTCTCCGTTGTGCTACCATCACTAACTTGAGCGTCGGAGGGTCTGCGCTCCTAAGGGAGCCAGCCGTTCTCACGTTTCTATTTTCTTGGTCTTACAGGTGGCTCGCAAGGACCAGGAAAAATCCCCCAAACAGATACATTCGAGCGAATAAATTAGAATGGATCATACGAATGAATTAGAATGGATCGTGCGAATGAATTAGAATCGATCGTACGAATGAATTAGAATGGATCGTACGAATGAATTAGAATGGAGCATACGAATGAACTAGAATGGATACATTCGTGCGAATGAATTAGAATGGATCATATGAAAGAATTAGAATGGATCGTGCGAATGAATTAGAAAGGATCATACGAATAAATTAGAATGGATATATTCGTGCGAATGAATTAGAATGGATCGTACGAACGAATTACACTGGATCGTACGAATAAATTAGAATGGATACATTCATGCAAATGAATTAGAATGGATTGTACGAATGAATTAGAATGGATCATACGAATGAATTAGAATGGATCGTATGAATGAATTAGAATGGATCGTACGAATGAATTAGAATGGTTACATTCGTGCGAATGAATTAGAATAGATCGTATGAATGAATTAGAATGGATCGTATGAATGAATTAGAATGGATACATTTGTGCGAATGAATTAGAATGGATCGTACGAATGAATTAGAATGAATCATACGAATGATTTAGAATGGATCATACGAATGATTAGAATGGATCATAGGAATGAATTAGAATGGATCGTACGAATGAATTAGAATGGTTACATTCGTGCGAATGAATTAGAATGGATCGTACGAATGAATTAGAATGGATCATACAAATGAATTAGAAAGGTTACATTTGTGCGAATGAATTAGAATGGATCGTACGAATGAATTAGAATGGATCATGCAAATGAATTAGAATAGATTGTACGAATGAATTAGAATGGATCATGCGAAAGAATTAGAATGGATCGTATGAATGAATAAGATTGGATCGTATGAATGAATAAGAATGGATCGTACGAATGAATTAGACTGGATCGTGCGAATGAATTAGAATGAATCGTACGAATGCATTAGAATGGATACATTCGTGCGAATGAATTAGAATGGATCGTATGAATGAATTAGAATGGATCGTACAAATGTATTAGAATGAATCGTACAAATGAATTAGAATGAATACATTCGAGCGAATGAATTAGAATGGATTAGAATGGATACATTCGTGCAAATGAATTAGAATGGATCGTACGAATGAATTAGAATGGATCGTGCGAATGAATTATAATGGATCGTACGAATGAATTAGAATGGATACATTTGTGCGAATGAATTAGAATTGATCGTACGAATGAATTAGAATGGATCGTACAAATGAATTAGAATGGATACATTTGTGCGAATGGATCATAGGAATGAATTAGAACGGATCGTACGAATGAATTAGAATGGATTGTATGAATGAATTAGAATGGATACATTCGAGCGAATGAATTAGAATGGATCGTACGAATGAATTAGAATAGATCATAGGAATGAATTAGAATGGATCGTGCAAATGAATTAGAATGAATCGTACGATCCATTCTAATTCATTCGTACGATCCATTCTAATTCGTTCGCACGAATGTAACAATTCTAATTCATTCGTATGATCCATTCTAATTCATTCTCACGAATGTAACCATTCTAATTCATTTGTACGATCCATTCTAATTCATTCGTACAATCCATTCTAATTCATTTGTACGATCCATTCTAATTCATTCATACGAATGAATTAGAATGGATCGTACGAATGAATTATTCTTATTCATTCGTACGATCCATTCTAATGCATTCGTATGAACGCATTGTACGAATGAATTAGAATGGAACGTACGAACGCATTGTACGAATGAATTAGAATGGATCATGCGAATGAATTAAAATGGATCGTACAAATGAATTAGAATGGATTGTGCGAATTAATTAGAATAAATCGTACGAACGAATTAGAATGGATCGTACGAATGAATTAGAATGGATACATTCGAGCGAATGAATTAGAATGGATCGTATGAATGAATTAGAATGGATCGTACGATTCATTCTAATTCATTCGTACGATCCATTCTAATGCATTCGTATGATTCATTCTAATTCATTCGCACGATCCATTCTAATTCATTCGTACGATCCATTCTTATTCATTCATACGATCCATTTTAATTCATTCGCACAATCTATTCTAATTCATTCGTACGATCCATTCTAATCCATTCATACGATCCATTCAAATCCATTCGTACAATCCATTCTAATTCATTCGTACGATCCATTCTAATTCATTCACTCGAATGTATCCATTCTAATTCATTCGTACGATCCATTCTAATTCGTTCATATGATCTATTCTAATTCGTTCGTACGATCCATTCTAAAATGAGTTAGAATGGATCATACGAATGAATTAGAATGGATCATACGAATGAATTAGAATGGATTGTGCGAATGAATTAGAATGGATCGTATGAATGAATAAGAATGGATCGTACGAATGAATTAGAATGGATCGTGCGAATGAATTAGAATGAATCGTACGAATGCATTAGAATGGATCGTACGAATGAATTAGAATGAATCGTACGATCCATTCTAAATCATTCGTACGATCCATTCTAATTCATTCGCAAGAATGTATCCATTCTAATTCATTCGTACAATCCATTCTAATTTATTCGTACAAATGTATCCATTCTAATTCATTCGTACGATCCATTCTAATTCATTTGTACGATCCATTCTAATTTGTTCGTACGATCCATTCTAATTCGTTCGTACGATCCATTCTAATTTGTTCACAATATCCATTCTAATTCATTCGCACGATCCATTCTAATTCATTCGTATGATCCATTCTGATTCATTCGTACGATCCATTCTAATTCATTCGTATGATCCATTCTAACTCATTCACACAAATGTATCCATTCTAATTCATTCGTACGATCCATTTTAATTCATTCGCACGATCCATTTTAATTCATTCGTACGATCCATTCTAATCCATTCGTACGATCCATTCTAATTCATTCGTACGATCCATTCTAATTCATTCTCACAAATGTAACCTTTCTAATTTATTTGTACGATCCATTCTAA
Source organism: Chamaelirium japonicum (assembly GCA_947650365.1). Classification (NCBI taxonomy): domain Eukaryota; kingdom Viridiplantae; phylum Streptophyta; class Magnoliopsida; order Liliales; family Melanthiaceae; genus Chamaelirium; species Chamaelirium japonicum. Next base: position 71,776,316 of record OX393558.1, on the reverse strand, counting down.
TTCATTCGCACAAATGTATCTATTCTAATTCATTCGTACAATGCGTTCTAATCCATTCGTACGATCAATTCTAATCCATTTGTACGATCCATTCTAATTCATTCGCACGAATGTAACCAATCTAATTCATTCATATGATCCATTCTAATTCATTCGTACGATCAATTCTAATTCATTCGTATGATCCATTCTAATTCATTCGTACGATCCATTCTAATTAATTTGCATGAATGTATCCATTCTAATTTATTCGAACGAATGAATTAGAATGGATCGCACGAACGAATTAGAATTAGAATGGTTACATTCGTGCGAATGAATTAGAATGGATCGTACAAATGGATTAGAATAGATCGTACGAATGGATTAGAACGCAATGTACGAATGAATTAGAATAGATACATTTGTGCGAATGAATTAGATTGCATCGTACGAATGAATTTGAATGGATTGTACGAATGAATTAGAATGGATCGTACGAATGAATTAGAATGGATCATGCGAATGAATTAGAACAGATCGTACGAATGAATTAGAATGGATCGTACGAATAAATTAGAATGGATCGTGCGAATGAATTAGAATGGATCGTACGAATGAATTAGAATGGATCGTACGAATGAATTAGAATGGATCGTACAAATGAATTAGAATGGATCGTGCGAATGAATTAGAATGGATCGTACGAATGAATTAGAAAGGATCGTGCGAATGAATTAGAATGGATCATACAAATGAATTAGAAAGGTTACATTCGTGAGAATGAATTAGAATGGATCGTACGAAAAAATTAGAATGGATCATGCGAATGAATTTGAATGGATCGTACGAATGAATAAGAATGGATCGTACGAATGAATTAGAATGGATACATTCGAGCGAATGAATTAGAATAGATCGTAGGAATGAATTAGAATGGATCATACGAATAAATTACAATGGATCGTGCGAATGAATTAGATTGGATTGTACGAATGAATTAGAATGGATACATTCGTGCGAATGAATTAGATTGGATCATACGAATGAATTAGAATGGATCGTACAAATGGATTAGAATGGATCGTACGAATGGATTAGAATGGATCGTCCGAATGGATTAGAATGGATCATGCGAATGAATTTGAATGGATCGTACGAATGAATTAGAATGGATCGAACGAATAAATTAGAATGGATACATTCGAGCGAATGAATTAGAATAGATCGTAGGAATGAATTAGAATGGATCATACGAATTAATTAGAATGGATCGTGCGAATGAATTAGAATGGATTGTACGAAGGAATTAGAATTGATACATTCGTGCGAATGAATTAGAATGGATCGGACGAATGAATTAGAATGGATCGTACGAATGAATTAGAATGGATCGTGCGAATGAATTAGAATGAATCGTACGAATGCATTAGAATGGATCGTACGAATGAATTAGAATGAATCGTACGAATGCATTAGAATGGATACATTCATGCGAATGAATTAGAATGGATCGTACGAATGAATTAGAATGGATCGTGTGAATGAATTAGAATGGATCGTACGAATGAATTAGAATGGATCATGCGAATGAATTAGAATGGATTGTACGAATGAATTAGAATGGATACATACAAATGAATTAGAACGGGTACATTCGTGAGAATGAAATAGAATGAAACGTACGAATGAATTAGAATGGATCGTACGAATGAATTAGAATTGATACATTCGAGTGAATGAATTAGAATGGATCGTACGAATGAATTAGAATGGATCATAGGAATGAATTAGAATGGATCGTGCAAATGAATTAGAATGGATCGTACGAATGGATTAGAATGGATCGTGCGAATGAATAAGAATTGATCTTATGAATGAATTAGAATGGATTATATGATCCATTCTAATTCATTCCCACGATCCATTCTAATTCATTCGTAGGATCCATTCTAATTCATTCGCACGAATATAACCATTCTAATTCATTCGTACGATCCATTCTAATTCATTCCTACGATCCATTCTAATTCATTCGCACGAATGTATCCATTCTAATTCATTTACACGATCCATTCTAATTCATTCCTATGATCCATTCTAATTCATTCGTACGATCCATTCTAATTCATTCGCTCGAATGTATCCATTCTAATTCATTCGTACGATCCATTCTAATTCGTTCATACGATCCATTCTAATTCGTTCGTACGATCCACTCTAAAATGAGTTAGAATGGATCATACAAATGAATTAGAATGGATCGTACGAATGAATTAGAATGGATTGTGCGAATGAATTAGAATGGATCGGATGAATGAATAAGAATGGATCGTACGAATGAATTAGAATGGATCGTGCGAATGAACTAGAATGAATCGTACGAATGTATTAGAATGGATCGTACGAATGAATTAGAATGAATCGTACGATCCATTCTAATTCATTCGTCCGATCCATTCTAATTCATTCGTGCGAATGAATTAGAATGGATACATTCGAGCGAATGAATTAGAATAAATAGTAGGAATGAATTAGAATGGATCATACGAATGAATTAGAATGGATCGTATGAATGAATTAGAATGGATCGTACGAATGGATTAGAACGCATTGTACGAATGAATTAGAATAGATCGTACGAATGAATTAGAATGGATACATTCAAACGAATGAATTAGAATAGATCGTACGAATGAATTAGAATGGATCATACAAATGAATTAGAATGGATCGTGCGAATGAATTAGAATGGATACATTCGTGCGAATGAATTAGAATGGATCGTACAAATGAATTACAATGGATCCACCGAATGAGTTAGAATGGATCATACGAATGAATTAGAATGGATCGTACGAATGAATTAGAATGGATTGTGCAAATGAATTAGAATGGATCGTATGAATGAATAAGTATGGATCGTACGAATGAATTAGAATGGATCGTGCAAATGGATTAGAATGGATCGTATGAATGGATTAGATTGGATCGTACAAATGAATTAGAATGGATCAAACAAATGAATTAGAAAGGTTACATTCGTGAGAATGAATTAGAATGGTTCATGCAAATGAGTTAGAATTGATCATACAAATTAATTAGAATGGATCGTACGAATGAATTAGATTGCATTGTTGCATAATCCATTCTAATTCATTCGTACGATCCATTCTAATTCATTCGTATGATCCATTCTAATTCATTCATATGATTCATTCTAATTCATTCATACGATCTATTCTAATTCATTCGCTCGAATGTATCCATTCTAATTCATTCGTATAATCCATTCTAATTCATTCGCACTATCCATTCTAATTCATTCGTATGATCCATTCTAATTCATTCCTACGATCAATTCTAGTTCATTCGCTCGAATGTATCCATTCTAATTCATTCGTACAATCCATTCTTATTCATTCGTACGATCAATTCTAATTCATTCATATGATCCATTCTAATTTATTTGTACGATCCATTCTAATTCATTCGTACGATCCATTCTAATTCATTCGCACGAATGTATCCATTCTAATTCATTCGTACGATCCATTCTAATTCATTCGCACGAATGTATCCATTCTAATTCATTTGTACGATTCATTCTAATTCATTCGTATAATGCGTTCTAATCCATTCGTACGATCCATTCTAATTCATTCCTATGATCCATTCTAATTCATTCGTATGATCCATTCTAATTCATTCACTCGAGTGTATCCATTCTAATTCATTCGTACGATCCATTCTAATTCGTTCATTCGATCCATTCTAATTCATCCGTACGATCCATTCTAATTTATTCGTACGATTCATTCTTATTCATTCGTACGATCCATTCTAATTCATTCATACAAATGTATCTATTCTAATTCATTCGTACGATCCATTCTAATTCGTTCGTACAATTCATTCTAATTCATTCGCACGATCCATTCTAATTCATTCGTACGATCCATTCTAATTCATTCGCACGAATATATCCATTCTAATTCATTCGTACAATCCATTCTAATTCATTCGCACGATCCATTCTAATTCATTCGTATGATCCATTCTAATTCATTCCTACGATCTATCCTAATTCATTCGCTCGAATGTATTCATTCTAATTCATTCGTTCGATCCCTTCTAATTCATTCGTACGATCCATTCAAATTTATTCGCATGATCCATTCTAATTCATTCGTACGATCCATTCAAATTCAATCATATGATCCATTCTAATTCATTCGCACTATCCATTCTAATTCATTCGTACGATCCATTCTAATTCATTCGTACGATCCATTCTAATTCATTCGTACAAATGTATCCATTCTAATTTATTCGTACGATCCATTGTAATTCATTCATACGATCTATTCTAATTCATTCGCACGAATGTATCCATTCTAATTCATTCGCACAATCCAATCTAATTCAAACGTATGATCCATTCTAATTCATTCACATGATGTATTCTAATTCATTCGTACGATCCATTCCAATTCATTTGTACGATCCATTTTAATTCATTTGCATGATCCATTCTAATTCATTTGTATGATACATTCATACGACTAAATTAGAATGGATTGTACGAATGAATTAGAATTGATCATACGAATGAATTAGAATCGATCGTACGAATGAATTAGAATGGATCATGCGAATGAATTAGAATGGATCGTACAAATGAATTAGAATGGATCGTACGATTCATTCTAATTCATTCGTACGATCAATTCTAATGCATTCGTACGATTCATTCTAATTCATTCGCACGATCCATTCTAATTCATTCGTATGATCCATTCTAATTTATTTGCACGAATATAAGATCCTTTCTAATTTATTCGCAAGAATGTATCCATTCTAATTCATTCGTACAATCCATTCTAATTTATTCGTACAAATGTATCCATTCTAATTCATTCGTACGATCCATTCTAATTCATTCGTCCGATTCATTCTAATTCATTCGCATGATCCATTCTAATTCATTCGTACGATCCATTTTAATTCATTCGTACAAATGTATCCATTCTAATTCATTCGTACGATCCATTCTAATTCATTTATACGATCTATTCTAATTCATTCGCACAAATGTATCCATTTTAATTCATTCGTACGATCCATTCTAATCCATTCGTACGATCCATTCTAATCAATTCGTACAATCCATTCTAATCCATTCGTACGATCCATTCAAATTCATTCGTACGATCCATTCTAATTCATTCTAACAAATGTAACCTTTCTAATTCATTTGTACGATCCATTCTAATTCATTCGTACTATCCATTCTAATCCATTCGTACAATCCATTCTAATTCATTCGCACGAATGTAACCATTCTAATTCATTGGTACGATCCATTCTAATTCATTCCTACGATCCATTCTAATTCATTCGCACGAATGTATCCATTCTAATTCATTTGCACGATCCATTCTAATTCATTCCTATGATCCATTCTAATTCATTCGTACGATCCATTCTAATTCATTTGCTCGAATATATCCATTCTAATTCATTCGTACGATCCATTCTAATTCGTTCATACGATCCATTCTAATTCGTTCGTACGATCCATTCTAATTTGTTCGTACGATCCATTCTAATTAATTCGCACGATCCATTCTAATTCATTTGTACGATCCATTTTAATTCATTCGCATGATCCATTCTAATTTATTCGTATGATACATTCGTGCGAATGAATTAGAATGGATCGTACGAATGAATTAGAATGGATCGTACGAATGAATTAGAATAGATCGTGCGAATAAATTAGAATGGATCATATGAATGAATTATAATAGATATATTCATGCGAATGAATTAGAATGGATCGTATAAATGAATTAGAATGGATCGTGCGAATGAATTAGAATGGATCATATGAATAAATTAGAATGGATCGTACGAATGAATTAAAATTGATACATTTGTGCGAATGAATTAGAATGGATCATACGATTGAATTAGAATGGATCATGCGAATGAATTAGAATGGATCGTACGAATGGATTAGAATGGATCATAGGAATGAATTAGAATGGATCGTGCAAATGAATTAGAATGGATACATTCGTGCGAATGAATTACAATGGATCGTAGGAATGAATTAGAATGGATCGTACGAATGAATTAGAATGGTTACATTCGTGCGAATGAATTAGAATGGATCGTACGAATGGATTAGAATGGATCGTACGAATGGATTGGAATGGATCGTATGAATGAATTAGATGGATCGTTCAAATTAATTAGAAAGGTTATATTTGTGAGAATGAATTAGAATGGATCGTACGTATGAATTAGAATGGATCGTACGAATGGATTAGAATGGATTGTACGAATGGATTAGAATGGATCATACGAATGGAGTAGAATGGATCGTACGAATGAATTAGAATGGATCATACAAATGAATTAGAAATATTACAATCGTAAGAATGAATTAGAATGGATCGTACAAATGAATTAGAATGGATCATGCGAATGAATTTGAATGGATCGTACGAATGAATTAGAATGGATCGAACGAATGAATTAGAATGGATACATTCGAGCGAATGAATTAGAATAGATCGTAGGAATGAATTAGAATGGATCATACGAATGAATTAGAATGGATCATGCGAATGAATTAGAATGGATTGTACGAATGAATTAGAATGGATACATTCGTGCGAATGAATTAGAATGGATCAGACGAATGAATTAGAATGGATCGTACGATTCATTCTAATTCTTTCGTACGATCCATTCTAATGCATTCGTACGATTCATTCTAATTCATTCGCACGATCCATTCTAATTCATTCGTATGATCCATTCTAATTTATTTGCACGAATATACGATCCATTCTAATTCATTCGTACGATCCATTTTAATTCATTCGTACGATCCATTCTAATTCATTCGTACGATCCATTCTAATTCATTCGTACGATCCATTCTAATTCATTTGCACGAATGTATCCATTCTAATTCATTCGTACAATCCATTCTAATTCATTCGCACGATCCAATCTAATTCATTCATATGATCCATTCTAATTCATTCCTGTGGGTGCAAATTTTGGCAAGAAGTCTGCAAACAGCGGGACCGACCGGCCCTGCCTGGTGCGCCCCCGAGTACTACAGCGGGACCCACCGGCCCTGCCTGATGGGCCCCCGAGTACCACAGCGGGACCCACCGGCCTTGCCTGGTGGGCCCCCGAAGACTACAGCGGGACCCACCGGCCCTGCCTGGTGGGCCCTCGAAGACTACAGTGGGACCCACCGGCCCTGCCTGGTGGGCCCCCGAGTACCACAGCGGGACCCACCGGCCCTGCCTGGTGGGCCCCCGAAGACTACAGCGGGACCCACCGGCCCTGCCTGGTGGGCCCCCGAGTACCACAGCGGGACCCACCGGCCCTGCCTGGTGGGCCCCCGAAGACTACAGCGGGACCCACCGGCCCTGCCTGGTGGGCCCCCGAGTACCACAGCGGGACCCACCGGCCCTGCCTGGTGGGCCCCCGAGTTCCACAGCGGGACCCACCAGTCCTGCCTGGTGGGCCCACGAGGACTACCACGGGACCCACCTGCCCTGCCTGGAGGACCCCCAGATACGACAGCAGAAACCGCCATTTACCCCAGAATTCCTCCCAGAGAATCCTATAAATAGCAGAGCCTTCGAATGTAAAAAAAAAAAAAACTCTGAATTCTAAAAACCAGAGCTCTGGGATTTCCAACTTTTGATCTACCATCTCTCTTTGATCTTCTTTTCTCCTTCGAAGAGATCAGAGGGTTTTCAGTGGCACTCGGCCTGTCGAGGTCACTTCAACTAAAGTGTTAGTGAATTCGGGTTGCTCCCTATAGCACGGAGACGTAGGCTTCGGCTGAACTCCGAGATCACATCTCGTGTCACAATCTCTCTGATTGCATATCACTTTCAATTCACATATCAAAAGGCTTCAACTTCAATCAACAGATCGGACAACGATCTTCGACGTCAACTCGAACCTTCAATTGACTGGTGCTGCGAGAGTCTTCGGGTCGGCACGAAGATTTTCTCCCACAGTTTGGCGCCGTCTGTGGGATCCGAGCGAGAAGCCGTGTCCTCTCTACTTCGACTACCAGATCAATAGCCAAACTTCCTCGCCCCCTCGGTTGATCAGACAACTGATCGGACGTCGGCAATCTCGTTGTACCCTTCGCACTCTGAATGGCGAGAACCAAACACCAGGGTCAACCAGAAGGAAGTTATACTCAACAACAAGCTCGTCCTGAGACTCGATCAATGAGTCAAAGGCTCAATTTCGGACAGCCCCTTGCTGTCCCAGAGATGGGGGTTCATTCAGGGAGTGGAAGATCTGTCGATCGACCGATCATCCACCCTGCGCGACAATCAATTGGTCAAACAACCCCCACTCCTGCTAAAGACCCTCCTTCGACATATCAAATTTCAGCGGTCGACTTTCAACTGCTTCAATTTGCAAAGCAAAACGCCACCCTCACCGCTGAGAGGGATGCTCTCAAGAGGGCAGCTTCTGAGGCTGGGATCGCTCTTCCTATCCCCTCTACAAATGAGAGGGTCGATCTTCCGCAACATTCAATCCACTCTGAGCAACAGAGGTCAATGGGCACTACTACCCTCGAAAGGGTTCGACGCGATCCAACTCCCTCTGCTGCCCTGTGGAAGCAGAGTGTTTGGGACCGCCTCGACGACGAATCCTCTCAATCCACTCCTGGTCGCAACTTCAACAAAAGAGTCCCTTCAAAGCAAGATGACTCGAGAAGATGTCAGATGAAAGGTGCGCCCTCGAAGAATAGAGTTTCACCATCCGATCCGCTTCAACGTGGGCTCGGATCGGACCTTCGTCATCGACTCCAACCTGCCAAACAGGACCTCTCGATCTTACCCCTCGATCTCCATCTAAGTCGAGGGCAGGGTCGTAGGGATGGATACTCCTCCGTCGGACCCCTCCATCGAAGCTTATTCGAGTCAGCATTTCCAAGGGGATGGAGAACACCCACTCTACCCAAATTCAATTGCGTCAAAGGAGATCCAACTCTCCATATACTCTCTTTCAAACAATCCCTGACACCGCATGAAGAAGAGAACAACGTGCTCTGCCGCACCTTCGCCGGGAGCCTCGATGAGCCATCCCTCGATTGGTACCACAACCTTCGAGCTGGATCCATTACTCAGTTCAGCGTCTTAGCCAATCTCTTTGTGCAACATTATCAACTTAATTTGAAGCCGGAGAAGAAGCTCGATTCCCTCTATCGGCTAAGGATGGGTTCGGATGAGAGTCTTCGCAGCTTCACAAGGAGATTTCGCAATGAGCACGCTGCCCTCTCTGGGAGGCATCTGGATGATGAAGCTATCATGTTGGCATTTCAGAATGCACTCCGCTTCGACATGCACATTTACAACGACTTCATTCGCAATCCTCCTCTTTCCCTAGGTTCAATGTTTGATCGAATCCAACGGGAAATTGAGGTTGAGGATGATCAAGTTGCTCGAAAGGGACGAGAGACGAAGAGGCGACCCGCCGAAAGGGAAACCACAAAATATGCTACCAGAGCCTACAATGCAGAAGCAGAAGTTCCTCTCGCACCCAAGCGATTAAGAAACGATGGACGCCGATCTCCTCCAACGAAGACTACTTTTACCAAATGGAATCTACCAATCGAACAGATCCTCGATCGAATTCAGCATGAAGAGTTCCTCCGATGGCCTAATCCACTGCAGCCCGACACTAAGGCCACTGCAGACAAAACCGTCTACTGTGATTTCCATCGCAGTCATGGTCATTCAACTGATCAGTGCCACCGGCTAAGGCATCATTTGGAAGATCTGCTACGTGTAGGACATCTCCAAGTGTTTCTCAAAGGCAGGCAAAATCATTCCTTCGAACATCACTAGTGAAGATCTCCCTCGAGATGGAAAAATCTGGGGGGTTGGAGATGATCAACTTTCAAGCGACCATTTGTATCGTCAGAGAACGCAGCAGCTGGAAACTAGATCCCAACTGGGAAGGTCTATACAAAGTCAAATCAGAAGGAGGCCAAGGATTCTATCGATTGCCACGGGCTTGGAATGCTCGAAATCTTAAATTGTTCTATCTATGATGTAAATTCTATGTTGAATAAAGATTGCTTTCAAACGTCTACTTGTCCGTTCAAATTCTGAGTTATGAGACAGCGCAATATTCAGTTTCAAACCTTCAAGCAAATTCAAGTTGAGCCAGCTCAACCTTCAAGCTACCAGGTCGTTTAACAAGTTTAGGGCCTCGTGTTGCGACACGACCCTTTACGTGCAAATGTTAAACGGTTTCGGGTTGTGAAACAGCACAACTCTCAATTTCAAACTACCAGGTCGTTTAACAAGATTAGGGCCTCGTGTTGCGACACGACCCTTTACGTGCAAATGTTAAACGATTTCAGGTTGTGAAACAGCACAACTCTCAATTTCAAGCTACCAGGTCGTTTAACAAGTTTAGGGCCTCGTGTTGCGACACGACCCTTTACGTGCAAATGTTAAACGGTTTCGGGTTGTGAAACAGCACAACTCTCAATTTCAAGCTACCAGAATATCAACACTCAGATACATAATCCAAGACACCTTCGCTGCCTCGACGTGCAGCAAGTCCAAAATCCGAGACCTGCTCTCGGCACCCTAGCAAAGCCTAAAGCTCTTTGCCCCAACACATCTCGACATGAAGATCAAGGTCCCACGCGTCGAGCAGCATTCAGCCAATGTCACTCCAGAGGCAGGACATCTCTCAAACTTACCAAGTCACTACAGAAGACTTCTACCATTCGACACTCATAAGAGAGCATCACGTGCTCTCATGCTCGAGGAAGACTCGTTCTGGAAATCCACCATCGATGAGGGGGTGAATCTACAATCTTCTATAGCCAGCATCAACATACAAAGACGTGCTCCACGCTCCAAATTAGTTGAGAGAACGTTTCGGCCTAATTTCTGTCAAACTAAGGAGATCGGAGAAACAATCCTCCAACAACTTACAGACGGACTCATCAACCATTCAAGGGCAAAGTCTGAGGCATGAACCGCAGCATTCGAACAAAGTCCAAATTTAGTCAAAGTCTGAGACCGACATCTTGGCATTTGGTCGAAAGTCCAAGCTCGCAACCTTGGCACGAGGCAGCAAAGTCCGAGACCTGAGTCTCAGCATTCAAATCGAAGTCTTCGCTCGTGGCCTCACTCGAACCTTGACCGGATAATTTTTTACCGATCGGACAAACTTGTCCGATCGGCTAAAATCATTCGATCGGTCGATTTTCTACTGGATCTGGCAAAAAACCGAGGTTTTTTGCCGATCACGCGAACCTTGACCGGATAATTTTTTACCGATCGGACAAACTTGTCCGATCAGCTAAAATCATTCGATCGGTCGATTTTCTACTAGATCTGGCAAAAAACCGAGGTTTTTTGCCGATCACTCGAACCTTGACCGGATAATTTTTTACCGATCGGACAAACTTGTCCGATCGGCTAAAATCATTCGATCGGTCGATTTTTTACTGGATCTGGCAAAAAACCAAGGTTTTTTGCCGATCACTCGAACCTTGACCGGATAATTTGGCCTCAACACTATTCAGTAGCAAGGCATTCAATTGCTTTCCTAAAGTTAGCAGGCACCAACAACTGTGATAGGGATCTTGTCACAACATCCAGGAGCGCTACATTATCGAACATTATCCATGCTCGCAAATAACGGGAGCTTGGTCTATTAATTCCACAATCCCGGTAGCATGTCATCAACGAGCGGGATTCGCATTGGTAGCGGGACCCAATTTCAGTACAGAAGATTCCTCCAACTAGAAAGAGGAAATCCAAGTTTGACCGATCTGGGTGTTCAGTCCATTTGAAATACCTTTTGGTTGTATGGTGTTTGATCAAGAATAATTCAAATCAAACGACCATAGCGTGCCGGGTTGGGAGCACGCGTGGTGTATACACCAAACGTTTACATAGCCTTCACCTGAGTTGTCAACTTTTGACCCTTGAAGCAAGCATCAAAGGTGTGAATCAATGGCCATAATCAATGCCATCATTTGTGCATCAAGCTATCACAGCCTTCCCTTCCATCATGCATGGAACTTCCATGCATGCATTCATGCATGTGCGCCGATCCACCCAACACTCCGCCTCTCATTCCCACTTGATCACAGCCTTCATTGCATCAAGCTGTCACGGCCTTCCCTTAAAGACCAGCACCAAATATCCAGACCACATGTTGCCCCCACGTGGGTGACAAGCTGGCGTCCACCAACCCGTGATCAACCAACCCGTGAGCCAAGTCCAGACCACATGTTGCCCCCACGTGGGTGACAAGCTGGCGTCCACCAACCCGTGATCAACCAACCCGTGAGCCAACCCGTGATCAACCAACCCGTGCTCCACTCAGATCAAGAAAGCAGAGGAACTCTAAACCCCTCGTCTCCCTCGGCTCCAACCTCAGCTCCGCCGCTCCCGATCTCATCACCGATCGGCCGCAACTCCCCGGCAACCGACGGATCGAAGTCCCTCTACCAATCGCCATCTCCCACTGCACCGAGAACGGCGACTCCGCCTCAGATCGGCTGCTGGCGACCGATCGGGCATATTCAGCCGGTCAAGATTTCAGCGATCGGTCGCGGAGGGGGTTTTTTCTCCAGATTTAGTACAAAATTACCCGATCAGTGCCTCCGATCGGTCAAATTTGACCGATCGGTCAAATTTGACCGATCGGCAAACTCGATCCCCTTCTTCCCCTTCGTTTTCTATCTGATCGGCGAAAAATACTACTGGATCTGGCGCCAAACGGGGGTATTTTGCCGATCAACCCTTCTTTGACCGGCTGTTTTTTGCCCGATCGGTGAAATTCACCCGATCGGCAAAATGCACCCGATCGGCGATTTGCACCCGATCGGCGATTTGCACCTGATCAGCGATCTGATCTTGATCAGCGATTTGCACCCGATCGGCGATTTGCACCTGATCAGCGATCTGATCTTGATCAGCGATTTGCACCCGATCGGCGATTTGCACCTGATCAGCGATCTGATCTTGATCAGCGATTTGCACCCGATCGGCGATTTGCACCTGATCAGCGATCTGATCTTGATCAGCGATTTGCACCCGATCGACGATTTGCACCCGATCAGCAGCCTGATCTTGATCAGCGATTTGCACCCGATCGACGATTTGCACCCGATCAGCAGCCTGATCATGATCGGCGATTTGCACCCAATCGACGATTTGCACCTGATCAATAACCTCCTCCCGATCAATCAAATCTTCTCTCTTGATCTGTTTTTTCCGATCGGTGAATTTCACCCGATCGGTGAAATTCACTCGATTAGTGCCTCCGATCGATCGAATTCGATCGATCAATCAAATTCGCCCGATCGGTAAAACCTCGATCCTCTAATTCTCCCAACCTCCACCTGATCGGCCAAAATCCTACTGGATCTGGCGCCAAACGTTGTGTTTTGACCGATCACCAGATCCTTGACCGGTTGAATTTTGACTGATCAGTCAAAATTTGACCGATCGGTCAAATTTATCCGATCGGTCAAAATTGTCCGATCGGCCAAATTTTAACCGATCGGTCAAAATTTGACCGATCGGTCAAAATTTGACCGATCGGTCAAAATTTGACCGATCAGTCAAAATCCGATCGAACAAAAAATCAACCGATCGGTCAAAATTTGTCCGATCGGCCAAATTTTAAACCGATCGGTCAAAATTTGACCGATCGGTCAAAATTTGACCGATCAGTCAAATTTGTCCGATCGGTCAAAATCTCTACTGGATCGGTCAAAAAACCATGTTTTTTGACCGATCACCCGATCCTTGACCGGCTGAATTTTGACTGATCAGTCAAAATTTGACCGATCGGTCAAATTTGTCCGATCGGTCAAAATTTGTCCGATCGGCCAAATTTTAACCGATCGGTCAAAATTTGACCGATCGGTCAAAATTTGACCGATCGGTCAAAATTTGACCGATCGGTCAAAATTTGACCGATCAGTCAAATTTGTCCGATCGGCCAAATTTTAACCGATCGGTCAAAATTTGACCGATCGATCAAATTTGACCGATCAGTCTATTTTTTCGCTAAACATTCGACAGAGCTCCTCTGCGTGTGTGGCAGGGGGTCGTTAGCTTTGCACCACTAGTCCAAGCCAGCCAAGGTGGCCTCTTAGCTAACTTGGAGGGGGTAACTGTGGGTGCAAATTTTGGCAAGAAGTCTGCAAACAGCGGGACCGACCGGCCCTGCCTGGTGCGCCCCCGAGTACTACAGCGGGACCCACCGGCCCTGCCTGATGGGCCCCCGAGTACCACAGCGGGACCCACCGGCCTTGCCTGGTGGGCCCCCGAAGACTACAGCGGGACCCACCGGCCCTGCCTGGTGGGCCCTCGAAGACTACAGTGGGACCCACCGGCCCTGCCTGGTGGGCCCCCGAGTACCACAGCGGGACCCACCGGCCCTGCCTGGTGGGCCCCCGAAGACTACAGCGGGACCCACCGGCCCTGCCTGGTGGGCCCCCGAGTACCACAGCGGGACCCACCGGCCCTGCCTGGTGGGCCCCCGAAGACTACAGCGGGACCCACCGGCCCTGCCTGGTGGGCCCCCGAGTACCACAGCGGGACCCACCGGCCCTGCCTGGTGGGCCCCCGAGTTCCACAGCGGGACCCACCAGTCCTGCCTGGTGGGCCCACGAGGACTACCACGGGACCCACCTGCCCTGCCTGGAGGACCCCCAGATACGACAGCAGAAACCGCCATTTACCCCAGAATTCCTCCCAGAGAATCCTATAAATAGCAGAGCCTTCGAATGTAAAAAAAAAAAAAACTCTGAATTCTAAAAACCAGAGCTCTGGGATTTCCAACTTTTGATCTACCATCTCTCTTTGATCTTCTTTTCTCCTTCGAAGAGATCAGAGGGTTTTCAGTGGCACTCGGCCTGTCGAGGTCACTTCAACTAAAGTGTTAGTGAATTCGGGTTGCTCCCTATAGCACGGAGACGTAGGCTTCGGCTGAACTCCGAGATCACATCTCGTGTCACAATCTCTCTGATTGCATATCACTTTCAATTCACATATCAAAAGGCTTCAACTTCAATCAACAGATCGGACAACGATCTTCGACGTCAACTCGAACCTTCAATTGACTGGTGCTGCGAGAGTCTTCGGGTCGGCACGAAGATTTTCTCCCACAATTCCTACGATCTATTCTAATTCAATCACTCGAATGTATCCATTCTAATTCATTCGTTCGATCCATTCTAATTCATTCGTACGATCCATTCAAATTCATTCGCTTGATCCATTCTAAATCATTCGTACGATCCATTCTAATTCATTCTCACGAATGTAACCTTTCTAATTCATTTGTATGATCCATTCTAATTCATTCGTACGATCCATTGTAATCCATTCGTACGATCCATTGTAATTCATTCATATAATCCATTCAGATTCATTCACACAAATGTATCCATTCAAATTCATTAGTACGATCCATTCTAATTAATTCGCACGATCCATTCTAATTCAGTCGTATGAATGTATCCATTTTAATTCATTCGTACGATCCATTCTAATTCATTCGTACGATCTAATTCAGTCGTACGATCCATTCTAATTCATTCGTACGATCGATTCTAATTCATTCGCACGATCCATTCTAATTCATTCGTACGATCCATTCTAATTCATTTGTATGATCCATTCTAATTTATTCGTTCAAATATATCCATTCTAATTCATTCGTACGAACCATTCTAATTCATTCGCACGATCCATTCTAATTCATTCGCACGAATGTATCCATTTTTATTCATTTGCACGATCCATTCTAATTTATTCCTATGATCCATTCTAATTCATTTGTATGATCCATTCTAATTCATTCGCTCGAATGTATCCATTCTAATTCGTTCGTACGATCCATTCTAATTCGTTCGTACGATCCATTCTAATTCATTCGCATGATCCATTCTAATTCATTTGTACGATCCATTTTAATGCATTCGTACAAATGAATTAGAATGGATTGTATGAATGAATAAGAATGGATCATACAAATGAATTAGAATGGATACATTTGTGCGAATTAATTAGAACGGATCGTACGAATGAATTAGAATGGATCGTACGAATGAATTAGAATGGTTACATTCGTGCGAATGAATTAGAATGGATCGTACGAATGGATTAGAATGGATCGTACGAATGGATTAGAATGGATCGTACGAATGAATTAGAATGGATCGTACAAATGAATTAGAAAGGTTAAATTTGTGAGAATGAATTAGAATGGATCGTACGAATGAATTAGAATGGATCGTACGAATGGATTTGAATGGATCGTACGAATGCATTAGAATGGATCGTACGAGTGAATTAGAATGTATACATTTGTGCGAATGAATTAGAATGGATCGTGCGAATGAATTAGAATGGATCGTACGAATGAAATAGAATGGATATATTTATGCGAATGAATTAGAATGAATCATACGAATGCATTAGAATGGATCGTACGAATGATTAGAATAGCTCATACGAATGAATTAGAATGAATTGTACGAATGAATTTGAATGGTTACATTTGTGCGAATAAATTAGAATAGATCGTACGAATGAATTAGAATGGATCGTACGAATAAATTAGAATGGATCGTGCGAATGAATTAGAATGGATCGTACGAATGAATTAGAATGGATCCACCAAATGAGTTAGAATGGATCATACGAATGAATTAGAATGGATTGTACGAACGAATTAGAATGGACCGTATGAATGAATTAGATTGGATCGCATGAATGGATTAGAATGGATCATATGAATGGATCATGCGAATGAATTAGAATGGATCGTACGAATGAATTAGAATGGATCGTACGAATGAATTAGAATGGATACATTCGTGCGAATGAATTAGAATGGATTGTGCAAATGAATTAGAACGGATTGTGCGAATGAATTAGAATGGATCGTGCGAATGAATTAGAATGGATCGTATGAATGAATAAGAATGGATCATACGAATGAATTAGAATGGATACATTCGAGCGAATGAAATAGAATGGATCATACGAATGAATTAGAATGGATCATAGGAATGAATTAGAATGGATCGTGCAAATGAATTAGAATTGATACATTCGTGCGAATAAATTAGAATGGATCGTGCGAATGAATTAGAATGGATCGTACGAATGAATTAGAATGGATATATTTGAACGAATAAATTAGAATGGATCGTATGAATGAATTAGAATGGATACATTTGTGCGAATTAATTAGAATGGATCGTACGAATGAATTAGAATGGATCGTAGAAATGAATTAGAATGGATCGTACGAATGAATTAGAATGGATAGTGCGAATGAATTAGAATGGATCGTACGAATGAATTAGAATGGATACATTCGTGCGAATGAATTAGAATGGATCGTACGAATGAATTAGAATAGATCGTACAAATGAATTAGAATGGATCGTGCGAATGAATTAGAATTGATCATACGAATGAATTAGAATGGATCGTACGAATGAATTAGAATGGATGTGCGAATGAATTAAAATGGATCGTACGAATGAATTAGAATGGATACATTCGAGCGAATGAATTAGAATGGATCATACGAATGAATTAGAATGGATACATTTGTACGAATGAATTTGAATGGATTGCACGAATTGAATTAGAATGGATCACACGAATGAATTAGAATGGAATGTGCGAATGAATTAGAATTGATCATACGAATAAATTAGAATGGATTGGACGAATGAATTAGAATGGATCATATGAAAGAATTAGAATGGATCGTGTGAATGAATTAGAAAGGATCGTACAAATGAATTAGAATGGATATATTCGTGCAAATGACTTACAATGGATCGTACGAATGAATTAGACTGGATCATACGAATAAATTAGAATGGATACATTCATGCAAATGAATTAGAATGGATCGTACGAATGAATTAGAATGGATCATACGAATGAATTAGAATGGATCGTACGAATGGATTTGAATGGATCGTACGAATGGATTAGAACGCATTGTACGAAGGAATTAGAATAGATACATTTGTGCGAATGAATTAGATTGCATCGTATTAATGAATTTGAATGGATCGGATGAATGAATTAGAATGGATCGTACGAATGAATTAGAATGGATCGTGCAAATGAATTAGAATGGATCGTGCAAATGAATTAGAATGGATACATTTGTGTGAATGAATTAGAATGCATCGTGCGAATGAATTAGAATCGATCGTACGAATGAATTAGAATGGATATATTTGAACGAATAAATTAGATTGGATCATACGAATGAATTAGAATAGATCGTACGAATGAATTAGAATGGATCTTGCGAATGAATTAGAATCGATCGTACGAATGAATTAGAATGGATCGTACGAATGAATTAGATCGTACGAATGAATTAGAATGGATCGTACGAATGAATTAAAATAGATACATTCATATGACTGAATTAGAATGGATCGTGCGAATTAATTAGAATGGATCGTACGAATGAATTTGAATGGATACATTTGTGCGAATGAATCTAAATGGATTGTATGAATGAATTACAATGGATCGTACGAATGAATTAGAATGGATCGTACGAATGGATTAGAATGGATCGGGCGAATAAATTAGAATGGATCGTACAAATGAATTAGAAAGGTTACATTTGTGAGAATGAATTAGAATGGATCCTACGAATGAATTAGAATGGATCGTACGAATAGATTAGAATGGATCGTATGATTGAATTTGAATGGATCATAGAAATGGATTAGAATGGATTGTACGAATGAATTAGAATGGATCATACAAATGAATTAGAAAGGTTACATTCGTGAGAATGAATTAGAATGGATCGTACGAAAGAATTAGAATGGATCATGCGAATGAATTTGAATGGATCGTACGAATGAATTAGAATGGATCGAACGAATGAATTAGAATGGATACATTCGAGCAAACGAATTAGAATAGATCGTAGGAATGAATTAGAATGGATCATACGAATGAATTAGAATGGATCGTGCGAATGAATTAGAATGGATTGTACGAATGAATTAGAATGGATCGTACGAATGAATTAGAATGGATCGTACGAATGAATTAGAATGGATCCTGCGAATGAATTAGAATGAATCGTACGAATCAATTAGAATGGATTGTACGAATGAATTAAAATGTATACATTTGTACGAATAAATTAGAATGGATTGTACGAATGAATTAGAATGGATACCTTCTTGCGAATAAATTAGAATGGATCGTATATTCGTGCAAATAAATTAGAATGGATCATACGAATGAATTAGAATGGATCGTGCGAATGAATTAGAATGAATCGTACGAATGCATTAGAATGGATCGTACGAATGAATTAGAATGAATCGTACGATCCATTCTAATTCATTTGTACGATCCATTCTAATTCATTCGCACGATCCATTCTAATTCATTCGTACGATCCATTCTAATTCATTTGTACGATAATTTCTAATTCATTCGTACAATCCATTCTAATTCAGTCGTATGAATGTATCATACGAATGAATTAGAATGGATCATACGAATGAATTAAAATGGATCGTACAAATGAATTAGAATGGATCGTGCGAATGAATTAGAATGGATCGTACGATTAATTCATTCACATGATCCATTCTAATTCATTCGTATGATACATTCGTGCGAATGAATTAGAATAGATCGTACGAATGAACTAGAATAAATCGTGTGAATAAATTAGAATGGATCATACGAATGAATTAGAATAGATATATTCATGCGAATGAATTAGAATGGATCGTACGAATGAATTAGAATAGATCGTGCGAATGAATTAGAATGGATCATATGAATAAATTAGAATGGATCTTACGAATGAATTAAAATGGATACATTTATACGAATGAATTAGAATGGATCATACGATTGAATTTGAATGGATCGTACGAATGAATTAGAATGGATACATTTGTGCGAATTAATAAGAATGGATCGTGCGAATGAATTAGAATGGATACATTCATGCGAATGAATTAGAATGGATTGTGCGAATAAATTATACGGATTGTGCGATTGAATTAGAACGCATTGTACAAATGAATTAGAATGGATCGTACGAATGGATTAGAATAGATCGTACGAATGAATTAGAATGGATCGTACGAATGAATTAGAATGGATACATTCCAGCGAATGAATTAGAATGGATCGTACAAATGAATTAGAATGGATCATAGGAACGAATTAGAATGGATCGTGCAAATGAATTAGAACGGATACATTCGTGCGAATGAATTAGAATGGATCATACGAATGAATTAGAATGGTTACATTCGTGCGAATGAATTAGAATGGATCTTGCGAATGAATTAGAATGGATCGTACGAATGGATTAGAATGGATCGTACGAATGGATTAGAATGGATCGTACAAATGGATTAGAATGGATCGTAAGAATCAATTAGAATGGATCGTACGAATGAATTAGAATGGATCATACAAATGAATTAGAAAGGTTACATTCATGAAAATGAATTAGAATGGATCGTACGAATGAATTAGAATGGATCATGCGAATGAATTTGAATGGATCATACGAATGAATTAGAATGGATCGAACGAATGAATTAGAATGGATACATTCGAGCGAATGAATTAGAATAGATCGTAGGAATGAATTAGAATAGATCATACGAATGAATTAGAATGGATCGTGCGAATGAATTAGTATGGATCGTGCAAATGAATTAGAATGGATACATTCGTGCGAATGAATTAGAATGGATCGTACGAATGAATTAGAATGGATCGTGCGAATGAATTAGAATGGATTCATTCGCATGATCCATTCTAATTCATTCCTACGATCTATTCTAATTCATTCGCTTGAATGTATCCATTTTAATTCATTCGTTTGATCCATTCTAATTCATTCGTACGATCCATTCTAGTCCATTCGTACGATCCATTCTAATTCATTCGTACGATCTATTCTAATTCATTCTCACAAATGTAACCTTTCTAATTCATTTGTACGATCCATGGTAATTCATTCGTACGATCCACTCTAATCCATTCTTACGATCCATTCTAAACCATTCGTACGGTCCATTCTAATTCATTCGCACGAATGTAACCATTCTAATTCGTTCGTACGATCCATTCTAATTCATTCCTACGATCCATTCTAATTCATTCAGACGAATGTATCTATTCTAATTCATTTGCACGATCCATTCTAATCCATTCCTATGTTCCATTCTAATTCATTCGTACGATCCATTCTAATTCATTCGCTCAAATGTATCCATTCTAATTCATTCGTATGATCCATTCTAATCCATTCGTACGATCCATTCTAATCCATTTGTATGATCCATTCTAATTCATTCGTATGATCCATTCTAATTCATTCGAGCGAATGAATTAGAATAGATCGTAGGAATGAATTAGAATGGATCATACGAATGAATTAGAATGGATCGTGTGAATGAATTAGAATGGATTGTACGAATGAATTAGAATGGATACACTCGTGCGAATGAATTAGAATGGATCGGACGAATGAATTAGAATGGATTGTGCGAATGAATTAGAATGGATCGTATGAATGAATAAGAATGGATCGTACGAATGGATTAGAATGGATCGTACGAATGAATTAGAATGGATACATTCGTACGATCCATTCTAATGCATTCGTACGATTCATTCTAATTCATTCGCATGATCCATTCTAATTCATTCGTACGATCCATTCTTATTCATTCATACGATCCATTCTAATTCATTCGCACAATCCATTCTAATTCATTCGTCCGATCCATTCTAATTCATTCGTACAATCCATTCTAATTCATTCACACGATCCATTCTAATTCATTTGGATTAGAATGGATCATACGAATGAATTAGAATGGATACATTTGAGCGAATGAATTAGAATGGATCGTACGAATGAATTAGAATGGAACATAGGAATGGATTAGAATGGATCGTGCAAATGAATTAGAATGGATACATTCGTGCGAATGAATTAGAATGGATCGTAGGAATGAATTAGAATGGATCGTACGAACGAATTAGAATGGTTACATTCGTGCGAATGAATTAGAATGGACCGTACGAATGGTTTAGAATGGATCGTACGAATGGATTAGAGTGGATCGTATGAATGAATTACCATGGATCGTACAAATGAATTAGAAAGGTTACATTTGTGAGAATGAATTAGAATAGATCGTACGAATGAATTAGAATGGATCGTACGAATGGATTAGAATGGATCGTACGAATGAATTAGAATGGATCAAACGAATGAATTAGAATGGATACATTCAAGCGAATGAATTAGAATAGATCGTAGGAATGAATTAGAATGGATCATGCGAATGAATTATAAAGGATCGTACGAATGAATTAGAAAGGTTACATTTGTAAGAATGAATTAGAATGGATCGTACGAATGGATTAGAATGGATCCTACGAATGAATTAGAATGGATCATACAAATGAATTAGAAAGGTTACATTCGTGAGAATGAATTAGAATGAATCGTACGAATGAATTAGAATGGATCATGCGAATGAATTTGAATGGATTGTACGAATGAATTAGAATTGATCGAACGAATGAATTAGAATGGATCATACGAATGAATTAGAATAGATCGTAGGAATGAATTAGAATGGATCATACGAATGAATTAGAATGGATCGTGCGAATGAATTAGAATGGATCGTACGAATGAATTATAATGGATCGTACGAACGAATTAGAATGGATCGTACGAACGAATTAGAATGGATTGTACGAACGAATTAGAATGGATCGTACGAATGAATTAGAATGGATACATTCGTGCTAATGAATTAGAATAGATTGTACGAATGAATTATAATGGATCGTATGAATGGATTAGAACGCATTGTACGAATGAATTAGATTGCATCGTACGATCCATTCTAATTCATTCGTACGATCCATTCTAATTCATTCACACAAATATATCCATTCTAATTCATTCGCTCGAATGTATCCATTTTAATTTATTCGTTCGATCCATTCTAATTCATTCGTACGATCTAATTCATTCGTACAATCCATTCAAATTCATTCGCGCGAATGAATTAGAATGGATCGTACGAATGAATTAGATTGCATCGTACGATCCATTCTAATTCGTTCGTACGATCCATTCTAATTCATTCGTACGATGCAATCTAATTCATTCGCACAAATGTATCTATTCTAATTCATTCGTACAATGTGTTCTACGAATGAATTAGAATGGATCGTACGAATGAATTAGAATGGATACATTCGACAGAATGAATTAGAATAGATCGTAGGAATGAATTAGAATGGATCGTACGAATGAATTAGAATGGATCGTACAAATGAATTAGAAATGTTACATTAGAATGGATACATTCGAGCGAATGAATTAGAATGGATCGTATGAATGAATTAGAAAGGTTACATTTGTGAGAATGAATTAGAATGGATCGTACGAATGAATTAGAATGGATCGTACGAATGGATTAGAATGGATCGTACGAATGAATTAGAATGGATCGTACAAATGAATTAGAAAGGTTACATTTGTGAGAATGAATTAGAATGGATCGTACGAATGAATTAGAATGTATCGTACAAATGGATTAGAATGGATCGTACGAATGAATTAGAATGGATCGTACGAATGTATTAGAATGGATATATTTGTGCGAATGATTTAGAATGGATCGTGCGAATGAATTAGAATGGATCGTGCGAATGAATTAGAATGGATTGTACGAATGAGTTAGAATGTGAATGAATTAGAATGGATCGTACGAATGAATTAGAATGGATCGTACGAATGAATTTAAATGGATCGTACGAATGAATTAGAATGGATCGAACGAATGAATTAGAATGGATACATTCAAGCGAATGAATTAGAATAGATGGTAGGAATGAATTAGAATGGATCATGCGAATGAATTAGAATTGATCGTGCGAATGAATTAGAATGGATTGTACGAATGAATTAGAATGGATACATTCGTGCGAATGAATTAGAATGGATCGGACGAATGAATTTGAATGGATCGTACGATCCATTCTAATTCAATCATACGATCCATTCTAATCCATTCGTACGATCCATGCTAATCCATTCGCACGATCCATTCTAATTCATTCGTACGATCCATTCTAATTCATTCGCACGAATGAATTAGAATGGATCGTACGAATGAATTAAAGTGGATACATTCATACGACTGAATTAGAATGGATTGTATGAATGAATTAGAATGGATCGTACGAATGAATTAGAATGGATAGTACGAATGAATTAGAATGGATCGTGCGAACGAATTAGAATGGATCGTATGAACGAATTAGATTGCATTGTACGAATAAATTAGAATGGATCCACCGAATGAGTTAGAATGGATCATATGAATGAATTAGAATGGATCGTACGAATGAATTATAATGGATTGTGCTAATGAATTAGAATGGATCGTATGAATGAATAAGAATGGATCGTACGAATGAATTAGAATGGATCGTGCGAATGAATTAGAATGAATCGTACGAATGCATTAGAATGGATCGTACGAATGAATTAGAATGAATCGTACAATCCATTCTAATTCATTCGTCCGATCCATTCTAATTTATTCACACGAATGTATCCATTCTAATTCATTCGTACAATCCATTCTAATTCATTCGCACGATCCATTCTAATTCATTCGTATGATCCATTCTAATTCATTCCTACGATCTATTCTAATTCATTTGCTCGAATGTATCCATTCTAATTCATTCGTATGATCCATTCTAATTCATTCGCACGATCTATTCTAATTCATTCGTACGAATGTATCTATTCTAATTCATTTGCACGATCCATTCTAATTCATTCCTATGATCCATTCTAATTCATTCGTACGATCCATTCTAATTCATTCGCTCGAATGTATCCATATTAATTCATTTGTACGATCCATTCTAATTCGTTCATACGATCCATTCTAATTCATTCGCACGATCCATTCTAATTCATTTGTACGAATGTATCCATTCTAATTCATTCGCATGAATATATCTATTCTAATTTATTTGTACGATCTATTCTAATTCATTCATACGATCCATTCTAATCCATTCGTACGATCCATTCTAATTCATTCGCTCGAATGTATCCATTCTAATTTATTCGTACGAATGAATTAGAATGGATCGTACGAATAAATTAGAATGGATCGTGCGAATGAATTAGAATGGATCGTCCAAATGAATTAGAATGGATCGTACGATTCATTCTAATTCATTCGTACGATCCATTCTAATGCATTCGTACGATTCATTCTAATTCATTCGCACGATCCATTCTAATTCATTAGTATGATCCATTCTAATTTATTTGCACGAATATACGATCTATTCTAATTTATTCACAAGAATGTATCTATTCTAATTCATTCGTACAATCCATTCTAATTTATTCGTACAAATGTATCCGTTCTAATTCATTCGTACGATCCATTCTAATTCATTCGTGCGAATCATTCTAATTCATTTGCACGATCCATTCTAATTCATTCGTATGATCCATTCTAATTCATTCGCACGAATGTATCCATTCTAATTCATTCATACAATCCATTCTAATTTATTCACACGATCGATTCTAATTCATTCGTATGGTCCATTCTAATTCATTCGTACGATCCATTCTAATTCATTCTCACGAATGTAACCTTTCTAATTCATTTGCATGATCCATTCTAATTCATTCCTACGATCCATTCTAATTTATTCGTATGATCCATTCTAATTCATTCGTATGTTTCATTCTAATTCATTCGTATGATCAATTCTAATTCATTCATACAATCCATTCTATTTCATTCGTACGATCCATTCTAATTCATTCGTATGATCAATTCTAATTCATTCGTACAATCCATTCTAATTCAGTCGCATGAATGTATCATACGAATGAATTAGAATGGATCATGCGAGTGAATTAAAATGGATCGTACAAATGAATTGGAATGGATCGTATGAATGAATTAGAATACATCATGTGAATGAATTAGAATGGATCCTACGTTTGAATTAGATTGGATTGTGCGAATGAATTAGAATGGATACATTCGTGCGAATGAATCAGAATAGATCATATGAATGAATTAGAATGGATCGTACGAATGAATTAGAATGGATACATTTGTACGAATGAATTAGAATGGATCATACAAATGAATTAGAAAGGTTACATTCGTGAGAATGAATTAGAATGGATCGTACGAATGAATTAGAATGGATCATGCGAATGAATTTGAATGGATCGTACGAATGAATTAGAATGCGTACAAATGAATTAGAATGGATCGTACGATTCATTCTAATGCATTCGTACGATCCATTCTAATGCATTCGTACGATTCATTCTAATTTATTTGTACGATCCATTCTAATTTATTCTCACGAATGTAACCTTTCTAATTCATTCGCACGATCCATTCTAATTCATTCGCACGATCTATTCTAATTCATTCGTACGATCCATTCTAATTCATTCGTACGATCCATTCTAATTCATTCATTTGAATGTAACCATTCTAATTCATTCGTAAGATCCATTCCAATTCATTCGTATGATCTATTCTAATTTATTCATGCAATCCATTCTAATTCATTCATACGATCCATTCTAACTCATTCATACGATCCATTCTAATTCATTCGCATGAATGTATGTATCCATTCTAGTTCATTCGCACAAATGTATCCGTTCTAATTCAATCGTACGATCTATTCTAATTCAATCGCAAGATCCATTCTAATTCATTCGCACAAATGTATCCATTATAATTCATTCATATGATCCATTCTAATTCATTCGCACGAATGTATCCATTCTAATTTATTCGTACAATCCATTCTAATTCATTCGCACGATCCATTCTAATTCATTCGTATGTTCCATTCAAATTCATTCCTACGATCTATTCTAATTCATTCGCTCGAATATATCCATTCTAATTCATTCGTTCGATCCATTCTAATTCATTCGTACGATCTATTCAAATTCATTCGTACGATCCATTCTAATTCATTCGTACGATCCATTCTAATTCATTCTCACGAATGTAACCTTTCTAATTCATTTGTATGTATCCATTCTAATTCATTCGTACGAATGGATACATTCGTGCGAATAAATTAGAATGGATTTATTTGTGCTAATGAATTAGATTGGATCGTACGAATGAATTAGAATGGATACATTTATACAAATAAATTAGAATGGATACATTTGTGTTAATGAATTAGAATGGATCGTACGAATGAATTAGAATGGATCGTACGAATAAATTAGAATGGATACATTCGTGCGAATAAATTAGAATGGGTACATTTGTGCTAATAAATTAGAATGGATAGTGCGAATGAATTAGAATGGATCGTACGAATGGATTAGAATGGATCGTACGAATGGATTAGAATGGATCGTACGAATGGATTAGAATGGATCGTACGAATGAATTAGAATGGATCGTACGAATGCATTAGAATGGATACATTCGTGCAAATGAATTAGAATGGATCATCCGAATGAATTAGAATGGATCGTGCGAATGAATTAGAATGGATCGTACGATTTAATTGGAATGGATCGTGCGAATGAATTAGAATGGATCGTACGAATGAATTAGAATGGATCGTACTAATGAATTAGAATGGATCGTACTAATGAATTAGAATGGTTCGTACGAATGAATTAGAATGGATCGTACAAATGAATTAGAATGGATACATTTGTGCGATGAATAAGAATGGAGCGTACGAATGAATTAGAATGGAGCGTACGAATGAACTAGAATTGATACATTCGTGCGAATGAATTAGAATGGATCATATGAAAGAATTGGAATGGATCGTGCGAATGAATTAGAATGGATCCTGGGAATGAATTAGAATGGATTGTACGAATAAATTAGAATGGATAAATTCGTGCGAATGAATTAGAATGGATCGTGCGAATGAATTAGAATGGATCATACGAATGAATTAGAATTGATCGTACGAATGAATTAGAATGGATCATATGAATGAATTAGAATGGTTACATTTGTGCGAATGAATTAGAATGGATCGTACGATTGGATTAGAATGGATCGTACGAATGGATTAAAATGCATTGTTCGAATGAATTAGAATAGATACATTTGTGCGAATGAATTAGATTGCATCGTACGAATGAATTTGAATGGATTGTACGAATGTATTAGAATGGATCATACGAATGAATTAGAATGGATCATACGAATGAATTAGAATAGATCGGACGAATGAATTAGAATGGATCTTGCGAATGAATTAGAATGGATCTTGCGAACGAATTAGAATGGATCGTATGAACGAATTAGAATGGATCGTACGAATGAATTAGAATGGATACATTCGAGCGAATGAATTAGAATGGATCGTATGATGCAATCTAATTCATTCGAATGATCCATTCTAATTCATTCGTACGATCTATTCTAATTCATTCGTATGATCCATTCTAATTTATTCGTTCAAATATATCCATTCTATTTCATTCGTACGATCCATTCTAATTCATTCGCATGATCCATTCTAATTCATTCGCACGAATGTATCCATTCTAATTCATTTGCACGATCCATTCTAATTCATTCCTATGATCCGTTCTAATTCATTCGTACGATCCATTCTAATTCATTCGTCCGATCCATTCAAATTCATTCGTACGATGCAATCTAATTCATTCGCACAAATGTATCTATTCTAATTCATTCGTACAATGCATTCTAATCCATTCGTACGATCCATTCTAATCCATTTGTACGATCCATTCTAATTCATTCGTATGATCCATTCTAATTCATTCGTACGATCCATTCTAATTCATTTGCATGAATGTATCCATTCTAATTTATTCGTACGATCCAGTCTAATTCATTCGTACGATCCATTCTAATTCATTCGCACGAATATATCCATTCTAATTCATTCATACGATTCTTTCTAATTCATTCGCACGATCCATTCTAATTCTTTCATATGATCCATTCTAATTCATTCGCATGAATGTATCCATTCTAGTTCATTTGTACGCTCCATTCTAATTCATTCGTACGCTCCATTCTTATTCATCGCACAAATGTATCCATTCTAATTTATTCGTACGATCCATTCAAATTCAATCGTATGATCCATTCTAATTTATTCGCACAAATGTATCCATTTTAATTCATTCGTACGATCCATTCTAATTTATTCATACGATCCATTCTAATTCATTCGTACGATCCATTCTAATTCATTCGTACGATCCATTCTAATTCATTCGCATGAATATATCTATTCTAATTCATTCGTATGATCCATTCTAGTTTATTCGCACGATCCATTCTAATTCATTCGTATGATCCATTCTAATTGATTCGCACGAATGTATCTATTCTAATTCATTCGTATGATCCATTCTAATTCATTCCTATGATCCATTCTAATTCATTCGCACGAATGTATCCATTCTAATTCATTTGCACGATCTATTCCTATTCGTTCATACGATCCATTCTAATTCGTTCGCACGATCCATTCTAATTCATTCGCACGATCCATTCTAATTCATTCACACAATCCATTCTAATTCATTCGCATGATCCATTCTAATTCATTCGTATGATACATTCGTGTGAATGAATTAGAATGGATCGTACGAATGAATCAGAATGGATCATACGATTGAATTTGAATGGATCGTACGAATGAATTAGAATGGATACATTTGTGCTAATTAATTAGAATGGATCGTACGAATGAATTAGAATGGATCGTACGAATGAATTAGAATGGATCGTACGAATGAATTAGAATGGATCATACGAATAAATTAGAATGGATACATTCGTGCGAATGAATTAGAATTGATCGTAAGAAGGAATTAGAATAGATCGTACAAATGAATTAGAATGGATTGTGCGAATGAATTAGAATTGATCATACGAATGAATTAGAATGGATCGTACGAATGATTTAGAATGGATCGTGCGAATGAATTAGAATGGATCGTACAAATGAATTAGAATGGATATATTTGAATTAGAATGGATCGTATGAATGAATTAGAATAGCCAATACGAATGAATTCGAATGAATCGTACGAATGAATTTGAATGGATTGTAGGAATGAATTAGAATGGATCGTACAAATGAATTAGAATGGATCATGCGAATGAATTAGAATCATGAATTAGAATGGATCGTACGAATGAATTAGATCGTACGAATGAATTGGAATGGATCGTACGAATGAATTAAAATGGATATATTCGAGCGAATGAATTAGAATGGATACATTTGTGCGAATGAATTAGAATGGATCGTACGAATGAATTAGAATGGATCGTACGAATTTGAATGGATCGTACGAGTAAATTAGAATGGATACATTTGTGCGATGAATAAGAATGGAGCGTACGAACGAATTAGAATGGAGCATACGAATGAACTAGAATGGATACATTCGTGCGAATGAATTAGAATGGATCATATGAAAGAATTAGAATAGATCGTGCGAATGAATTAGAAAGGATCGTACGAATGAATTAGATTGGATATATTCGTGCGAATGAATTAGAATGGATCGTACGAATGAATTAGACTGGATCGTACGAATAAATTAGAATGGATACATTCATGCAAATAAATTAGAATGGATCGTACGAATGACTTAGAATGGATCATACGAATGAATTAGAATGGATCGTACGAATGAATTAGATTGGATCATACGAATGAATTAGAATGGATCGTACGTTTGAATTAGATTGGATTGTGCGAATGAATTAGAATGGATACATTCGTGCGAATGAATTAGAATAGATCGTATGAATGAATTAGAAAGGGTCGTACGAATGGATTAGAATGGATCGTACGAATGAATTAGAATGGATCCACCGAATAAGTTAGAATGGATCATACGAATGAATTAGAATGGATCGTACAAATGAATTAGAATAGATACATTCGAGCGAATGAATTAGAATAGATCATAGGAATGAATTAGAATGGATCATACGAATGAATTAGAATGGATCGTGCGAATGAATTAGAATGGATTATACGAATGAATTAGAATGGATACATTCGAGCGAATGAATTAGAATAGATCGTAGGAATGAATTTGAATGGATCGTACGAATGAATTAGAATAGATCGTACAAATGAATTAGAATGGATTGTGCGAATGAATTAGAATTGATCATACGAATGAATTAGAATGGATCGTATGAATGAATTAGAATAGATCGTGCGAATTAATTAGAATGGATTGTACGAATGAATTAGAATGAACATATTTGAACAAATAAATTATAATAGATCATACGAATGAATTAGAATGGATCGTACTAATGAATTAGAATGGATCGTACGAATGAATTAGAATCGATCGTACGAATGAATTAGAATGGATCGTACGAATGAATTAGATCGTACAAATGATTTACAATGGATCGTACGAATGAATTAAAATGGATACATTCGAGCGAATGAATTAGAATGGATACATTTGTGCGAATGAATTAGAATAGATCGTACGAATGAATTAGAATGGATCGTACGATGCAATCTAATTCATTCGTACAATACGTTCTAATCCATTCGTATGATCCATTATAATTCATTCGTACGATCTATTCTAATTCATTCGCACGAATGTATCCATTCTAATTCATTCGTTTGATCCATTCTAATTCGTTCGTACGATCCATTCTAATTCGTTCCTATGATCCATTCTAATTCGTTTGTACGATCCATTCTATTTCATTCGTACGATCCATTCTAATTCATTCGCACGATCCATTCTAATTCATTCCTACGATCTATTCTAATTCATTCGTATGATCCATTCTAATTCATTCGTTCGATCCATTCTAATTCATTCGTACAATCCATTCAAATTCATTCGCATGATCCATTCTAATTCATTCGTACGATCCATTCTAATTCATTCTCACGAATGTAACCTTTCTAATTCATTTGTATGATCCATTCTAATTCATTCATACGATCCATTCTAATCCATTCGTACGATCTATTCTAATCCATTCGTATGATCCATTCTAATCCATTCGTACGATCCATTCTAATTCATTCGTATGAATATATCCATTCTAATTTATTCCTACGATCCAGTCTAATTCATTCGTACGATCCATTCTAATTCATTCGCATGAATGTATCCATTCTAATTTATTCGTACGATCCATTCTA
Organism: Chamaelirium japonicum; assembly: GCA_947650365.1. NCBI lineage: Eukaryota > Viridiplantae > Streptophyta > Magnoliopsida > Liliales > Melanthiaceae > Chamaelirium > Chamaelirium japonicum. The sequence goes on along the minus strand of OX393558.1, from coordinate 71,743,947 downwards.
ATTCATTCATATGATCCATTCTAATTCATTCGCATGATCCATTCAAATTCATTCGCACGATCCATTCTAATTCATTCGTACTTTCCATTCTAATTCATTCATATGATCTATTCTAATCCATTCGCACGAATGTATCCATTCTAATTCATTCGCACAATCCAATCTAATTCAAACATACGATACATTCTAATTCATTCACATGATGTATTCTAATTCATTCGTATGATCCATTCTACTTCATTTGTATGATTCATTCTAATTCATTCGTACGATCCATTCTAATTCATTCGCACAAATGTATCCATTCTAATTCATTCGTACGATCCATTCTAATTCATTCGCACGATACATTCTAATTCATTTGTACGAATGTATCCATTCTAATTCATTTGCACGATCCATTCTAATTCATTCGCATGATCCATTCTAATTCATTCGTATGATCCATTCTAGTTCATTCGTACGATCCATTCTAATTCATTTGCATGAATGTACCCATTCTAATTCATTCGTACGATCCATTCCAATTCATTCGTATGATCCATTCTAATCCATTCGTACGATCCATTCTAATCCATTCGTATGATCCATTCTAATCCATTCGTACGATCTATTCTAATTCATTTGTACGATCCATTCTAATTCATTCGTACGGTCCATTCAAATTCAATCGTACGATCCATTCTAATTTATTCGCACTATCCACTCTAATTCATTCGCATGATCCATTCTAACAAATGAATTAGATCGTACAAATGAATTAGAATGGATCGTACGAATGAATTAAAATGGATACATTCATACGACTGAATTAGAATGGATCGTGCGAATTAACTAGAATGGATCGTACGAATGAATTTGAATGGATACATTTGTGAGAATGAATTAGAATGGATCGTACGAATGAATTAGAATGGATCGTACGAATGAATTAGAATGGATCGTACAAATGAATTAAAATGGATACATTTGTGCGAATTGGAATGGATCGTACGAATGGATTAGGATTAGATCGTACGAGTGAATTAGAAAGGATCGTACGAATGAATTATAATGAATCATACGAATGGATTAGAATAGATCGTACGAATGGATTAGAATGGATCGTACGAATCGATTAGAATGGATTGTGTGAATGAATTAGAATGAATCGTACGAACGAATTAGAATTGATACATTCGAGCGAATGAATTAGAATAGATCGTACGAATGAATTAGAATGGGTCATAGGAATGAATTAGAATGGATCGTGCAAATGAATTAGAATGGATACAATTCATTTGCATGATCCATTCTAATTCATTCGTACGATCCATTCTAATTCATTCTCACGAATGTAACCTTTCTAAGTCTTTTGTATGATCCATTCTAATTCATTCGTACGATCCATTCTAATCCATTCGTACGAGCCATTCTAGTCCATTCGTACGATCCATTCTGATTCATTCTCACAAATGTAACCTTTCTAATTCATTTGTACGATCCATTCTAATTCTTTCGTACGATCCATTCTAATCCATTCGTACTATCCATTCTAATCCATTCGTACGATCCATTCTAATTCATTCGCACGAATGTAACCATTCTAATTCATTCGTACGATCTATTCTAATTCATTTCTACGATCCATTCTAATTCATTCGCACGAATGTATCCATTCTAATTCATTTGCACGATCCATTCTAATTCATTCCTATGATCCATTCTAATTCATTCGTACGATCCATTCTAATTCATTCGCTCGAATGTATCCATTCTAATTCATTCGTACGATCCATTCTAATTCATTCGCTCGAATGTATCCATTTTAATTTATTCGTATGATCCATTCTAATTCGTTCATACGATCCATTCTAATTCGTTCATACGAACCATTCTAATTCATTCGCACGATCCATTCTAATCCATTCGTACGTTCCATTCTAATTCATTCGTATGATCCATTCTAATTCATTCATATGATCCATTCTAATTCACTTGTATGATCCATTCTAATTCATTCGTACGATCCATTCTAATTCATTCGCTCGAATGTATCCATTCTAATTCATTCGTACGATCCATTCTAATTCATTCGTACGATCTATTCTAATTCATTATCACGAATGTAACCTTTCTAATTCATTTGTATGTATCCATTCTAATTCATTCGTACGATCCATTCTAATTCATTCGTACGATCCATTCTAATTCACGATCCATTCTAATTCATTCCTATGATCCATTCTAATTCATTCGTACGGTCCATTCTAATTCATTCGCTCGAATGTATCCATTCTAATTCATTCGTACGATCCATTCTAATTCGTTCAAACGATCCATTCTAATTCATTCGCACGAATGTATCCATTCTAATTCATTTGCACGATCCATTCTAATTCATTCCTATGATCCATTCTAATTCATTCGTACGATCCATTCTAATTCATTCGTGATCCATTCTAATTCATTCGTACGATCCATTCTAATTCATTCGCATGAATATATCTATTCCAATTCATTCGTATGATCTATTCTAATTTATTCGCACGATCTATTCTAATTCATTCGTACGATTCATTCTAATTCATTCGCACGATCCATTCTAATTCATTCATACGATCCATTCTAATTCATTCGCACGATCGATTCTAATTCATTCGTATGATCCACTCTAATTCATTCGTACGATCTATTCTAATTCTTTCGTACGATCCATTCTAATTCATTCGCACGATCTATTCTAATTCATTCGTACAATCCATTCTAATTCATTCGTACGATCCATTCTAATTCATTCGCACTATCCATTCTAATTCATTCGTACGATCCATTCTAATTCATTCGTACGATCCATTCTAATTCATTCGTATGATCCATTCTAATTTATTCGTTCATATATATCCATTCTAATTCATTCGCACGAATATAACCTTTCTAATTCATTCGTACGATCCATTCTAATTCATTCGTACGTGTACGAATGAATTAGAATGGATCGTACGAATGAATTAGAATGGATAGTGCGAATGAATTAGAATGGATCGTACGAATGAACTAGAATGGATCGTGCGAATGAATTAGAATGGATCGTGCAAATGAATTAGAATGAATCGTACGAATGCGTTAGAATGGATACATTCGTGCGAATGAATTAGAATGAATCGTGCGAATTAATTAGAATGGATCGTACGAATGAATTTGAATGGATACATTTGTGCGAATGAATCTGAATGGATTGTATGAATGAATTACAATGGATCGTACAAATAAATTAGAATGGATCGTACGAATGAATTAGAATAGCTCATATGAATGAATTAGAATGAATCGTACGAATGAATTAGAATGGATCGTACGAATGAATTAAAATGGATACATTTGTGCGAATGAATTAGATTGGATCATACGATTGAATTAGAATGGATCGTATAAATGAATTAGAATGGATCGTACGAATGGATTAGAATGGATCGTACGAATGGATTAGAATGGATAGTGCGAATGAATTAGAATGGATCGTGCGAATGAATTAGAATGGATTGTACAAACGAATTAGAATAGATCGTGCGAATGAATTAGAATGGATCGTGCGAATGAATTAGAATGGATCGTACGAATGAATTAGAATGGATCGTACGAATGAATTAAAATGGATACATTTGTGCGAATGAATTAGATTGGATCATACGATTGAATTAGAATGGATCGTATGAATGAATTAGAATGGATCGTACGAATGGATTAGAATGGATCGTACGAATGGATTAGAATGGATAGTGCGAATGAATTAGAATGGATCGTACGAATGAATTAGAATCGATTGTACGAACGAATTAGAATAGATCGTGCGAATGAATTATAATGCATCGTACGAATGAATTAGAATGGATCGTAGGAATGAATTAGAATGGATCATACGAATGAATTAAAATGGTTACATTCGTGCGAATGAATTAGAATGGATCGTATGAACGAATTAGAATGGATCGTATGAATTAGAATAGATACATTTGTGCGAATGAATTAGAATGGATCGTACGAATGAATTAGAATGGAACGTACGAATGGATTAGAATGGATCGTACGAATGGATTAGAATGGATCGTGCAAATGAATTAGAATGGATTGCACGAATGTATCCATTCTAATCCATTCGTACGAATGGATTAGAATGGATCGTACGAATGAATTAGAATGGATCGTGCGAATGAATTAAAATGGATCGTATGAATAAATTAGAATGGATCATACGAATGAATTAAAATGGATACATTTGTGCGATCCATTCTAATTCGTTCGTACGATCCATTCTAATTCGTTCGTACGATCCATTCTAATTCATTCGTACGATCCATTCTAATTCATTCGAACGATCCATTCTAATTCATTAGCACGATCCATACTAATTCATTCGTATGATCCATTCTAATTCATTCCTACGATCTATTCTAATTCATTCGTATGATCCATTCTAATTCATTCGTTCGATCCATTCTAATTCATTTGTACAATCTATTCAAATTCATTCGCATGATCCATTCTAATTCATTCGTACGATCCATTCTAATTCATTCCCACGAATGTAACCTTTCTAATTCATTTGTATGATCCATTCTAATTCATTCGTATGATCCATTCTAATCCATTCGTACGATCCATTCTAATCTATTCATACGATCCATTCTAATTCATTCGTACGATCCATTCTAATTCATTCGTATGAATGTATCCATTCTAATTTATTCGTACGATCCAGTCTAATTCATTCGTACGATCCATTCTAATTCATTCGCACGAATGTATCCATTCTAATTCATTCGTACGATCCATTCTAATTCATTCGTATGATCTATTCTAATTTATTTGCACGATCCATTCAAATTCATTCGCACAATCCATTCTAATTCATTCGTACGATCCATTCTAATTTATTCATACGATCTATTCTAATTCATTAGCACGAATGTATCCATTCTAATTCATTCGTACAATCCAATCTAATTCAAACATATGATCCATTCTAATTCATTCGTACGATCCATTCTAATTCAGGGTCCAGGCACCGAAAACCAAAATCGGCCAATCGGTGTAGAGCTTATCAGACGGGACAGTATCGGCGATTGGGCGAAAGGCAGAGACACCTGTCAAATTGAAGAACGGGCTGTCCTTCCTCGAAGCCCATCTGTAGTGATAGAAGAAGTATCCCAGTTCGATCCGGGCCTCTTCATCATCAGGGATGCTGGAATAGCATTCCCGGAGCTCCTTTTGGAAATCAGATTTTATGCGGCAGAAAGCGTAGATTATCCTCTATGCGTTCCTGGTAAGCTGCCCAGGACAAAGTCCAGATATATTCAGAAGCCTCGCGGCGAACGGCAGAAGTGGGAGGCGCAGTCCACAATTCAACTGGCCTATCGTGACCACTGTCCCCATCACCTGTTCCATGCTGGCAACATTCACGAAGACCATCCTCTTATCGATACCGAAGGCCGACTGAATCCCCGGGAGCGACGGTCAAACCTTCCCTTCTGTGAAGCAAGACAGTAATGTCTGCCACTTTGCCCTCTTCAAATCTGTGAGTTTCCCACCAACATTGTACATATATGCAGGCTCCTTCGTCAGCGACAGCATAGGACCAAGAACAAACTTTGCCTTGGGGATTTGCTCTGGCCAAGAAGGTGCTGAAGCAAATCCAACTCCAGCGTGCCTTTTGCCTAACTGACCGAGCTCGACAAGCACCGCCTTGCCCTTGCAGCGACCTTTCGGAGGGGATGAAACTTCAACGATCTCCTTCCCCTTCCTCTTCGAGGGGACTGCATTCTTCTTCGAGCTGCCGGAAGATGTCATTCCACCGATCGGGAGAAAACAGAGAACAGATAACAAGAAAATCGAGAGCAAAGAGTCTGGACTTCGAAAAATTCTGAAAGCGTGGGGTGAAAATGACAGCCAAAGAAGCTTATATACCATGAGGGAATTGGTGCGCAAATCGAGAGGACACGCGTCTTCACTATATCAAATCCCGTGTTTTTTCAGGGACACGTGGCGTCTATCCATAACAAGCGCAACACCAGGCGAACCGTCGGACCAGACGAAGCGTCGGACCACCGGTCCAAGCGAACCGTTGGTCCGAGCGAACCCACCGGCCCAACTGGACCGCCGGTTCAAAAAACTCCCCGATCCAGATGGACCGAAGATTCAAGCAGAAAAAATCAAACTCCATCACCGCTCAAGACTTTGCCCGAAGACCTCGCAGAAAAAACAGGCTCTTCTTCCACCTCGACTCGGCAGGTTCATAACTTAACCTCGACCGGTTGAACTTAACCGATCGGTTAGACTTGACCGATCGGTCAAATTCATCCGATCGGTCGATTTTCTACTGGATCAGGCAAAAAACTTGGCTTTTTGACCGATCCCGCCAACCTCGACCGGTTGAACTTAACCGATCGGTCAGACTTGACCGATCGGTCAAAATTCATCCGATCGGTCGATTTTCTACTGGATCAGGCAAAAAACTTGGCTTTTTGCCCGATCCCGCCAACCTCGACCGGTTGAATTTAACCGATCGGTCAGACTTGACCGATCGGTCAAATTTATCCAATCGGTCGATTTTCTACTGGATCAGGCAAAAAACTTGGCTTTTTGCCCGATCCCGCCAACCTCGACCGGTTGAATTGAACCGATCAGTCAGACTTGACCGATCGATCAAATTCATCCGATCGGTCGATTTTTTACTGGATGAGGCAAAAAACTTGGCTTTTTGCCCGATCCCGGCAACATCGACCGATTGAATTTAACCGATCAGTCAGACTTGACCGATCGATCAAATTCATCTGATCGGTCGATTTTTAACTGGATCAGGCAAAAAACTTGGCTTTTTACCCGATCCGGCCAACCTCTTCCGGTTGAATTTAACCGATCGGTCAGACTTGATCGATCGGTCAAAAATTCAACTGATCTGTCAAATTTCTACTGGATCTATTAGAAAACTGTGTTTTTTAACCGATCACTCCAACCTCGACCGGTTGAATTTAACTGATGGGTCAAAATCGACCGATCGGTCAAATTCAACCGATCGGTCGAATTTCTACTGAATCGGTCAGAAAACTGTGTTTTCTGACCGATCACTCTAACCTCGACCGGTTGAATTCAACCGATCGGTCAAACTTGACCGATCGGTCAAATTTAACCGATCGGTCGAATTTCTACTGGATCGGTCAGAAAGCTATATTTTCTGACCGATCACTACAACCTCGACCAGTTGAATTTGACTGATCGGTCAAATTCAACCGATCGGTCAAAATTGACCGATCGATCAATTTTGACCGATCAGTCAGAAATTGACCGATCAATCTTATTTTCGACGCTAACACTTGACAAAGCTCCTCGTGTGTGACAGGGGGTCGCTAGCTTTGCACCACAAATCCAAGCCAGCCAAGGTGGCCTCATAGCTAACTTGGAGGGGGTAACTGTGGGTGCAATTTTTGGCAAGAAGTCTGCAAACAGCGGGACCCACCGGCCCTGCCTGGTGGGCCCCGGGAGACAACAGCGGGACCCACCGGCCCTGCCTGGTGGGCCCCCGGAGACAATAGCGGGACCCACCGGCCCTACCTGGTGGGCCCCCGAAGACTACCGCTGGACCCACCGGCTCTGCCTGGTGGGCCCAGGAGCCTGTGGATTCCCCCAGGAGACGGCAGCGGGGTCCACCAGCCTTACCTGGGGGATCCCCAGATACGACAGTAGAAACCGCCATTTACCCCGGAATTCCTCCCCGGGAATTCTATAAATAGCAGCCCTTCAAATGTAAATAGATCCGATTTCCATTTCTGAGATCTGATTTTCAGAAACCAGAGCTCTGGATTTCAGTTTCCATCCCTTCACTTCCTCTCTTCGATCTTCTTCTTGTCTTTGAAGAGATCAGAGTGGTTTCAGTGATACTCGGCCTGTCGAGATCACTTCGATACAAGTATTAGTGAATTCGGGTTGCTCCCTATAGCACGGAGATGTAGGCTTCGGCTGAACTCCGAAATCACATCTCTCGTGTCAACTCTCTAATTACATCTCTATCTACTTGTGTATTGAGAACTGCAACTTCAATCACTCAATAGATCGAACAACGATCTTCGACTCGAACCTTCAATTGACTGGTGAGGCGAAGTCTTCGGGTCGGCACAAAGATTTTCCCCCACAGGGTCGGTTTCAATCGAATCCGGGTCCAAATCACTGGATAGCTGTGAAGTGTATACTCAAGTACCTTCGTAGAACAAGGGACTATGAGTTGGTTTATACTGCATAGGAACTAACACCGATTGGATATACAGATTCAGACTTTATATCAGATTTGGAATTCAGAAAATCGACATCAGGATTTGTTTTTATGTTAGGAGGAGCAGTGGTTAGTTGGCAGAGTGTGAAGCAGAAATATATCATGGACTCTACCACAGATGCTGAGTACGTTGCAGTGTGCGAGACAGCCAAAGAGACGGTATGGCTCAAGAAATTCCTTACGGATTTAGGGTGTGTACCAGAGGTCCAGTTACATATTGTGCTTTACTGCGACAATAGTGGGGCGGTAGCACAAGCCAAGGAGCCAAGACATCATCAGAAGGGGAAGAACATCGAGCGCAAATTCCACTTGATTCGACAGTTTTAAAAGCAAGGGCGAGTAGCGGTGACACATATTGCATCTGCAGATAATGCTGCTGATCCTTTCACCAAGGCGATACCTACCAAGGCATTCGAGCGACATGTGGACACGATGGGAGTCAAAACCATTTTGCTTCGCTAGACCAAGTGGGAGATTGTTAAAATTGATGTGTTCTATGCTTGTAAAACTTTATGTTTTGATCTAATAAATAAAAATTGATAGTTATTATATGAGATGTATATAGGTGCGTAACGTAGTCACGTGTTCTTTTAAGAATAGAAAGCCATGGTTATATGGTAGTCCACTGAGTAGAAGACTGAGTGGATTGGTCCTAAATAATCTAAATAAGTTTGCAGCTATGATCAGGTTGGTCGCCTCATTATGATAAGCCGTTGGGGATGACAGTTCATGGGAAGTCTTCACTATGGTCATCACTAGACACAGTGTCTGTGACCGAACAGAACTAACACGATGTACAGATCAGTGAGCAGGCACTAGTACACTAAGCCATGTTTCTGCTTAAGGTAAAATGGTCATAAACCCTGAGGAACCATGTCTGATGGACTAACTAGTTGAGTGGTGCTTTGGCGCACCAATGTGTGAGGATCCGGATACAGTGATCCAAAACCATAGTGTACTGGGTTACCTGACTGGCGTTGCATCAGTGTGTCACTCCTGCAGGCCATCTATACCCCTATCGGTAGGTGTATTCTTTGGTCTGACTTACACTGTACCAAACCCAGGCCTGGTGGTCATCAATTTGACTATTAATCGGGTTCGACTACTCGATGGGGTAATTAGAGGTACAATATATAGGTCAATCTGGAAGGAACCAAGTCATATGAGCATTCGAGTCTGACAGTATTCTTCACTACTCGAAGTGCATCATGGCATCAAGTGGAGGGACAACGGGTTTACCACTACTAAGTGGAGAGCAGGGGTATGACGGAGAATATAGTAAGTCCGGGTGAATTAGACTGCAGCCTATGTCGCACTCTGGGTGGCCATGCAGGTTAACTCAAGCTCAGAGGATCGATGGTACACTTGGGTAGTGTGTCGATCGAGCTTGAGTTGGATGTCATGAACCCCGGTCCCTGATGGTTCCACCTTATCCACATTATGTACGATTCTTAAACCATCTCCTCGGAACACAGTGAGTAGTAAGAGGAAGTAAGAAGTCTACACTCCGTGTGTGCTTGGCACTAGAGTATGGTAGATACGTAACTACATGCGAGTACTAAAGAGGAAGCCCTAGACTAGTACAGACGCGCAAGTAGTTATCCCTCTCCATAAGTGAACTTCGCTGCATAGGTACGATGCACTGGGACATGTTACGAGTTGACTAGTTGACTTTACTAGGGGGCACCCTCCGGTGACCTCAATTAATAGTGAAGTAATTGGTAAAGATTACTTAAGGAATGGTTGTTAGGTCTCGCACACTAGAAATGGTCAAATTGAGGCATAAGGGTGTTTTGGTAAAAACACTTCCTGACAAACCTCACTAGTGGCCGACCCTAGCAGTGGGAGACCATGCAGGGCCGACCCGTATATTGTGGGGATGAGAATGCCCTTGTAATAGGGCCGACCATAGGGATAGGGATTAGGGTTTGAATTGGTTAAATCCAAGTCCTAAAAGTGGGGAAAACGGATAAATAGAAGGAGAGATAAAGAGAGATTTCTAGGGAGATTTTTGGGGGTTAAACCTATCCCCTTGGAGCCTTATCCAAGGGGGTAGGTGTGGGTGCAAATTTTGACCAAATGCTCTACATACCACGGGACCCACCAGCCCTACTTGGGAGGCCTATGAAGACTACCGCGGGACCCACCAGCCCTGCCTGGGGGGCCTACGAAGACTACCGCGGGACCCACCAGCCCTGCCTGGAGGGCCCACGAAGACTACCTCGGGACCCACCAGCCCTACCTGGGAGGCCCACGAAGACTACCGCGGGACCCACCAGCCCTGCCTGGGGGGCCCACGAAGACTACCGCTGGACCCACCAGCCCTACCTGGGGGGCCCACGAAGTCTACCACGGGACCCACCAACCCTACCTGGGGGGCCCACGAACACTACCTCGGGACCCACCAGCCCTGCCTAGGGGGCCCACGAAGACTATCGTGGGACCCACCAACCCTACCTGGGGAGCCCACAAAGACTACCGCGGGACCCACCAGCCCTGCCTAGGGGGCCCACGAAGACTATCGCGGGACCCACCAGCCCTGCCTGGGGGGCCCATGAAGACTACCTTGGGACCCACCAGCCCTACCTGGGGGACCCACAAAGACTACCACGGGACCCACCAACCCTGCCTGGGGGCCCACGAAGACTACTGTGGGACCTACCAGCCCTGCCTGGGGGGCCCACGAAGACTACTGTGGGACCCACCAGCCCTACCTTGGGGGCCCACGAAGACTACCGCGGGACTCACCAGCCCTGCCTGGGGGGCCAACGAAGACTACCACGGGACCCACCAGCCCTGCATGGGGCTCCATAGAGACAACCACGGGGCCCACCAATCCTGCCTGGGGAATCCCCGGATACGAAGGCAAAAACCGCCATTTGCCCCAAATTTCCTCCCAGAGTTTTTATATAAATAGCAGACCCTTCAAATGTAAAAGGATCTGAAATCTGATTCCTGAAACCAGAGACCAGAATCCAAAAACCCAGAGCTCTGACTTCGATATTCCATTCCCTTCGATCTTCTACTCGAAGAGATTAGTGATACTCGGCCTGTCGAGGTCACTTCGAGCGGAGTGTTAATGAACTCGGGTTGCTTCCTATAGCACGGAGACATAGGCTTCGGCTAAACTCCGAGATCACACCTTGTGTCAACCTTCTCTCTGTTTGCATATCGAAAGTCTTAACTCAAAGTCACCAAAGCATCGACTTTCGGACCTACCTTCTAGTCAACAGATCGATCAAAGACCTTCAACTCAACTTTGATTGACTAGTGGGGCGGAGTCTTCGGATCGGCACGAAGATTTTTTCTCCACAGTTTGGCACCGTCTGTGGGATCAGATTGAAAAAGCCAGTTCAGCTCTATAACAAACATCAGATAAGCTGAACAGACAACCAGCCTAAATAGTCTAACTTCCCAACCCCCTCGGTTGAGCAGACAACCGTCAGGACAACAACAATCTTGGTGCATCCTTCGCTTTCACCAAATGGCGAAGACGAGGCATTAGGATCATCCAGAGGGAAGTAACTCACGTCAAGCTCAACCTGAGACGCGCTTAATGAGTCAGCGTCTCAACTTTGGGTAGCCCCTCACTGTTCCCAAAATAGGAGCTCGTTCAGGAAGCGGAAGATTAGTTGATCGACCGATCGCCCCACCTCTCCGACAATTGATCGGGTAAACTGCCCCTGCTCCTGCTGAGGACCCTCCATCCACCTACCAGATCTCGGCGCTCAACTTTCAGCTGTTACAGATGGCTAAGCAGAATGCCACCCTCACAGCTGAAAGAGACGCCCTCAAAAAGGCAGCTTCAGACGCGGGGGTTGTCCTTCCCGTTCCTTCATTCAACGAGAGAGTCGACCTACCTCGGTAATTGATTCTCTCCGAACTACGAAGATCAATGGGCACTACTGCCCTAGAGAAGGTTTGTCGCAACCCCACCCCCTTTGCAGCTCCATGGAAGCAGAGTGTCTGGGATCGTATCGACGACGAGTCATCTCAATCATCCTCGGGTCGCAACTGTGTGAGGCAAGCACAATCGAAACCCAACCTACGAGTGAGGCACCGGATGAAAGAAGCTCCATCAAAGAGCCGAACTTCTCCGTCTCACCCACTCCAACGAGAACCTGAGATCGATCTTCGTCACCAGATTCATCCAGCAACTACTCAAGGGTGTGGTCAAGACCTCTCGATCATGCCACTCGATCTGCATCCAGGTCGGGGACATGGACGTAGAGAAGGATACTCTTCTACTGGACCCCTTCATCGAAGTTTATTTCAATCATCCTTCCTAAGGGGTTGGAGGACCCCAACCCTCCCGAAGTTCAACTGCCTTAAGGGAGATCCTACTCTCCACATCCTAGCCTTCAAACAAGCTCTCACACCATATAAAGAAGAGAATAATATGCTCTGTCGCACCTTTGCCGGGAGCCTCGATGAACCATATTTTGATTAGTACCACAACCTTCGGGCTGGGTCTATCACCTAGTTCGAGGTGCTGGCGAATCACTTCGTACAACACTACCAGCTGAACCTGAAACCGAAGAAGAAACACGATTCCCTCTACCGGCTGAGGATGGGAGCTGATGAGAGTCTTTGTAGCTTTACGCAAAGGTTCCGCAACGAGCACGCCGCTCTCTCCGAACAACATTTGGATGACGAGGCAATCATGCTAGCCTTCCAAAATGCCCTCCGATTCGATCTATACATCAATAATGATTTCATCCGTAACCCTCCCCCATCTCTAGGTTCGATGTTTGATCGAATCCAGCGGGAGATCGAAGTCGAAGACGACTCGATCGCCCGGAAGGGACGTGAAACAAGACGAGAGAGGAGCGCCCAAGCATACCGCTAAAGCTCACAATGCGGAAGCAATAGCACCTCCACAAGCTAAACGGCTAAGGAACGACAGTCGTAGATCGCCTTCGAAGAAGACAACGTTCACTGATTGGACTCTACCAGTCGAGCAGATCCTCGATCGGATTCAGCACGAGGAGTTTCTTTGCCGGCCTAACCCTCTGCAGCCGGACACCAAGGTCACTGCTGATAGAACCGTCTACTGCGACTTCCACTGCAACCACGGTCACCCGACTGATCGATGCTTCTGACTAAAGTATCATCTGGAAGACCTGCTGCGTGAAGGCCACCTCCAAGAATTTGTCAAAGGTAGGCGAGATCAACACTAACCTCCTTCGGCCAAGGGGAAAGAAGCTTGCTGGATCCATCAAGTTTTTACCGGTCCATCAACCATCTCATGGAGCACTCCATAATCAATTGCTGACCGGTAAAGAGGTTGATCGTCAAGTGCGACGCATCTTCAATGTTCACTCTGCAGCGAACAAAGAAGATACATGGGTCGAGAAGCCCAACAAAGACCTAGTATGGCCATCTATCATCTTTAATGACTCCGACCTTCAAGGAGTCCATACTCCATAATAGGATCCCCTGGTCCTTTGGCTTATTATTGATGGGAGAACCGTCAACCGCATTCTCATCGACACCGGAAGCTCCATCGATATTATATTCTTGGACTACTTCAAGCGTCTGGGACATAAATACTCGAGCCTTGAAGTTGTCCCGACTGTAATCACGGGCTTCAATGGTGAGCAGAGCATAACAATGGGAGAGTCAAGATTCACCTTTGACCTCAGTCGGGAAACTTGAATCTTCGTTAGGTTCACCATTGTCGAAGGAACGTCCAGCTACAACGTCATCCTCGGACGGCCTTTCCTCCACTAGCTCAATGCTATCTCCTCCTCCTACCATCAACTTCTCAAGTTTGCAACAAGAGAGGGTATCGTCTGCATCCGAGGAGATCAACAAGCTGGGTGATCTTGTGAAGCGGCTGCCGCAAAAACATACCGTCGAGTAGACCTGGCACCACCAAAGCGCCCGAGAGATAAAGCAGGCCCTTCTTTAAGATAGCAACCAAAGGAGATCCCACTGACCGAACCTCCACCAATCAAGTGGGAGACCTTACCCTCAATCGAAGAAATCATTCCAATAAACATCGGCAGTGGCGATCTCCCTTGAGAGACTTTCATGGGTACCGGTCTCAGCGACGCAGAAGCGCGAGAATGGTATCATTCCTTCAATCCAATATTGACGTCTTCGCTTGGTGTTTTGAAGATATGCCAGGGATCAACCTTGATGACATATGTCACCGACTTGCCATCAAAGAAGGAGTGAAGCCCGTTAAGCAAAAACCTCGAGCAATTCGACCAGAACGTCAAACTGTCATCCAAGAAAAGATCAGTAAGTTACTCGCAGCAGGCTTCATCCACGAAGTAGAGTACCCTACTTGGATCTCCAACATTGTCACGGTCCCTAAGAAGAATGGGAAGGTCAGAGTCTGCATCGACTTCACCAACCTCAACAAGGCATGCCCCAAAGACCCATTCCCCATGCCAAGGATAGACAGATTTATCGATGCCACTGCTGGCCACGAGCTCCTATCATTCATGGACGGATACTCCGGGTATAACCAAATCCCCCTGTATCCGGACGATCGGGAGAAAACTTGCTTCGTGATGGACCGAGGCCTCTACTGCTATAACGTGATGCCCTTCGGCCTCAAGAATGCTGGATCAACCTATCAAAGGCTAGTCACGAAGATGTTTAAAGAACAAATCGACCGCAATGTCGAAGTCTATATCGACGATCTTCTCACCAAAAGCTCAAATCGGGAGAGCCACCTCTCCGATCTGACAGAAACATTTCAAATCCTCTGAAAGGATCGCATGAAGCTCAACCCAGCTAAGTGTGCCTTCGAAGTTCAATCGGATAAGTTCCTGGGTCACCTTGTGACAAGGAGAGGCATCGAAGCCAATCCTAACTAGATTCGAGCAATCTTCGATATGCCTTCGCCTATAAATTGGAAGGAGGTTCAGCGCTCATTGGAAGACTAGCTGCTCTTAATCGGTTCATCTCAAAATCTTCCGACAAATGCAAGCCTCTGTTTGACAAATTATGGAAGGCAGACACCTCCGGATGGAGTCCGATCTGCGAACGAGCCTTCCAAGACGTCAAGAACTATCTCACTAGAGCTCCTATCCTTATAGCTCTACTCGCAAAGGAAGATCTTTGGCTCTACCTCGCCGTGACTGATCAAGCCATCAGTGCGGTCTAAGTAAGTAGAAGGGAAGGTGCAGAATGGCCAGTCTACTACATCAGCCACACCCTTCTTCTAGCAGAGACTCGCTAATCAAAGATCAAAAAGGTCACGCATGCTTTGCTTACGGCATCATGACGTCTCCGGCCTTACTTCGTCTCTCATCCAATAACAGTTGTCTCGGAGCACCCACTCAAAGATATCCTCGATAAGGCTGGTCAAGCGGGTCGAATGACAAAATAGGTAATCGAAATGAGTGCTCTTGGGATTCAATTCGAACCTCGTACTTCTCTCAAAGGGCAAGCGGTTGCTGACTTCCTTGCCGACTTCCCCGTTGAGGATCCTATCACTTGGGAAGAAGACGTCGAAATGCACCTCGATGACGGTGACGAACCTCTACCCAGTCTAGCCCCAAAGACCCACAATCCAAACCCTGAGACTCTCGCTACCTCGTCAACCCGATGGAAACTCTACACTGATGGGGCTTCAAGTGCGATCGGTTCGGGAATTGGGATAGTATTGATATCCCTCGAGCTCGATCATCTTCAAAAGGCTATTCTTCTCGGTTTCAACGTCACCAACAATGAAGCAGAGTATAAGGCACTCATCTTCAGACTAGAGATCGCTGAATCTCTGGGGGTAAATCAACTAACTATCTACAGTGACTCTCAGCTCATAATTAGACAGATCAACGGTGAGTACACCGCGCGAGAAGAAAGAATGCAGTATTACTTAGCCCTAGTACGATATCACCAGCAACGCATCGCTAGCACCGAATTCATCCAAATCTCGAGAGCAGAAAATCAAGAGGCAGATGCCTTAGCTAATGCCGCTTCGGTTCTCGGAGAAAGGCGAATACAGATCGACTATCAAGAATCACCCAAGATTACCATCGAGCAGCAGATCGTCGCCACTACTGAAAGGTCTGGGGGTTAGAAACAGCCAACCTTCGGTCTAGCCATGGCACACGAACTCGGAGATTGGAGATAGACAATCTTTGACTTCTTCAAACAAGGCAAAATGCCAGAAAATCCAATTCAATCCAGAAGACTTCAAAGGAAACTTCCATGCTACAGCCTCCAAGAAGTGGATCTCTACTTCAGATCACATAGTGGGATGTTGCTCAAACGTATTGGTCCCCTACAATCAAAGGTGATCCTAATCGACATTCATTCCGGAGCCTGAGGAAATCATTCAGGTGGAAGATCTCTCGAAGCCAAGACAAACCTTCAAGGTTACTACTGGTCAACAATGGCAAGGGATGCTTGCCAAGTGGTTCAACGGTGCGAGTCTTGTCAACGACACGCTCGGGCTATTCATCTCCCAGCAGATGAGCTATATCCGTTAACAAGTCCATGGCCCTTCCACCAATGAGGGTTGGACTTCTTGGGTCCATTCCTACCAACACCCAGTAAGAAGAAGTATATGCTGTTAGCCATATATTACTTCACCAAATGGGTGGAAGCGGTACCACTCTTCCGAGAGACCGACGATGAAGTCATCAAGTTCATCAAACATAACATCTTCTTAAGGTTTTACATGCCACAAACCCTGATTGCAGACAACGGAGCTCAGTTCGATTCCGACAAATTCTGTGAATTCTGTCTAAACCACAGGATCAAGCTTTTCTACTCAACACCGAGGTACCCTCAGTGCAACGGTCAAGTCGAAGCCTCTAACAGAGCTATCCTTGGCTTACTCAAGAAGAAACTCGATGAAAAGAAAGGATTGTGGAAGAAGGTCCTTCCAGAGGTCTTGTGGGGATATCGAACTACTCCGAGGCGATCGACTGGGTTCTCCCCCTTTCGCCTAACCTACGGATCGGAAGCAGTTCTCCCAACAGAGGCCATCTCAAGCACTCTAAAGACCAAAGCCGTAGAAGAAGGTATCAACGATGAACTTCGAATCGATGACCTCGACTTCTCTGAAGAGCTGCGCAATCAAGCAACAGTTCGTATTGCACAATACCAGCAAAAGATCAAGCGAGCCTACGATCAGAAGGTTAGCAAAAGACAATTCCCAATTGGAAGCATGGTCCTTAGGGCGGTCTTCTACAACACCAGAGAGCATAGCAGCGGAAAATTAGCTCTCGATTGGGAAGGGCCCTACATAGTTGAATCAATGGGAGGCAAAGGATCCTATCACTTGATCTCACCAGAAGGAGATCGACAACCACGAGCTTGGAATGCCAGACATCTCAAAATGTTCTATCCTTGATGTAACCTCTACTGAATGAAGACTTCTTTCAATTCAAATCTTGTTCATTCCAACTCTGGACATTCACCTTGCATTGTTTAATAAGTTTGGGTGTTTGTGTTGTGACACAATCTCTTACAGGCAGATGTTAAACGATTCTAAGTTGTAAAATAGCACAACTCTCAACTGATCGATTCAATTAACAAGTTTGGATGTTTGTGTTGCGACACAACCCCTTACAGACATATGTTAAACAGTTCTACGTTGTGAAATAGCACAACTCTTAACTAATCAATTCAATTAACAAGTTTGGGTGTTTGTGTTGCGACACAACCCCTTACAGGCAGATGTTAAACAATTCTAAGTTGTGAAATAGCACAACTCTTTGACTGATCAGTTCGATTAACAAGTCTGGGTGCTTGTGTTGCGACACAACCCCTGACAGGCAGATTGTTAAACACTATCATCCGATTTAAAACATTAACATTTAGACAATTCAACACAGAAGACAATTCCATTGCAAAACAAGTCTTTATTTCTTAACTTTCAAGTACAAGTGAGCTTTTACATATGCAAGTCTTACAAGTACAAAAACAGAAAAGAGATAGAATATATCAGGGCTTTGCTACACTTTAAGCGCGCGACCTATCTCCTTCAGATCCACCACGAGACTTGCTCGCCGTAGACGCCTTGGAAGAATGGACGCCACTCGCATTAACCTGCCTGAGGGCCTCCATCGCCTTCTCCGCAGTTGAGTTATAACTCTCACTATTGATGCGAGTCTCCTCGAGCTCCTTCCTGTAGGCCTCCTCCCTGGCCGCAAAAGCTGCGTCCTTTGCAGAAAGCTGGGCCTTCAACTCCTTTATTTCCAAGGCACGATCGTGGGCAAGAGTCTCCACCTTGAAGAACCTATTCTTCAAGTCATGAAGCTCATCACCCCGATCGGTGTATCAAGTGAGCCACCTCTTACTTTCAAGCTCCTCTTTACGAAGGGCCTCCTATAGTTTCTCTTTCTCAGCATTTGAGGCCTCCAGGAGGGCGTTCAAGCGAGTGACTTCTGCCGAAGCACTCCGCTCACCGGCTCTCCTGAAGAGCCTACTGGTAAGCTTTAGAACAACTGAGTTCTGCCAATACAAAAAGTAAGTCAGAAGCATATCGAAGAATGAACAATTCGAAGTCCAAGTCACAGCCGATGCATTTACCACTACTTCAAGCCTATCGTAGGCTTCTTCCAGGGATGCGTCAGGAAGGTTGCAGAGCTTCCTTATCGTCCCCGTCGGGTGGTTGATGTCAACTTCACCCAAATCCCTCATCACAGGAGGAGGGCCAGCAGGAACATCTGCGAACAATACAAAAGTTCAATCAGTTCGAATTTCAAACATCAAGTACAGTAAAGAGACAGAAGAGTTATCGAAGATATACCTGCAGCAGCCCCCCGGGATGTCTCTCCATGTCCCTTCCCCCGATCAGAGCTCTTAGCCCTGGGGGTCGACTTCTCTTTCGTAGGGGATGGGACAGGGACAGGTTGAGGAGTCCCAACCTCCCCACGACTTCCTCCCTCCCTTCGTAAAGGGGAAGGAACATCGCGAGGAGGAGAGATCTCCCCTTCCTCGCGCCCCTCGCTAACTCCTTGAAGAGAGGCCATCAATGCGGCAGCCTCCGCTACCATCTCCACCACAGTTGGTCGACGCGCTGGCCCCGACTGCTCGACCTCAACCCCCCCGCTTGTCGAGGCCCCTTCTTGACGAAGGCCCCTCGGGGGTATCTGGGCAAGAGGCGTGGGGTTGCTAGCAACCCCATCGCTCCCCGAATACTTTATTTTGATGCGCGTGGGGCGCACCATGGTATCAAAGTGGTAGGCGGGCGGCACCTTTTTGTCATCGCCCGTCGCGTCCATCACGTCTTCCATCCGACGAGCCTTAGCCTCGTCGATGAGGATTTTTGTAGCCTCAGGAGGAGTAGGAGGAACATCGCCACCTCCATCACCTCCCTCCTCCTCTTCTTCCTCTCCTTTGCCTTCTTCTTCTTCTTCTTCTTCATCATCATCATCTCCTTCTTCTTCTTCTTCTTCTTCTTCTTCTTCCTCTCCTTTTCCTTCTTCTTCTTCTTCTCCTCCCCCTTCGCTTCCACCTTTTTCTTCTTCACCTCCACCTTCCTCCTCTTCATCTTCTTCTTCTTCCTTCTCCTTCTCCACCTCCTCCAGCACCCTCCTCTTCTTGACTTGGCCCCGCCTGGTCATCACCAGCTTCTCCTCCGTCGGGCCCGAGCGTCGCCTCGCCCCGTACACCTTCTTCTCGGCCCTGATATATCGGACCAACTTGCCTGTCTCCGGATCCTCTTCATAATCGGAGTACAGAGCATCGTTGTCTTCGTATCGGACCATCAGTCGATGCATTAGGTTGGCATTGTCGTGCCTGACCGGGCAGTTCAAAAACTGCTTCCACGATCTGGTGTCGCAGGTCAGCTCCAAGAAGATCTTGATTGCCCCAACTCAATCAGACGTCTAGCCCAACTCCCCTCCAGGGACGTATTTCTCAACCTCCTTGTGCACCTGAGAATGAGGAGTCTCAGGCACAGAGAAGGGAGTCCACGCTCCCCAGACAACAATTGGCCAGTCCGTGTAGAGTTTGTCGGACGGCACTGTGTCGGTGATCGGGCGAATGGTAGAGATGCCGTGCAGGTTGAAGAACGGGCTATCCTTCCTCGACACCCACTTATAGTGGTAGAAGAAATAGCCCAATTCTATCCGTGCCGGTTCACCTTCAGGGATGCTGGAGTAGCAGACTCTCAGCTCCTTTTGATGGTCAGACTCCACCCTGCAGAATGCGTAGATGATTTTCCATCCGTTCCCCGTCAGCTGCCCGTGGAAAAGGCCAGAAGTGTTCAACACTCGAGCAACGAACATCGGCAGTGGCAGACGAAGGCCACAGTTCAGTTGGTCGATCGTGACGATCATCCCCATGATCTGCTCCTTGATGTCAACATCGATGAAGACAACCCGCTTGTCGATCCCGAAAGCGGATTGAACTCCAGCGAGGGCAGGACGGTGGGCACCTTCAGTGAAGCAGCTGAGCATCTTCTCCTAATTAGCCCTCTTGGCTTCAATAGACTCCTTGCCAGTGCCAAATTCGAACACTGGCTCCTCCTCCAATGGCCTCAGTGGCCCTAGCACAAACTCCGCCTTGGGGATGTACTCTGGCCGGGAAAGAGCAGAGGCAAACCCCACTCCCAAGTGCCTCTTGCCAAGCACGCCTAAGGCACCTTTGCCCTTGCCTCTGCCTATAACTTTCGGCAAAGTCTTGACCCTCTCTTTCCCTTTCTGCGAAGTCCTAATCTTCGACAGGACGACATTCTTCACACTGCCTGAGGAGGGAACGACATTCTTCGCACTGTCGGATGATGCCATTGTAACCGATCGGGAGAACACAGAGAGCAGGAAGCAGGAAATTCGGGAGCAAAAGCTGTGGACTTTGAAAATTTTTGATAGTGTGGGACGGAAATGAACTCCGGAACAAACTTATAAACTCGAAAGAGTTGGCGGAAAAACCGGAGTGCCACGTGGCATCATTAGATCAAAAGCTGTGTTTTCTGAAGAGACAAGTGGCCCCCATCCGAGCGAAGCGCTCTTCCATGCGAAACGTCGGACCAGGCGAAACCGCCGGTTCAAGCGAACCGCCGGTCCAAGCAGAACATCGAACCTGGAAAAACACCAACTCTATCGCCCCTTCGACAGGCAGACGATCGGGTGGTTTACTAGAGGATTAGGCAAAAACAGGCTCTTTTGTTGCCAGATCACCTCAACTTCAACCAGTAGAATTTAACCGATTGGTCACTTTGACCGATCGATCGATTTTCTACTGCATCAGGCAAAAAACCATGTTTTTTGCCCGATCGCCTCAACTCCAACCGGTTGAATTTAACCGATCGGTCACTTTTGACCGATCGGTCAAATTCAACCGATCGGTCGATTTTCTACCGCATCAGGCAAAAAACCGTGTTTTTTGCCCGATCGCCTCAACTCCAACCGGTTGAATTTAACCGATCGATCACTTTTGACCGACCGGTTAAATTCAACCGATCGGTCGATTTTCTACTGGATCTGGCAAAAAATCATGTTTTTTGCCCGATCGCCTCTACTCCAACCGGTTGAATTTAACCGATCGGTCACTTTTGACCAATCGGTCAAATTCAACCGATCGGTCGATTTTCTATTGGATCAGGCAAAAAGTTGTGTTTTTTGCCCGATCGCCTCTACTCCAATCGGTTGAATTTAACCGATCGGTCACTTTTGACCGATCGATCAAATTCAACTGATCGGTCGATTTTCTACTGGATCAGGTAAAAAACCATATTTTTTGCCCGATCGCCTCAACTCCAATCGGTTGAATTTAGCCGATCGGTCATTTTTAACCGATCGGTCAAATTCAACTGATCGATCAAATTTAACCGATCAGTTACTTTTGAACGATCGGACAAATTGGACCGATCGGTCTATTTTCTACTAGATCTGGCAAAAAACAATATTTTTTGCCCGATCGCCTCGACTCCAACCGGTTGAAATTAATCGATCGGTCACCTTTGACCAATCGAACAAATTGAACCGATTGGTCGATTTTCTACTGGATCAGGCAGAAAACCGTATTTTTTGCCCGATCGCCTCAACTCCAACCGGTTGAATTTAACCGATCGGTCACCTTTAATCGATCATACAAATTCAACCAATCGGTCGATTCTCTACTGGATCAGGCAAAAAACCGTGTTTTTTGCCCGATCGCCTGAACTCCAACCAGTTGAATTTAGCCGATCGGTCATTTTTGATCGATCGATCAAATTCAACCGATCGGTCAAATTTAACCGATCAGTCACTTTTGACCAATCTGACAAATTTGATCGATCGATCAATTTTCTATTAGATCTGGCAAAAAAACAATGTTTTTTGCCCGATCGCCTCGACTCCAACCAGTCGAAATTAACCGATCGGTCTTCTTTGACCGATCGGACAAATTCAACCGATCGGTCGATTTTCTACTGGATCAGGCCAAAAACCGTGTTTTTTGCCCGATCGCCTCGACTCCAACCGGTTGAATTTAACCGATCGATTATTTTTGACCGATCGGTCAAATTTGACCGATCGGTCAAAATTAACCGATCGGTCAGATCTGACCGATCGGCCAAATTTGACCGATCGGTCAAGTCTGACCGATCGATCAAATCTGACCAACCAAGCGAATTTCGCTTGTCTGTTTACTAATCTATCTATCAATGATTCTTCAGCTTTACAGGTGCCAGGGTTCTACAACGCCCTACAAAATCTCAAACATCATCGATCCTCGACAAAGAGATTGGATTTTGCACCAAAAAGTCCAAGTCAGCAAGCAGCCCTTAGCTAACTTGGAGAGGGTAACTGTGGGTGCAAATTTTGACCAAATGCTCTACACACCGCTGGACCCACCAGCCCTGCCTGGGAGGTCCATGAAGACTACCGCGGGACCCACCAGCCCTGCCTGGGGGGCCCACGAAGACTACCACGGGACCCACCAGCCCTGCCTGGGGGGCCCACGAAGACTACCTCGGGACTCACCAGCCCTACCTGGGGGGCCCACGAAGACTACCACGGGACCCACTAGCCCTGCCTGGGGAGCCCACGAAGACTACCGCGGGACCCACCAGCCCTGCCTGGGGGGCCCACGAAGACTACCTCGGGACCCACCAGCCTTACCTGGGGGGCCCACGAAGATTATCGCGGGACCCACCAGCCCTGCCTGGGGGGCCCACGAAGACTACCACGGGACCCACCAGCCCTACCTGGGGAGCCCACGAAGACTATCGCGAAACCCACCAGCCCTGCCTGGGAGGCCCACGAAGACTACCGCGGGACCCACCAGCCCTTCCCGGGGGGCCCACAAAGACTACCTCGGTACCCACCAGCCCTACCTGGGGGGCTCACAAAGACTACCGCGGGACCCACCAGTCCTGCCTGGGGGGCCCACGAAGATTATCGCGGGACCCACCAGTCCTGCCTGGGGGGACCACGAAGACTACCGCGAGACCCACCAGCTCTACCTGGGGGGCCGATGAAGACTACCGCGGGACCCACCAGTCTTGCCTGGGGGGCCCACGAAGACTACTGCGGGACCCACCAACCCTGCCTGGGGGCCCACGAAGACTACCGCGGGGCTTACCAACCCTGCCTAGGGAATCCCCGGATACGAAGGCAAAAACCGCCATTTGCCCCGGATTTCCTCCCATAGTTTTTCTATAAATAGCAGACCCTTCAAATGTAAAAGGATTTGAAATCTAATTCCTGAAACCAGAGACCAGAATCCAAAAACCCAGAGCTCTGACTTCGATATTCCATTCCCTTTAATCTTTTACTCGTAGAGATTAGTGATACTCGGCCTGTCGAGGTCACTTCGAGCTGAGTGTTAATGAATTCGGGTTGCTCCCTATAACATGGAGACGTAGGATTCGGCTGAACTTCGAGATCACACCTTGTGTCAACCTTCTCTCTGTTTGCATATTGAAAGTCTTAACTCAAAGTCACCAAGGCATCGACCTTCGGACCTACCTTCCAATCAACAGATCGATCAAAGACCTTCAACTCAACTTCGTTTGACTGGTGGGGTGGAGTCTTCGGATCGACACGAAGATTTTTCGTCCATAATAGGCTGGCCTTATAAAAGAGGTAAGGGGAGGCTGGCCATGGG
Source organism: Chamaelirium japonicum (assembly GCA_947650365.1). Lineage (NCBI taxonomy): Eukaryota > Viridiplantae > Streptophyta > Magnoliopsida > Liliales > Melanthiaceae > Chamaelirium > Chamaelirium japonicum. The sequence goes on along the minus strand of OX393558.1, from coordinate 71,719,637 downwards.
TGCTCCAAAAACTGAACCCCCCCCTCTCTCTATTCTTCCTAGTTCGCTCTCCTTACATCCCCGCTTACGACTTCATCTTCCTCGTGTAGAGTTTCGTAGAAGGAGAAGGGTTGTTCTTTGGAAGCACTCAGAGATCCGACAGCGATGTACCGTGTATCGTGCGAGATCAGGTGAACAAGAAGGTATCATTTTTCGGCATACCATCGGCTTCTTCGCGGACGATCTTCTGTCTCTATCGACAAAGAAGACAATTCTCCGCGGTTAAAAGATCCGCACGAAGGTATATATAATCTAATAAGTAGATCTAGTGAGTTCTATGATTTGCATGCATTCTAGATAATCATTACGCTAAATTGCCGTTAGGGTGTTTGAATCACGTGCACACACATACATGCACATGTAGATTAGTTTCAATAAAAGTTTAAATCATATAACATGCACTATGAACGGTCTTTTGACCGCCTTATCGCTTCCGCTGTGAGCCTCTACCATAGGATTATTTCCAATACTGTTATCCCAACAGTTTATCCTGATAGGGTGACCAATCCTAATCAGACCTGCGAAAGTATTTAGGTTATATAAGACTAGTCCATTAAGTCTCCCACTTAAGTAGATTACCATGTAGCCATGGCTCTCTGTTCTGTAATAAAAACACGTACTAAGATACGTACCAAGATGCAATCCTAAGCTATCAACCATACATAGCTAATCTAAAGGTTTTGACGAGCTATAGACCTCACCAATTCCAACAATCTCCCACTAGGTCTAATGAGAAAAAATAGTGTTGAGCTCTATAGCTTCTACATGCTGCTCAAAAGTTTTTGCAAGAATTCCCTAAAGGAATTGACAACATTATTTGCAGATGTTACCTCAGTGCCGCTACTTGCATTTCCTCCTAAAACTGTCAGATCAAATGGAGTTTTATACTTGATAAGTTTCCCTTTACGGTGATGTCTAGACTCCCTGGACCTTTTTTACCACTCTTCTGTTGATATAACAGACTACTGAGCTTCTGGTATGCGTCCCGTGTTCTCTAAGAAGTTTATGAGCCATACCAGCTGGTATACTATCTTGCACGCAACAACGTGCTCAGCTATTGTGGTAGAGTCTTTGATGCATTCTTGCTTCATACTCTACTAACTACCGCTTCTAATCCTAATAAAAAAACAATTCTTGAAGTTGATTATTTGAAATACACATATAACCCAATAGTCAGACCTTGTGCATCCAATCGATATCAACAGAAGAGCCTAGTGATCTGGACCCTGGTTTGACTGAAACTGACCCATCATTGCTACAACACAATAGATATGTAGCCTTGAAAAATCAAATCTGGCTAGAGTCTTATCTTCATGTGTAGCCTGTGACAGCGAGAGAACCTTGCTCTAATGATATCGAGTTGCCTTGATTCCTAGACCATAACTCGCCTTACCAGGGTCTTTCACATCGAATTGTGATTACTACAAACTTTTACCATAAACAACATTCCTATATCATTTTTAATCAGTAGAATATCTTTAACGTAAAGTACTAAGTATACTCTTATAGCTCTTACCTTTCTTGTACCCACTTGGTTTATCCTTATTCTGACCAAATCCGTGTAAGTGGATTCTCTGATCAAAATAAATATTCCAATTCTTGGATGCTTGCATTAGTCCATGAATGGGCCTTTGCAACTTGCACTCCAGATCTTTCTGACATGCTGACATAAAATCTGGGGCTGCATCATACACGTCCTTTTCCAAATCCCCGTTAGGGGAACACTGTCTTGACATCCATCTACCAGTTCTTTTAATTATAGTGGGCTGTGATGGATTAAGAGGATCCAAAATAGACTTAGCATAGCTACCGGTGAAAAGGTTTCGACATTAGTCAATCTTTTCTCCCTTGGTAACTAATCTAGCTACTTAAGTCTTAACTGTGTCCTCTTCTTATACACCCCTTACACCCAAAAGGGCGATAGTGTTATAAGAGTTAAGACTATTCCAAGGGACATTGATATCAGCTTGCCTCTATGATCTTTTGCCAGTCAGAGTTGTCGGAAGATCCTACTACTTCGTCGTAGGTCTAGTGATTATCCTCCTGAAACTTTGGATTAACTATCAAAGTTTTTCTATCTATCTATCAGGAGCTATGATGGTCCCACAATGATGAGGTGGTAGTAGTACAAAAGTGAATTATTTATACAGTATCTAGTATACTAGTTTCTATATTATCTACTCCTACTATACTTTTGGATGCACACTCTCTACAAGTACCCAGTAGTTCATCTTATCCCTCTTGTCTTTCTACACAAGTGCAGGATAACCCTATATCTCGAGACATTATAGAATCAGCTTTCGCTTAGAGCATAATTCTTTATAGGTTTGAGGCACTGATTTAGATGAGAGATAGTTCCAGATATAAGCTACTATTTTAAGGTACGATCCCACCAGAAGGTGGGTGGTACACTTGGCAATACTATAAACCATATTCAATAGGGTCCGATTCCTTCTCTTGAAGACTTTATTCTGATATGTCATCCTTGGAGCATTTAACTGAGAGATAATCTCATGCTCCATCAGGATTCTATGGAACCTGTCCGATAGGTACTTGTTTCCTCGATTAAATCAAAGAGACTCCTATCGTCTGGATGTTTTTGAAACCATAGATGTTAGAATTAACTAACACCAATACCTTAGTGACTCTTTTAGTTACTTTGCCTTCTAGATAACATTAATTGGTCAAAATGGATCTTCAAGAAATATGTGAACAGAAACTTGGTTTTCTGCAACCTTTGAATTTATCTAAGGTAAAGTATCTAAATCAGAGGGGCTACAAATGGGTTAGCTTCTCCGAAGGACTTAGATGAATTTTAAAACTGATGTTGCAGCTGTAATGAGATCTATCTTCGAATTAGGATTAAACACAAAGAAATTGTTCTGAACTGTTTCTCTAGCAATGAAGATATCTATTCAGTTTGAGAGACATAACCGATACGATCTAAAACTAAAAACTTTATTTAGCAGAGAGAAAATAGAACTAAGTCTCTAAAAATCAAAATCCATATTTTAAAAAAACTAAGATAATCATATATAATAGTTTTTGCTGTGGCTTATGGCATCAATATCTATATTAGGATTATTTCACCATAAAGTAGTCTTCCACTTTCCTTGAATCCTTATAGACACGAAGTCTACATTACAAGAAGCAAAAGAACTGCCACTAGATAGTGACTCAATCCCTAACACCCTGAGGCCGTACACTATCTTCCAATACCCTCTCCACTCGCTACATCGAAAATACTTCCGTCCTTGGCATCACCAGACTTCAAAGTCCACACCAGTTCCTGTACTATTATGGTTTTAGTTTATAATAAGTTACTCCCTTAGGCTCTTCTAGAGAAGACTTAGGTTAAGCACTAAAGGCATTGTCTTTAATCTTGATCCGATCATTTGTCACCTGGAAAGCTCCTCAGAAGTTCTATATTTATCATATCTAGCTTGTTAAAGCTAAAGTCTTTGACAGCGCCTTCGAAGGTTCCAAACAAGGATGCAAGCAGACGTCTTCCACCATATCGTCATCTAGTACCATGTCTTTGGAATCTAGTTCGATCTGAAACTCATGGATGTATTCCTAGATAGGTATACCCTCAGACATCTCAGTATCGACGAGTCTTTTGATAAAAAAGTGATCAGTCTACTAACTTCGCCTTCTAGACATCTAGTGTAAGTAAAATTTTATATCAGAAGACCTAGCATATCTCTGACTTGCACTTCTAAGGAGTTATCTGGAAGTTTGCTGTGACACAGCACTTTTATATCTCCTTAGACTCTCACTAGTTGTCATATGCCCTCGTTAGTGCTCTAGTGACATCTGGACCCATTAGTTATGATATATAGATATTAAGATTGAAAGCCAATGTACGTTTATAACCCTAAGTATAAGCTAAAGATAGCGCTTCTGCTCTATGTAGTTAGAGACCTGATAACTAGTTCTCTTATGGGATAGCGGACATGGAAACTATATGGTTGAATGAAAGAATACAGAAAACTCATTTTATGGATTTTGAAAACTAGCTAATTATATCCAAATGTCATCGCTACCTTTACAGTAAAGACACCTCTATGGATTAATTAACAATGTATGTGAGATCTCAAAATCGGATACACCTGTCCTAGGGGGCATCATGCAGTGTCATCCGTTCATACGGGTCTTTTCTTGATCCAATCCAATTCTGCCAACAAAGGGCTTTGATTGACCATGGTTATCCTTTTGGCTGCCAAAGTTCCGATTGGGAACAGTGCAAGCACTGCCAGCTGTCAAAGTTTTTAAAGAAATAGTGCACGCTTTGTCGTGAGTCCTAATAGGAACCGCGTAACTAGCTGCCAAAGTTCTGATTGGGAACAGTGCAAGCTCTGCCAACTACCAAAGTTTTCGAAGAAACAGTGCACGCTCTACCGCGAGTAACAACAGGAACTGCGTAACTAGCTGCCAAAGTTCCGATTAGGAACAGTGCAAGCTCTGCCAGTTGCCAAAGTTTTCGAAGAAACAGTGCACGCTCTGCCATGAGTCCCAATGGCAACTGCGTAACTAGCACCAAAATTGTGCTATGTCGCTACCTGGAATCTCGTCCCAGCGTGTGCTTCAAAAAATCATATTTTTCAAAGGTTCTAATCGAAAAAGTCTAACAATACATCACAAGTCTCAACTCACATCTTGTTTTTTACAAATCAACTGATATATCAAGCATGTGAAATAAAACAGTCCTTCTTCATATGATATATTTGTCAGCAATTATAGCATGTTTTCCCAAAAGGACAAGTACTGTGAATGTGTCCCTCTCACTTGTAGCGATAACAAACTCAGAGCACTCCATCCTTCTTCCTTTGTCCACTCTCTGGTGGTTTGGATGAAATCTTAAACCTTTTACTAGGGTGGTCTATCTGATGCTGGTCTTGGATCTTACGAGACTCTTCCAACTCTTGTTCTATGGCCAATGCTCGAGTAACCACCTTATATGATTGACCCAAGAAGGCTACAACCCTACCCCTAATTTCTGACTTCAGTCCATGCTCAAAACACTTTATCTTCTGGGCGTCAGTCACTACCTGGTGTGGAGCATACCTTGCAAGCTCTAAGAATTTGGCCTCATACTGTGCCACCGTGAGAGACCCTTGGGAAAGATACAATAACTCCATCTCCATCCGGTTCTGTACAATCAAGGAAAAGTACTTTCTTCAAAAGAGTTCCTCGAACTCTGACCATGTGATAGCTACACAATCAGCTGCCCTTGAACGCAAGACCGACTGCCACCAGAAGTCAGCCTCTACCTTAAACTGGTATGATGAAGAGTGACTCGTCGGTCTTCAACGACCTCCAAAACGTCAAGGATCTTCTTTATCTGTTGAAACCATCGATCTGCCTCCAAGGGGTCCGACTCTCTCTTAAAGGTTGGAGGTCCCATCACCGTGAAGTCCTTCAACAGTCTCTCTTGACGCTCGCCCTCAGCTAGCTAACGAGCTTGCCTGGGCAAGGGCAGTCAGAGCTAAAGTAGTCTATTGTTTGGAGCATTTCCATCATCCTCGTTGTACCGTCAGGCTCAGATGATGAACCTGCTCCGTTACCGCTTCTAATACCCGCCATCTACAATACAATATATATTAGAATACTACTCCAAGACCTAAATTTTAACTTCTACAGTCCCAATCCCTAAAATCATATCCCTAGGCTTTGATACCAGTTGTCACGCCCCAGAAATCTGAATACCGATCCCTGGGGTGTGAGGTAAGAAAAAAGAAAGGATTTGGGTTTAGTCACCTAACTACACCCATTAGAGTTCTCACATGATTGCTACTCTCTCATAAATGGAAAAGAATGAGGAGGGAGAAACAAGATAAAATCCTTTTAATTTGATTTTATGAAAATATTTTATTAAAAAAGAATAGAGAAATATAAAATTTGTCGATAGAGAGATAACTAAGCTCGACCTTCGAAAGGGCTATTCTCTCGATATGAGTGACATATCGGTGCCACTACATACCGATAGAAGTTCCTCTATAGGAGCAAAAGGCTCAAGCCTTCTACGACGAGCTAGGAATCTCACCCACTCCCTGACACTCAGTGCACTGGTACAAAGGTCCTATCTACTAGGATAGTCAATTAGGATAATTCTTTTTCTTATACTTTCATTGTGATCTACCTAGGCTTGGGGCCTTAAGGAGAGGCCTACCCAAAAAAATTTCAGCGGTATCAATGCCACTAACAATACTAAACTGAGATAAAAGGATTCTCAAAATAATCCAATCGATTACAATACCAGAAAACTAAGAAACTACATACTCAAAATAAAACACGACTGTGGGGGAAAAATCTTCGTGCCGATCCGAAGACTTCACCTCACCAATCAATTGAATTGAAGTCGAGTCGAGGATCATTGGTCGATCTGTCGATTGGAAGGTTGGTTTGAAGGCTATTGCCTTAGTGACTTTGAGTTACCACTTATGTTATGCAAACAGAGAGAAGATTGACGCGAGATGTGATCTCGGAGTTCAGCCGAAGCCTACGTCTCCGTGCTATAGGGAGCAACCCAAATTCACTATCACTTTGCTTGAAGTGACCTCGACAGGCCGAGTGTCATGGAAGTATCTCTGATCTCTACAGAGACAAGAAGAAGATCGAGGAGAGTTGGAGAATGGAAAACTGGAATTTCCAGAGCTCTGGTTTCTGGATTTTGAACTGAGATTTTAGATTTGAAACTGGGATCGCTTTTTTTCTTGAAGGCTCTGCTATTTATAGGATTTCCTAGGAGGAAATCTGGGGGCAAATGGCAGTTTCTATTGTCTTATCTGGGGATTCCACAGGCAGGGCTGGTGAGTCCCGCCGTTTTCTTTGGGGATCCTCAAGGTGGGGCTGGTGGGTCCCGTGATAGCCTCTGTGGGCCCACCAGGCAGGGCTGGTGGGTCCCGCGGTAGTCTTTGTGGGCCCACCAGGCAGGGCTGGTGGGTCCCGCGGTAGTCTCTGTGGGCCCACCAGGCAGGGCTGGTGGGTCCCATGTTAATCTCTGTGGGCCCACCAGACAGGGCTGGTGGGTCCTGCGGTAGTCTCTGTGGGCCCACCAGGCAGGGCTGTGGGTCCCGCGGTAGTCTCTGTGGGCCCACCAGGCAAGGCTGGTGGGTCCTGCGGTAGTCTCTGTGGGCCCACCAGGCAGGGCTGGTGGGTCCTGCGGTTTGCAGGTTTCTTTGCCAAAATTTGCACCCACAGTTACCCCCTCCAAGTTAGCTAGAGGTCATCCTGGCTGGCTTGGATTCTTGGTGCAAATGTAACAACCCCCTATCATGAGCGCAAAAACATTCCTCGAGTGTTAGCGTGGATGGACCGATCGACCAATTCCGATCGATCGGTCAAAGTTGACCGATCGGTTGAATTTGACCGATCGGTCAAAGTTGACCGATCGGTTAAATTCAATCGGCGGTGGTCGAGGTGATCGATCAAAAAATATAGTTTTTTTACCGATCTAGTAGAGATTTGACCGATCGGTTGAACTTGATCGATCGATCAAAGGTGACCGATCGGTTAAATTCAACCGGTGGAGGTCGAGGTGATCGGTAAAAAACCTAAGTTTTTTGACCGATCAAGTAGAAATTTGACCGATCGGTTGAACTTGATCGATTGGTCAAGGTTGACCGATCGGTTAATTTCAACCGATCGAGGTCAAGGCGATCGGGGAAAAACCTAAGTTTTTCTCCCGATCCAGTGGAAATTTGACCGATCAGTTAAACTTGACCGATCGGTCAAGGTTGACTGATCGTTTAAATTCAACCGGTCGAGGTCGAGGCGATCGGGGAAAAAACCTAAGTTTTCCTCCCGATCCAGTAGAAATTTGACCGATTAGTTGAACTTGACCGATCGGTCAAGGTTAACCAATCGGTTAAATTCAATCGGTCGAGGTCGAGGCGATCGGGAATTTTCGCCCGTTCCAGTAGAAATTTGACCGATCGGTTGAACTTGACCGATCGGTCAAGGTTGACCAATCGGTTAATTTCAACCGGTCGTGGTCGAGGCGATCGAAAAAAAACCTAAGTTTTATGCCCGATCCAATTGAAATTTGACCGATCGGTTGAACTTGACCGATCGGTCAAGGTTGACCAATCGGTTAAATTCAACTGGTCGAGGTCGAGGCGATTGGGAAAAAACCAAAGTTTTCGGCCCGATCCAGTTAAAATCGAACCGATCGGTTGAATTTGTCCGATCGGTCAAGTTTGATCGATCGGTCAAATTCAACCGGTAGAGTTTGAGGCAATCGGGCAAAAGTGCCTGTTTTCTGCCCGATCCAGTTGAAATCGAACCGATAGGTTAAATTTGTCCGATCGGTCAAGTTTGATTGATTGGTCAAATTCAACCGGTGGAGTATGAGGTGATCGGGCAAAAGAGCCTATTTTTTGCTCGATCCTTTGGAAAATTACCCGATCGTCTGCCTGTCGAACGGGTAAAGTCTTTGAACGGCGATGGAGGACAATTGTTTTGCTTGAGCCAGTGGTTCACACGGATCGGTGCTTCTCCTGAACCGGCAGTTCGCCTGGACCAGCGGTTCGATGTTTCGTCTGGCTCTAACGGTTCGCCTGGAAAAGCGCTTCCTTCGGATTGACGTCACGTGTCTTTTCTAAAAACACGGCTTTTGACCTGGTGATGCCACGTGTTTTTTCGATCTACGCACCAGCATCTCAGGGGTTTATAAGCCCTTTCTGGATTTCATTTTCGCCTTGCATTTCCAGAAAATTTTCAAAGTCCAGAACTTTTTGCTCTCGAATTTCTTGTTCTTCGCATTGTCCCGATCGGTCGAGATGGCATCTTTTGGTAGCATGAAGAAGGTGAATGTGGTCCCGTCCAATAGGAAGGGGAAGAAGAGGGCTCCGGAGTCGCCCATACAGAAAGGCTGGGGCAAGGGCAAAGGTGTCCTCGGTGTGCTGGGCAAGAGGCACATGGGCGTGGGGTTTGCTTCTGCGCCTTCAAGGCCGGAGCATATCCCAAAGGCAAGCTTTGTCTTGGGGCCTCACATGCCGCTGTCGGAGGAGCCCGCCTACGAGTATAACACTGGCGGGCAAGCATACCGATGTGAAGAGGGCGAAGTGGCATGCTCGCTTACTTCACGGAAGGGAAACAACGACCAGCACTGGCTGGAGTTCAGTCCGCCTTCGGTATCGACAAGCAGACAGTCTTCACATCCATCGCCAGCAAGGAGCAAGTGATGGGGACGGTTGTCACCATCGGCCAGCTAAACTGTGGGCTGCGCCCCCCTCTGCTGCCATTCACTGCTAGGCTACTGAACACTTCAGGGCTGTGCCCGGGGCAGATATCCGAGAATGCGTGGAGGGTCATCTATGCCTTCTGTCATGTGGAGTCTGACTTCCAGGAGGAGCTCAGGGCTTGCTACTCCAGCATCCCGGAAGGCGAAGAGGCCAGGATCGAGTTGTGCTATTTCTTCTACCACTACAAGTGGGTTTCGAGGCAGGATAGTCCATTCTTCAATCTGACGGGCATCTCCGCACTCCGCCCGATCATCGACACCGTCCCCTCTGACAAACTATACACAGATTGGCTGATCTCGGTCTCTGGGGCATGGACTCCTCTCTCTGTGCCTGAGACTCCTTGTTTTCAGGTACACAAAGAGGTTGACATATACTGTGCGGGAGGAGTCTTCGCATGGTCTTCGGAACGGGTCGGGGCCCTCGATAATCTTTTCCTGGAGCTAACCTGTGGCACGCGATCGTGGAAGCAGTTTTCAAACTGCCCAGTCCGACACAGCAACGCCAACCTCCTCCACCGACTGCAGGCCCGGTACGAAGACAACGACGTCTTGTACTCCGATTACAAGGAGGATCCTCAATCGAGCAAGATTGTTAGAACCGTCCGGGCCGAGAAGAAAACTTACGGGGCAAGGCGTCGTTTGCCTACAGAAGAAAAGCTGATGATGACCCGCAGGGGTCAGGTGAAGAAGAGAAGGGTCCTCAAGGAGGAAGAGAAAAGGGAAGAAGAAGAGAAGAAGAAGAGAAGAAAGAAGAAGAAGATGAAGGTGACGATGACGGCAACGAAGATGGAGGTGATGAAGATAACGGCGGCGAAGGCGGAGATGATGATGGTGATGGTGATGATGATGATGACAATGGCGATGGCGATGATGATGAAGGAGGGGACAATGGCGGCGAAGGAGAAGGCGATGGCGATGGAGGAGATGAAGGAGGCGATGGTGGGCGCGAGGAAGAATCTCAGCCCGTTCCTATCGATGAGGCTAAGGCCCGTCGAATAGAAGATGTGATGGATACGGTGGGCGACGGCCAGAAGGTGTTGCCCACCTATCATTTTAAGGAACTGAAGCGCCCCACGCGCATTAGGATCAAATACTCGGGGAGTGATGTGGTTGCGAGCAACTCCACTCCCCTCGACCAATTACCCCCGAGTGTTCCTCGCATCGAGGGTGCCTCAACGAGCGGTGGGTTGGAGGTTGAGCAACCTCCATCTGCTGTTCGTCTTTCGACTGCTCAAGTGGCAGAGGAGGCAGCCGCGCTCATGGCCAGGCTCGAGTGGACAGCTGAACGTCCGGAGGAGGGGGAGATCACTCCTCCTCGTGATGTTCCTTCTTCCTTGCAAAAGGAGGGAGGGAGTCGCGTGGAGACTGGGACTTCTCAACCTCCGCCAGAGGCATCCCCCGTCAAGGAGAGGTCGACCCCCAGGGGTAAGAGCTCCGTCCGGGGGAAGGGTAAGGCCGAAGCATCTCGAGTCGAGGCCACAGGTATGTTTCTGTTAGCCTCTCTTTTCTTCATTGCTTTTGACATTCGAGATTCTAACTGTTTGAACTTTTGTATTGATCGCAGATGCTCCAGTGGGCATGGCTCAGCTCTTGAAAGACTTGGGTGAGGTTGACATCAACCACCCAACGGCGGTGATCCAGAAGCTCTGCAATCTTCCGGACGCTACCATTGATGAGGCCTACAACAGGCTTGAAGTTGTGGTAAGTGCATCAGCTTGACTTGATCTCTGAGTTGTACTCTCAGAAAGGTTTCTAACTTTTTTTTGTTTTGTTCACAGAACTCAGCAGTCCTGAAGCTCGCTATCAGGCTCTTCAGGAGGGTCAGAGAACGGGGGGCTTCAGCTGAAGTATCTCGTTTGACGGCCGAACTGGAGGCTGCGAACGAGGAGAAGGAGAAGCTGAGTGCAGCTTTAGCCGCCAAGAAGGAAGCTCTGAATGCCAAGAAGGAAGCTCTCCGCAAGGAGAGGATCGAGAGCAAGAGCTGGCTCGAGAACTATATGGCTTGAGGTCATGAGCTCGAAGAGTTGAAGAACCGATTCTTCAGAGTGGAGACTCTGGCTCACGACCGTGCCGTGGAAGTAAAGGAGCTGAAGGCCCAATTTGCTGCCAAGGAAGCTGCTTTTGCTGCCAAGGAGGAGGCCTTCACAAAGGAGCTGGAGCAGACATGATCCGAGTGCGAGAGCTTCAGGTCAACGGTAGAGAAAGCGGTAGAAGCCCTCAGGGTTCACGCTAGTGGAGTCCAATCTTCGAAAGCATTTGCAATGAGCAAGGCTCATGGTGGATCTGAAGGAGAGAGGTCGCGCGCTCCAAGTGTGGCCAAGCCTTGATGTATTCCATCTTCTTTCTCTTGTTATTGTATCTGTAAGCCTCGCATATATGAAAGCTCACTTGTACCTGAAAATTTTTAAGAAATAAAGACTTTTTTTTGGTGTTTGAAATTGAATATCTCTTGTGTTGAATTCTTTGAATGTTTGTGTTCTGGATGGAATGCTTGAATACACTCAACACTTGACGGTAAGGGGTCGAGCCGCAACTTGATCACCCAAACTTGTTAAGTAATTTGATAGTTAAAGGTATTGTTGTAGCACAACTTGAAATCGTTTAACATTTGCTTGTGAGGGGTTGAGTCGCAACTCAAGCACCCAAACTTGTTACAATCTTGCAATTGAAGGTTATTTAACATTCGTATGTAAGGGGTTGTGTCGCAACACGAGTTTTCAAACTTGTTAAATTGACCCACTGACTTGAAGGTTGTTTTGTTTTACAACTCAAAACCGTTTAACATCTGCCTGTAAGGGGTCGAGTCGTGACTCAAGCACCCAAACTTGTTAAACGACTTGGTAATTTGAATGTAGATAACTTGGAACTGCTTCAGAATTTGAGTAGACAAGATGAACATTTGAAAGTGATCTTTATTCAGCATGGAGTTTACATCAAGGATAAAACATTTTAAGATGTCTAGCATTCCATGCTCGTGGTAGTCTATCTCTTTCCGGCGATATCAGTCGATAAGATCCTTTGCCTCCTATTGATTCGACGATGTAGGGTCCTTCCCAGTTGGGAGCTAGTTTTTTGTTGCTATACTCTTTCATGTTATTGAAGACTGCTCTGAGGACCAGACTGCCAATTGGGAACTGTCTCTTGTTGACCTTTAGATTGTAGGCTCGTTTGATCTTCTGTTGATACTTGGCTACGCGAACAGTTGCTCGATCTCGTAATTCTTCAGAGAGATCAAGGTCATTGACTCGAAGCTCTTCATTAACCCCCTCTTCGATGGCTCTGGTCTTCAAAGTGTTTGAGATGATCTCTGTTGGGAGAACTGCTTCTGACCCGTATGTTAGGCGAATGGGTGAGAACCCAGTTGATCTTCTTGGAGTGGTTCTATAGCCCCATAAGACCTCAGGTAGGACTTGCTCCCACAATCCTTTCTTGTCATCGAGCTTCTTTTTGAGCAGACCCAGGATAGCTCTGTTTGAGGCTTCAGCTTGGCCATTGCATTGAGGGTACCTTGGAGTTGAGTAGAAGAGTTTAATCCCGTTGTTTAGGCAAAATTTCTGGAACTTGTCGGAGTCGAATTGAGCTCCATTATCAGCAATCAGGACCTGTGGTGTGCCAAACCTTGAGAAGATGTTATGTCTGATGAACTTAATGACTTCATCGTCTGTCTCTTGGAAGAGTGGCACGGCTTTAACCCATTTGGTGAAGTAATCTGTAGCTAACAGCAGATACTTCTTCTTGCTCGACGTTGGTGGAAAAAGGCCCAAGAAGTCCAACCCCCATTGGTGGAAGGGCCATGGACCTGTTAGTTGATGGAGTTCATCTGCCGGGAGATGGATAGCTCGAGCGTGTCGCTGGCAAGGCTCGCACCTTTGAACCACTTAGTGAGAATCTCTTGCCATTGTCGGCCAGTAGTAACCCTGAAGCTTTGTCTTGGCTTCTAGAGATCTTCCTCCCGAATGATTTCCGCATGCTCCGAAATGGATGTCGATTAAGATTGTCTTTGCTTGTAAAGGACCTATGCATTTGAGCAGCATCCCATTGTACGATTTGAAATATAGATCTTCTCCTTGAAGGCAATAGCATGGAAGCTTCCTTTGAAGTCTTCAGGCTTGAATTGGATCTTCTGGTATAGTACCTCGTTTGAAGAAGTTGAAAATTGGCCGTCTCCAATCTTCGAGTTCATGTGTTGTGGCATGATCGGTAGCTGACTGTTCTCTACCCCCGGTTCTTTCTGTAGTGGCGATGACTTGTTGCTCGAGAGTAATCTTGGACAATTCTTGATAGTTGATTTGTACTTGCCTTTCTCCGAGTGAGTCTCCAAGAACCGAGGCAGCGTTAGCCAAGGCATCTGCCTCTCGATTTTCTGCTCTCGGGACTTGGACGAACTCAGTGCTAGCAAAACGTTGTTGTAGATGTCGCACTAGGACCAAGTAATGCTGCATTCTTTCTTCTAGTGCTGTGTACTCCCCGTTGATCTGTCTTATGATTAGCTGGGAGTCGCTGTAGACTGTGAGTCGATCTATCCCCAGGGATTCAGCCATTTCAAGCCCGGAGATGAGTGCTTCGTATTCGGTTTCATTGTTGGTAGCGTTGAATCCAAGGATAATGGCCTTTTGAAGATGATCAAGTTCGGGGGATACTAAGACTATCCCAATTCCCGAACCGATCGTGCTCGAAGCTCCATCAGTATAAAGTTTCCACCGAGTTGGCAAGGTAGCAGGGGCTTCAAGGCTTGGATTGGTCTTTGTAACCATATCGAAGGGAGGTTTATCTTTATCCTCGAGGCGTATATCGACGTCTTCTTCCCATGTTATGGGGTCTTCTACTGGGAAGTCAGCAAGGAAGTCAGCAACTGCCTGCCCTTTGAGCGAAGTCCGCGATTCGAATTGAACCCTAAGAGCACTCATCTCGATCACCCATTTGGTCATCCGACCTGCTCGACCTTCCTTATCGAGGATGTCTTTAAGAGGATGCTCTGAGATGACTGTGATCTGGTGGGAGATAAAATAGGGCTGGAGTCGTCGTAATTTGGTGAGTAAGGCTAATACAACCTTCTCAATCTTCGAGTAGCGAGTCTTTGCCGGTAGACGCGTATGACTACTGTAGTAGGCCGGATGCTCGGTACCTTCTCTCCTGGTGACCAGTACCGAACTGATTGCTTGATCAGTGACTGCAAGTTAGAGCCAGAAATCTTCTTTTGGGAGCGGAGCTGTCAGGATGGGAGCTCGCACAAGATAACTCTTGACGTCTTGAAAAGCTTGTTCGCAAGTTGGACTCCACCCAGAGGTATCTGCCTTTCGCAACTTGTCGAAGAGTGGCTTGCACTTGTCAGAAGACTTCGAGATGAATCAATTGAGGGCAGCTAATCTTTCGGTGAGGCGTTGCACTTCCTTCCGATTGGTGGGTGAGGGCATATCGAGGATGGCTCGAATTTGATCGGGGTTGGCTTCGATTCCTCTCCTGGTCACAAGGTGTCCCAGGAACTTGCCCGATTGAACTCCGAAGGCACATTTAGCTGGGTTGAGCTTCATGCAGTACTTTCGAAGGATTTAAAATATTCCCACGAGATCAGAGAGATGGCTCTCACGATTGGAGCTTTTGGTGAGGAGGTCGTCGACACAGACTTCGACGTTGCATCCGATTTGATCTTCGAACATCTTCGTGACTAGCATTTGATAGGTAGATCTAGCATTCTTGAGGCCAAAAGGCATTACGTTGTAGCAGTAAAGACCTCGGTCAGTCACGAAGCAAGTCTTCTCTCGATCGTCCGGATATAGCAGAATTTGATTGTACCCCGAGTATCCATCCATGAAGGATAGAAGTTCATGGCCAGCAGTGGCATCGACGAGTCTATCTATTCTTGGCATGGGGAACGGGTCTTTGGGACAAGCCTTGTTGAGGTTGGTGAAGTCGATGCACACTCTGACCTTCCCATTCTTCTTTGGGATAGCAACTATATTGGAGATCCAAGTAGGATACTCTACTTCACGAATAAAGCCTACTGCAAGTAGCTTACTGTTCTCCTCTTAAACTGCAACTTATCGCTCTGGTCGGATTGTGCGTGGTTTTTGCTTGACAGGCTTCACTCCCTCTTTGATCGTGAGTCGGTGACACACGTCATCTGGGTTGATACCAGGCAAATCTTTGAAGCACTAGGCGAAGACGTCGATGTTGGATTGGAGGAAGGATACCATGTCTCGCGCTTCTGCGTCGCTGAGACCGGTACCGATGAAGGTTTCTCGTGGGAGATCTCCACTGCCAATGTTAATTGGGATGATCTCTTCGATTGAAGGTGACGTCTCCCACTCGATCGGTGGGCGTTCGGATAGTGGAATCTCTTTTGGTTGCTATCTTGAAGAAGGGCCAGCTTCCTCTCTTGGTCGCTTTGGGGGAGCGAGATTTATTCTATGATCTGTTTTTGCAGCTACAGCTTCGCACGATCGCCCAGTTTGTTGATCTCCCCGAATGCAGACAATACCTTCTCCTGTTGCAAATTTGAGGAGTTGATGGTAGGAGGAGGAGATGGCATTGATCTGGTGGAGGAATGGTCGACCAAGAATGATGTTGTAGTTGGATGTCCCTTCAACGATGGCGAACCTTACCGAGACTCGAGTCTCTCGGCTAAGGTCGAGGGTGAATCTTGATTCCCCCATTGTTATGCTCTGCTCCCCATTGAAGCCCGTGATCACTGTTGGGACGACTTTGAGACTTGAATACTTATGTCCCAGACGCTTGAAGCAGTCTGAGAACCTGATATCAATGGAACTTCCGGTGTCGATGAGGATTCAGTTGACAGTGCTCCCGTCGATGATAAGCTTCAGGACCAGGGGGTCTCGATGTGGAGTATGGACTCCTTGACGGTCTGAGTCGTTGAAAACGATGAAGGGCCAAGTTAAGCCCTTGACCGGCTTCTCGATCCAGGTATCTTCTTTGTTCGCCGCAAAGCGCACGTTGAAGATGCGTCGCACTTGCCTATCGACTTCTTTTCCCGTCAACGTCTGGTTATGCAATGACCCATGAATGCCAAAGACGTTGGCACTCACGGTGATTGATGACCAATCGGTAGAGATTTGGTGGATCCAGCAAGCTTCCTTTCCCTTTGCAGAAGGTCGGCGTTGATCTTGTCCGCCTTTGACAAAGTCTTGAAGGTGGCCCTTTCGTAGCAAATCCTCGAGATGATATCTCAGTCGATAGCACCGATCAGTAGAATGGTCGTGACTGCGGTGAAAGTTGCAGTATATCGTTTTGTCAGCCGTGACTTTGGTATCAGGCTGCAGAGGATTAGGCCTTCGGAGGAATTCTTCGTGTTTAATCTGATCGAGGATCTGCTCGATTGGCAGAGTCCAATCGGTAAATGTAGTCTTCTTTGGAAGGGATCTATGTCCGTCGTTTCTTGACCGTTTGGATGCAGGGGGAACCACTACCTCTGTATTGTGAGCTTTGGCAGTATACTTTGGGGCTTCCCTTTCAGCGGGTCATCGCTTCGTCTCTCGCCCCTTCCGGGCCACTTGATCATCTTCGACTTCGATTTTTCTCTTGATTCGGTCGAACATCAAACCCAGGGAAGGGGAAGGATTACGGATGAAATCGTTGTAGATGTGCAGATCAAAACGGAGGGCATTCTGGAAGGCTAACATAATACCTCGTCATCCAGGTGCCATCCAGAAAGAGCGGCGTGCTCATTGCGGAACCTTCGCGTGAAGCTGCGAAGACTCTCATCAGCACCCATCCTCAGCCTGTATAGGGAGTCAAGCTTCTTCTCCGGCTTCAAATTGAGTTGATAGTATTGCACGAAATGGTTAGCCAAGACTCCGAACTGGGTGATAGACCCGGCTCGAAGGTTATGGTACCAATCGAGAGATGGCTCGTCAAGGCTCCCGGCGAAGGTGCGGCAGAGCACGTTGTTCTCTTCTTCGTGCGGCGTCAAAGCTTGCTTGAAGGCCAATATATGGAGAGTCGGATCCCCCTTGAGGCAATTGAATTTGGAGAGAGTGGGAGTTCTCCACCCCCTCGGAAAGGATGATTGAAATAAACTTCGATGGAGAGGTCCGACAGAAGAGTATCCCTCTCTCCGACCATGCCCTCGACTTGGATGGAGATCGAGAGGCAAGATCGAGAGATCTTGTTCGGGCCTTTGAGTAGTTGCTGGATGGAGTCGATGACGAAGATCCGTTCCGACTTCATGCTGGAGCGGGAGAGATGGAGAAGCTCTACTCTTTGAGGGCGCTTCTTTCATCTGATGCCTCCTTTGCAAGTTGGGCTTTGACTGTGTCCGCCCGACGCAGTTGCGACCCAATGATGACTGAGAGGATTCATCATCTATATGATCCCAGACACTCTGCTTCCATGGAGCAGCAGAGGGAGTTGGATCACGACGGATCCTCTCGAGGGCAGCGGTGCCTATTGGTCTCCGTGGTTCGGAATGGATCGATTGTCGTGGCAGATCCGCTCTTTCGCCGAGCGAAGGGATTAGGAGAGCAATTCCAGCCTCGGAGGCTGCCTTCCTGAGAGCATCCGTCTCAGCAGTGAGGGTGATATTTTTCTTAGCCAATTGTAGAAGTTGAAAATCGACCGCCGAAATCTGATAGGTAGACGGTGGGTCTTCAGCAGGAGCAGGGGCAGTCTACCCAATGGACTGTCGAGGAGGTGGTGCGACCGATCGATCGACCGATCTTCCGCTGCCTGAGCGAACCCCCATTTCGGGGACAGCAAGGGGCTGCCCGAAGTTGAGCCGTTGACTCATTGAACGAGTCTCCGGACGAGGCTGACGTGTGTTACTTCCCTCTGGATGATCCTGATGCTTCGTCTTCGCCATTTAAAGAGCGAAGGATGCAACGAGATTGTCAGTGTGCTAACGGTTGTCTGCTCAACCGAAGGGGCTGGGAAGTTTGATTGTCTAGAACGGTTGTCTGCTCAACCGATCTGGTGCTTGTTGCAAAGCAAACTTGGCTTCTCGCTCGGATCCCACAGACGGTGCCAAACTGTGGGGGGAAAATCTTTGTGCCGATCCGAAGACTTCACCTCACCAGTCAATTGAATTGAAGTCGAGTCGAGGATCGTTGGTCGATCTGTCGATTGGAAGGTTGGTTTGAAGGCTATTGCCTTAGTGACTTTGAGTTACCACTTATGCTATGCAAACAGAGAGAAGATTGACACGAGATGTGATCTCGGAGTTCAGCCGAAGCCTACGTCTCCGTGCTATATGGAGCAACCCGAATTCACTATCACTTTGCTTGGAGTGACCTCGACAGGCCGAGTGTCACGGAAGTATCTCCGATCTCTTCAGAGATAAGAAGAAGATCGAGGAGAGTTGGAGAATGGAAAACTGGAATTTCCAGAGCTCTGGTTTCTAGATTTTGAACTGAGATTTCATATTTGAAACTAGGATCCCTTTTTTTCTTGAAGGCTCTGCTATTTTTAGGATTTCCTGGGAGGAAATCTAGGGGCAAATGGCGATTTCTGCTGTCTTATCTGGGGATTCCACAGGTAGGGCTGGTGGGTCCCACCGTTTTCTCTGGGGATCCTCCAGGTGGGGCTGGTGGGTCCCGTGGTAGCCTCTGTGGGCCCACCAGGCAGGGCTGGTGGGTCCCGCGGTAGTCTTTGTGGGCCCACCAGGCAGGGCTGGTGGGTCCCATGGTAGTCTCTGTGGGCCCACCAGGCAGGGCTGGTGGATCCCGCGGTAGTCTCTGTGGGCCCATCAGGCAGGGCTGGTGGGTCCTGCGGTAGTCTCTGTGGGCCCACCAGGCAGGGCTGGTGGGTCCCACGGTAGTCTCTGTGGGCCCACCAGACAGGGCTGGTGGGTCCCGCGATAGTCTCTGTGGGCCCACCAGGCAGGGCTGGTGGGCTCCGCGGTTTGCAGGCTTCTTTGCCAAAATTTGCACCCACAACGACTGCAACCCTAAATCTACCTCTGGCCTCCCACTACTACTCCTGAACCTCCAAACCTGCAGGAGAGTCTACTCGTGGGAAAGAGTAGTCCCCAATGGAAAATTAGATGCTTAGCCAAATTAATGGCTAGTGACATCCTAGTAGCCTTTAATAATATGAGACAACCAAATAAGTCAAAGTTTACATATAGAAATCCTAAGCCTACCAATAGTCTACATTCTCATGAAATTCCTAGTATCACTAAGTTGTCTAACAATAAGTCCATTCAATATTCTACAGTATTAATGAACAAATTAAATAAAACGACCATATAAATATCACTAGATTTTCACACTCTATAATTTTATAATCCATGCATCTATCCTAATATGAACCCCGGATATTTCGCTCATCCTGCCCCCGGTCGGGCATTACTATAGGGAATTTTATTTCGATATAGAGGGTCAACTCTCTCGTCGTGCATCTACCAACACCATGCACAAATCACCCATATGATCATAAGAGGTTTCTCGTCTTCCACGATGGAGCACTACTGCCCAACTTGCTTTACTTTGGGGGCTTCAACTACCCCGAGACAAGGTTGCTAGGCCAATCCCTACTAGAGGGCTACTCCTATTGGCTTTACTACAACCCTTGCCTGTGGCTCATAGCCTACAGATCTTCAGCTGTGGACGCAGGGTGGTTCATGGCCCTTGCGTGCACGGGGTCCCAACCTTCTTACAATTTAGATTATCATAATCATAACCACACAATTATCAAAAAGACTATATAGTGATTAATTAGTTTTGACGTTTTACCCCGGAATTCACACCGCACTCACAACCCATACATCACATGATATATAATAGAAATAAACACTCCCCTGGGACCTACTTTAGGTATGATCCCCACACTCCTACCGGAAAGGTGGGGGCCACACTTGCTATTAATTAATATTTTATTCAAATTACAGTTTAATTTAAGGGAATGCCTAATTACGATGTCCATGCAATAATTGTTATTATATTATTAATATTTTAAAGCATGCGTCGCTGGACTCGTGACTCCGCATGCAAGGAGGGGTCCACTTGACCATATGCGGCGATGACCGGCGGGCCCGCATGCAGTGTCATGGACACCTATCTTAGTTGCTCTCATTCCCCACTATCAAAGACCACGACAAGAGAAGTAGATGTCACCTGGTTAGTGAGCTTCTGCTAGGTGACCTCTGCTCCGTCTCCGACTGGATCAACACTGCCACGAACTGTCAAACACACACAGCGGGCCTATGGTCATTGCTTGCTATCGAGTAACACAGGTTTAGTCCCGAGTTGGCCAAGTTGAGAAATTTAAGCGTCATCGAACGCTGGTCTATCGGCACGCAAAACGATGCCCAATGATACCATCTTGGTTAGTCGGTGTTGCCGACGCCAAGGGTCGCACTAAGGTCCAATTATACTAATCCGACTAAACGGTCGTACCCGCGTCGGTTGTTGCTACTAGCATGCAATCATTCTCCGGGGAGCCTTCAACATCGTGACCATGGTGCGGGTTCAAATCAAGGTCATGGTTTGATTCCTCATCCGTTCGAGACGGCATCAGACTCTGATTCATATAAGACAGTCGACATTAGGGTAAATAATCCATGGATTCTAAAAAAAATCTAATGCCTTACTCAGTCGCATTCCGACGTCGGCAATGGATCACCACGACATGGTTTGGAATGGTTTGCGATCATCTCGACAAGGTTCATGGGGACCAACGATTGCGATTTATACACCACAAGGTTGTTTCAGTCTTGGGACATCATCAGAGTCTGTGGTCGGAATAATGCCCTATTGGCAACAACACATCAAAGGACAGAGAAAAACAATAGGTTTGGGACTGGTTGTCTTGGTTGCCTCGTCGCTAAGCCATTTGGCCAAGGTCTGTCTCGCATCCGTCAGGTCAAGGGAAGGGAAAAGTATCGGTTGTGATCGAGAACCAGAGGGAAATCCGGACTGCCCATCAGGTGGTGTGGTGGGCTAGGGACAAGAAGGGTCAACAATTAGTTTGCTATCAGTGGTGGTCGGCTTCTACCGGCTGCCCCGTCGACGGCCAAAATCCGACGGCGGCTACAACAACGGATGGAACAAGGGGGTGTCGGTGCGACTAGTGGCCATCAGCCCATGGGATCTGGCTGGGCTGGGGCAGGCCTCGCCGGTTGCACATCCACCGAGCCGGCAGGCATGGCTGCAATAAGGTAAAGCTCACTGAGGGTTGGGGTCGGTCTCGATTCACACAAAGAGAAAAAGGAAAGAGGGAACAGGGGAGGGGCTGACCGTTCAGTCGGGGGAGGATCATTGGCTCCGGCATCTCTTTCTCCGACCGGCTGGCTCCTCTCCGGTCGCGTGCACAACACACCACAGTGGGAGGTAGCGAGTGATCGGGGGCGATGGCAGCGGCTCCTCCGGCTGCTCCTCTTTGGCACCGACAACCTCCACTCCGGCCAGCTGCGCGCAACTACACAGAAGGAGAGGGATCGAAAAAGAGGAAGGCCATGGGAAAGAGAGAGAGAGAGAGAGAGAGAGAGAGAGAGAGAGAGAGATCAGAGGGGGAAGAGAGAGAGAGAGAGAGAGAGAGAGAGAGATAGATAGATAGATAGATAGATAGGAGGGGGGGATGAGAGAGAGAGAGAGAGAGATGGGAGATGGATGAGAGATGGGATCGTAGGGGGGTGAGGATGAGATCGAAGATAGGGTGAGGGATCAGAGAGGGGTAAGGGAGTTCGAACTGAGGAGGGGGGTCGAGTTTTAAAGGGAGGGGAGGAGCAGCGGCCGGGTACGGGGGGATTTAGGGGGCCGGGTTTCAGGGGATCGGGTGAGGGGAGAGCAGAGCAGGAGAGGGGGAGGTGACGGGAGAGAGAGATGGACGGGATGAGAGAGAGAGAGAGAGAGAGAGAGAGAGAGAGAGAGAGAGAGAGAGAGAGAGAGAAAGGGGGGGGTTGGGTTTTGGGGTTTTTAGTTTTAAGTTTTTGCTTTATTTTGTTTTATTTTATTTATTATTATTATTATTATTATTTTCTCTCTCTTGAGGCGGTCAAGCGCACTCACATCGGACCCGTGTTGCGCCATGACCCGCTGGCCCGTGAATCTTGCCGAGTCCGATCGACTCGCCAAATTAACTACTTTAATAAGTAATTAAGTCGTCTCTAATATCATGCACAAGAAACCGTAACAATCAACCGGTTATGTTACAGTTGCCTCGCGACTCGGACCCGGGACCCATTGTCCGATCCAACTCAATTTCAACCAACATCAGCGATAACAATTATATAACATGGTAAAAAACCCAATCTTTAATTATTCTAGCAATAATATTAAAAAAAACTATGTTGTCCTAAGCGAAAAAAAAAACTAACGTAACTGGACCCGAAGGAAGCACGCCATCTGTCTGTATCCCCGCTGGGCTGCTACCACTCACTGCCTTCCGATGGGAAGTCGCTAGCTAGCTACCCATTGTCAGTGTCACTAATTTGTGTTTTGTATAGTCCAACAATATCGAACTTACCTCATGTTTGAGCGGCCACTGTAATAAATAAATTATTTTTAAACATGAGTCGTCCGTTTTTCAACCTGAAAGAAGGGAGGCTCATTGTTCGGGGAAAAAAATTCAAATTTTCAAAAAAGAAAAGAAAAAAAAAATTACTAAATGGATTTTGACCCGCCCTCCGTCACCTGCTTTGCCGAGGTCGAGGACGCCAGCGCCTTTGAACCACCCAATATCAGAAGAACCTGAGCCTCGTCCGCTCAAATCTGCAGAGCCAGAGGTGTTGCGGTCAAAGACTCATGGAGGAGTCACGAAGATCCAGAGGAGCCGAAGGATAACGGAGGAATCGAGGTGGTTGGGATCCTTGTGGGGGGGGGGGCTATCGATCAAGTTGGGCTGAGATCGTGATTTCTATGAGATGAAGCTGAGTTGAACCAAGGATCGGATTTGATGTGGAGAAGGACCCCTCAGGCCACGAGATCGAGATACTTGTGAATTGTGGTGAAGGGATCAGATGGTGGCGAGGATGAGGCGAACAAGAGAACGATAGATGAGCAAACCTTGCTCTGGTACCATGTTAAGATGGGGAGGCCTCTGAGGCTAAGGGCACACCATGGGATAACCCAACCAGGGAAAAGCTCAACTAGAACAGGGAGGGATCAAAGCCAGGCCAACAATATAAAGGAATACATAAGGATATGGTCACCTACGGCTACGGGTGAGAATACAACTATCTTCTCTTAACTTAATAATAATTGATTGACACTAGTTATTAATTAGCTTGATCTTGACAAAAGTTTAAACGGGTGATATTTAAAATACTTTACTTGTTACGAGAGAGAGAGAGGAAGAAGGATGCAATCGGGGATGGCGGCTACGCTCTCACCAATACATGAGAGCCTCTTGTTTATTCATAACGTATATATAGAGAGCTAGGGATAAGGGATAGACGTGTCGGTTAGATATATCCCACCAAAGTGGGCAGCCACATATATCTGTAACACTCCCCCTTGGATGCCCACTTTTCAAAACATTGCCTCGTTAAAACCTTACTAAGGAAAACCCAATGGGACAAAACCTTTAGTGAAGGGAAAAGAGTACAATGCGTTCTTCAAGAACAGATTCGTTTGGAATCTCAAATTCTTCTAGAATCTTAGTGGATGCGACTTACACTGCCTCATTAAAACCTTTCGATGGAAAAAACCTCATCGTAGGAAAAAGAGTACAATGCGCAAAAGACATTCTTCTGGATGTCTCCATCTGCATCTGCATGATGCTCCCCCTCATCTTTATCCTACATTCTATTACATGTCTTGCTTACATCAATCTTCAAAAGAAAATATACTCCCTCCCCCTAATACATTAAGATGCTACTTCTCACCCTGTTAATACATCAATTTAAAATAACATTCACATGCTCTGTTGGTGAAGTCTCCTCATGCCAATCTGATACACCAACTTCTGGAATGTAGACTTTGGAAGCGCCTTGGTGAAGAGATCTGTCAGGTTCTCAGCTGACTTTACCTGCTTTATAATAATCTCTTCCTTCTCTTGGAGTTCATGGGTGTAGAAGAATTTCGGAGAGATGTGCTTGGTTCTGTTGTCTTTGATGAAGTCACTTTGAATTTGAGCTAGGCATGCTGCATTACTATTAAGAAACATAAAACATATTTGTGATCTCCCTTTATGGGGGTCAGATAAATAACCAGAGTCTGCATATCCAACTATGTTAGTCCTTTTACATGAATAGTATAAACCAATGTCAAATGTCCCTTTTAGGTATCTAAATATGTGTTTTATACCATTCCAATGTCTACGTGTAGGTGCAGAGCTATATCTAACAAGTAGATTAATAGAAAATGAAATATCTGGTCTAGTGCATTGAGATAAATAAATAATTACACCTATTGCACTTAAATAGGGTATTTCAGGACCCAAGACGTCTTCACTTTCTTTTCTAGGCCTGTATGGGTCTTTGTTAACATCTAAAGACCTTACAACCATGGGCGTACTAAGTGAATAACACTTATCCATATTAAACCTCTTCATGAGATTTTTAGTATATTTTGCTTGATGGACTAAGGTCCCATCCTTGTTGTGTTCGATCTGTA
This sequence comes from Chamaelirium japonicum, assembly GCA_947650365.1. Lineage (NCBI taxonomy): Eukaryota > Viridiplantae > Streptophyta > Magnoliopsida > Liliales > Melanthiaceae > Chamaelirium > Chamaelirium japonicum. The sequence goes on along the minus strand of OX393558.1, from coordinate 71,694,845 downwards.
GGTCGAGGTAAAATTTTGTCTCACCCATGTTTTTCATTTCAAACTCCTTTTTAAGATAGCCAGCAGTCTTCTCAATCTCTTTGGGAGATCCTCTTAGATTTATATCATCTACATATACTGCTGCTATTGTAAATCCATTCTTAATAAATACGCATGGGCATATAGTATCATTTTTATAGCCTTCCCTAGACAGATATTCACTAAGCCGATTGTACCATAATCTTCTGGATTGTTTCAGATCGTACAATGCTCGTTTTAATCTAATTGAATGCGTATTTCTAGATTTGGAGTTTGATAAATCAAATCCTTCAGGGATTTTCATATATATTTCACTGTTTAGGTTATCGTATAGATAAATCAAATCATTCAGGGATTTTGTGTGGTTTAGTGTCATTATCACCACCCTTTATTATCTCATTTGCCATAGTATATAATATTATATCATCAACGATTATTTCTTTTCTATTTCATATTTCCCCTGAGGATGTGTAGAATACAGATATCTCATCATTATTGGGTATCGATATCTCTTTTCCAATCTCTTCTAGGATCTGGGGCATAACCTCTACCGGAGCGATATGCTTTAATTTGAGGAAATTGGATCTTTGATTCATGACATCTTTCGGACCGTCATGAATCCTCTCTTCGGGAGAGTTTATATTAAGAACAGCTTCTTCAGGAACTGTAGGGTGTGATATGCTATTTAATCTCCTCTTCCAGGGAGCTAAATCTTCAGAACCTATAGATCTGCCACGCTTCTGGCGTGTGTCAGACTCATTTACTGTCATTCTCCTAACGTCATGCTCACATTGGGGAGTCCTGGGATCTAGATGAGACAGAGTGAAAGTATTCTACGATAATTCATGCCGTTCCTTCTTGGACGGGACGCTCATTATCTTTCTTATCTCCCCCTAATGACGGGAAGACTGTCTTATCAATGTGACAATCGGCAGATCTTGCGATAAAAATGTCACATGTTAAGGGTTCTAAATATTTGATAATGTGCTAAGGGATGACCACAAGAGTTTTCTACGATCATTTTCATCATTATTGTCCTAGGATATCCTAGATGATCATGCCAGATATTAAAAATCATAGGATTATGGAGCTTCTGGCTCACTATTTGTCTTGGATTAGTACTGAGTTGCTAGCTCATATTTGCATGTGACTCAACAATCCCAATGTGAGTGAAGTATATCCCTAAGGATAGATTGGAGAATTTCTCTATAGTAAACTTCTTGTTTCAACACTAGAGGTTATACAAAGAATTCATTGTTCCCCTCGCTCAGGGTTTCTATGTGATACCCATTTGCTCTTATATCTCTGAAACTGAGTAAGTTTCTTTTAGAGTTACTAGAGTATAAGACAGATTGTATAATGATATGGGTTCCATTAGGTAACACTAAGTGTGCTCTATCAGAGCCTTCTATTATCTGAGCGAGGCCAGCTATGGTCTATATTCATGTCTCCCTTGGATTCCATTTCCTCACAGAGAAATAACGTATTATTTGATATAAAGTTCTGGCAACTCAGATATATAGGAAATGAGAAACATTTATATTAATAAGGGAGATCTGAAATATCAACTATAATAAAGCAAACGACTGTTCTGATTAAAATAAATGATATGACAATCTACCAAGTAAACGAAAATTAACTACTAGAAATCAAACAGCTATTCTAATAAACGATAGCAGTTTATCACTAAAATGTCTTGTCCCCTCTAGTTGTCGTTGAAGAAATAAGAAGTTGTGAGCTTGGTTTTTCCTTGCATCTCATTGAGTTCATCTTTAAGGAGGTCATCATTGTCGAGTCAAACATTGCATTACCCTCAACTTTCTGTGATGCTTAAAAGTTTGTCACCTCTTCTTTAGATGTACGACAGTTGCAAGACCAATGGCCTTCATGCCCACACTTGAAACAAGTGTCTGTAGGCCATTTATTAGAAGGAGAGTCTTCCGTCACTTGTTCTGTGTGCCAGGGCTTGTTATTCTGTTTCTTGAAATTTATATTTTGTTGCGAATTGAGTCCACCTCTGCTGGGGTGGCCATGCCTGCCTCTACCTCAGTAGCCTCCTCTGCTGGGGTTGCCACCTTTGTCGCCCCTGCCACTTCTGCCGGAGTGGTTATGGCAATCACCTCTTCCAAACCTTCCTCTGCCTCTACCTCTGTGGTATCCTTCATTGGCATGTGCTTCAGGGAACGTCAATGCTCCAGTTGGTCTGGAGTTGTGATTTTTCATAAGAACTTTATTGTTCTCCTCTACAACTAGGAGTACCGAAATCAGATCTGATATCTTCTAGAAGTTTCGCTCCCGATATTATTGTTGCAGTAGGACGTTCACTGCATGGAAGGTGGATAAAGTTTTATCGATCATCTATCCTTGGGTAACTGGCTCTCCACATAGCTCAAGTCGGGACACGACGTTAAACATTACAGAATTATATTCTACGACCGATTTAAAATCTTGGTAGCGCAAGTTTATCCATTCATTTCTCGCTGCTGGGAGGATGACAGCCCTTCGATGATCACATCTATCCCGTAGGGATTCCCACGGAACTAAGGGGTCTTCAACGATTAAATATTCGTTCTTTAGGTCTATATGTTGGTGACAACGCAGAAAGATTGTCGCTTTAGCCTTGTCTTCAGACTAAGGCTTTATGTGCATGTAAGCTTTATAATCGCCTTACCCAACTTGATTGATTGTAGATGGAGCTTAGCATCTAGCCTCCATGCTAAGTAATTATTATCATTGACATTAAGTGCGGCGAACTCCAACTTTGCAAGGTTAGACATCTGGGGACGGAATAGGAGCCTAGTCAATTGATAGATTAAAGGCTATTGGATTATAGGAACATCAAAATCCTAACCGTGATGTAACTACGGATCCTATACATAGTGAAAAAACTAGTTAAGATGTATCCATAGCCACATTGTACTGTCTCGGCTGACAAGGGCCGAGCTCACACACAGGCTATGTACGAGATTAAAGAGTAATCATTTTAACTAGTTGACATGTCTCCATAAACAAATAATATTCGGTATGAAATATATTGGCACTGACAATAGTGAAAAACATTTTATCTAACAATGATAAAATTAATACACACTACGAGTTATAAGATATCTATCTTGGATAACAAAGTAGAAAAATTGCCAACAAATAAAAATCACTTGGACCAATTTAATCAAGCAAGATATCATCCAACTATATGTTCATAAGCAAGTGATTTGATATAATGAAACACAATTTGAGTTTGTAAGATCGGATCATACCAATGCATCCGGAGCAGTCCTAAAAGCTAAGATCCATATTTGGATTGTCTAGATCGGGTTTAGATCGAGTTCACAAGCATATAACTAAAATCGATGGTCCATATTAAACATGCATTAACTTATTTAAATTGATAAGATCGGACCATACCGATGAGTCCAGAATAGCCCAAATACTCAATAACCATATATAGATCGTTGAAAACGGATCTATATTGGACTCGAGATCACAATATCAAATTAAACGGTTCAGATTAAAAACATATATTAAATAGGTTGAATTTTTAAAATCAGACCGTACTGATGCGTCCGAAATGGTTCAATTAGTCAAGATCCTTACTTGGATCAATCAGATCGGGCCAAGATTAGGCTCACTATGACCAAATAAAACTGACGGTCTAGATTAAATCAGACAAATAAATATATGTGAATGCATGTAAACTTAGATGGGTCGGGTTTGTATTAACCACAGTCGGGTCGGGTCAGCTATATAACAGTCGGGTCGGGTCTGCTGTATAGCAGTCGGGTCTGTATAAAACCAGATCGGGTCTGCTATATTAAACAGTCGGGTCGGGTTATACAGCAGTCGGGTCGGGTCTGCTTATACAGTAGTCGGGTCGGGTCTGCCATTTAAATGGCTGATGGGTCCGAAATTAAAACCAGATCGGGTCGGGTTGGGTTTGTATTTAATCGGGTTTAAAACCCAAAAAAACAGATATTACTGTATATCTTCTCCGTTAAAACCGGAAACCAAAAAACGAGATTTCTGAGATCCCTATCCGTCGCCGCCGGCAGTGTTCTCGTGCGCCACTGGCTGCCGCTCTCGAGAGTAGGCCCCGCCGGATGCCGCTCACAGGAGCAAGCCCCGCCGAACGCTGCCCGGAGCTCGATGGGTTCGCCCGAAAGCCTGCCGTCGGACGCCGCTCGGAGCCCGACGCCACTATCGTGCACGGCCAACACTGTCGTGCGGGGTTGGCCTGAGGTGGGCTGTGGATCGTCGACGGTCTACAACGATGGTACGACAGACCTGGGATGGTCGGTGGGATCGCTGGCTGGGTTGCCGGACGACTTGGTCACGGTCGGAGGGGTCTCCGACTGGCTGTGATGTGGTACGGTAAACAAGAGAGGTCTCAAGGCGTACCTTGTTCACGTGATCTGAGCCGAGGCCGGGTAGGAGCACTCGTGCTGATAACGTGTTACGAGAGAGAGGAAAAAGGATGCAATCGGAGATGGCGGCTACGCTCTCACCAATACGTGAGAGCCTCTTATTTATTCATAACATATATATAGAGAGCTAGGGATAAGGGATAGACGTGTCGGTTAGATGTATCCCACCAAAGTGGGCAGCCACATATATCAGTAACATTACTAATATATCTACTGTAATTATCAGCTAACCGTCAGTTAAAGTTCAGATAACCATTTACTGTGCCTGCTTGCAAGGAATTAGCAGGAAAGCACAGCGCTGCAATATTCACTCACTTGGAGTGCATATGATTTTTTAGGGTTAGGTATTGCACCTAGGATTGTTTTCTGGCGACCTTTGTCAATGGCTCGGCTCGACTAAGTAAATCGACAACAGAAAGAGCCAAAACAGGTCTTCGACGACCACTGGCAAGCTCCCAACATCCAGGGAGACAACACAACAGAAGAGTACAAAGCAATCTCAACACAGTTCAAAGGATTATTCTCGATTCGACAAACATTAAAAGAGCTGAGTACTGAATAACGTCAGGAGCAGGAGTGCTAGCTGGAGCATTGGACGGGCCATCCTGATACAGCAGGATTGCAGAGCTACACATGCAGGCTACGCAGAATCCCATGAAGATAGCCAGCGGCCATCACAAAGGACAACAGAGATACAACGCCTGCTGGAAATATCTTCCTCGACTTGCTGAAGCGAGAACCCATCACTCCCACAAGTGCAGCAGACAGACCTGAAAATTCAATCTTTATCCAATCAAAACACCATATTGGAAGATGAAAGGAAAAAAACCCGACGACAGCAGCAGCAGCAAGGTCATTACCAAGCCCCAGGGACGACGCAAAAGCTGGTCTCAGTGGGAGCTGTGTGTACACATAATACAGCATCAAGGCCGACATCCCTCCAGCAGCTAATGACTTCTGGCTGCCACCCTTCACGTACCCCATAACTCCACCCACTGCATCTCAGGATACCACCCAATCAGATCAAAAACAGCACACAAATCAGAGCATCCTAAGGTTCATGCATGTGCTACATACAATGAGCGATATTATGGACGGAAATCTATCATGGCATGAGCCATCAGAAGGGATGCAACAGAAGAGGGAAAATAATTGTAGCTCCAACTTGCAGATATTATTACATTCAGCTTGGGAGTATGACTTTACCGGTCCATCGTCGAAAACTTAAAGACAAAAGCAACCAATCTGGATGATTTCCTAAATTAGTCGAGAGGGTACAAAATGCGCAAACAGATGGTATCCCTCCACCATTCAAATCTAACATGCAATCCATTCACCGGGAACTGTTACATTCTTCTAATTCCGCACTATGGAATCATGAGTAGTGTACCATACATTTTTGCCAATAAAAACTAACCCAACCTTCCTTTTATTGAAATATTTTTGGGGTAATGTGGCTAAAGTCCTTGCAGCAGGAACCATATCAGGCAAAAGACAGACCACATTTCGATTTTGGCTAAGGTCTCTCCGCAACAAATGTATTTAGTGTACCCATTTTGCCCCTTAACGTGACTATTCTGGACACATGGACACTATCCATTTTGCTCTACACGTGACTGTGCAGGATAGTGTATAGAATCCAGACACATGGACACAAATAACTGTAGCTATGGATACTCTTTTTCGGGCAGATTGTTACTTTTGCTACAGTGAAATCACTGTAGTAAATTTTTTTTGAGGAATATCGCTGAAAAAAAATGCTATAGTGAAATAACTGTAGCAAATGTTGCTCTTTGTACCACAGATTGATACTTTGTAACATAGAATGATATTCTTTGTACCGCAGATTGTTACTCTTTTAGCTACAATGAAATCACTGTAGTAAAATTATTTTTTTTTGAAAAATCTTGCCTAAAAAAGTTGCTACAGTGATTTCAATGTAGCAAGAGTAACAACCTGTCCGAAAAGAGTATTCATTGCTACAGTGATTTGGGTATGTAAATTGGATTCTATATACTATCCCATACAGTCACGTGTAGGGGGTTTTTGTCTTTTAAATGGTTTAAAAAATCAAACTTGGTGGTTGGAGGGACTTCTACTATGATATTTTGGGGAGGGACCTAATGTAATACTAGAATCTTATTTGTCCTTTAGCTCAAAAGCACTTTCTAAAAAGGAGTTTTCACACAGTTCCCCATTTTCTTTTGGATGTTACCCCCATAATTTCTTCCTAGAACTACCGCCGTAGAAATGTACCAGTACAGCCTGTGCAAAGCGTAACAAATAAAAACAACTAAGGTTCCACTTGATGATCATAGAACAAAATTAAATGTATTGAAAATGTGATATATAACATTGTAGTATGTTCATTCTATGCCATATCATATGAAATGGGCACCATATAATTTCTATCGGAAAGATATATACCCTCCTTATATATTAGGGGTTAAAAATCTATATGTCATCAACACCACCATCTACAAACCTTACCCATTAAGATGGTGTCGACTAAAGCATGCTGGTCTAAAATGCTCATAAAAGGAATGAATCGAATTTTATGATTGGTGCCACTGAGAATTCACATTTTGCACAAGAGATGGGTGTGGCATGAAAGCTAGTACCATATGTCTCGACCTAATATCATTTAATGCAGCTATTCATCATATTTGTTAGACCTAAACTCATAAATCATTTTCTAATAAAAAATGCCTTTAAGCATGTTATTTATTATGGTGCTGTACAGTTTGTAGTTGTCAGTAATGTGCAATGTGTTTCAAGAATATACTTATTAAAAATAACAGGCTCGAATTCAAGAATATTCCTATTTAAGATATGCTTAACAAAATCATACGTGCATAATGGAAGAATCTGAGTTTATGCTTAATGCACGGTCTGAGATTTCAGATTCAGGTTCAATTTCAGATTGACCATGACATGAATCTTTTTAGCCATTTTGATGAGGACATTGAGCTGCGCTTGTGGCGTGTGTACCAACACAGGAGGCGCCATCGGAGCATCTGATTCTAATTGGCTAGTCAAGCCGTTGATGTCATTTTATTTCAGTAGAGTCAGTCGGGTTATATGTTTAGTCCTATCTAGTTTTGGGTATGTTTTTGCTCTTTATTGTAAGCCTATATAGGCCCCTTGTTTTCATTTGATGGCATTGAAAAATAATAAAATTTTTGGTTTCCTCCAATTCGTGTTGATAGGCTATGGGCAAGGTATGTGAAACTTTAACCTAACTCTAGGTGTGTGAAACCCTAGATCCAGACTAGAGGTGTGAAACCCTAGTATATGTTACCTTCCCATCTTCCCCGTGAGCCCACAGCCACCAAACACCCGCCCCTCCCCTTCCCAGCCCGCAGCCCACTCGACCCCCTCCCCTGCGACCTCCCACCCCTTCCCGAGCCCGCAACCAACAAACCCCTACCCAAGGTTGTCATATCGTGTATCGTTTTCCCTATTTTGTGTATCGTGTATTGTAAGATACGGTTAAATTTATATTATTATATATATAATAAATATAGAAAGTACATACTAGAATATTAAATATGAAAAATCAAGTAGAAGAGTAAGACATTCCCTATAATTTCACATCAAACATAACATTGGTCTATACAAAAAATATGATGTATATATTTCTATAAAAAAGAAATCATATACAAGTATTATCTATGATCTATCAATATATTATTCTCAAAATATTCGAATGGTCAATGAAGACAAAACAAAAACTCAAAAAGTAGGAAGGTCTTATTTTTCAATCTCCACCGCATCTACATCATCAATTTGATCATCACCGATAGATAATTTATCACCACTTGCTTCTTTATCTTCCTCTAATATCTCTTGCACCTCTTATTCATATTCATTCTCATCCTCATTGTCTTTTTCAAAGTCATCCACTTCTTTCCTTTAGCCTTCCTTTATGAACATAGATCCATTAGCCCTATACTAAGAAGTACCACATATATATATATATATATATATATATATATATATATATATATATGTGTGTGTGTGTGTGTGTGTGTGTGTGTGTAGAAATGGAATCCTATAACTATTGAAATTAGCAAAGTTGTAGATATTTGGTGCTCCAAGCTCTAGAAAATTTTTAAAAACAAATGGCATTAGGCTCCGACAACTCTAGAGAAAGATTTGTAAAACACCTATAAACTTCTAAAAAAAATTAGTATCACTTCACTCTAGGTTACAAAATATTCCTAAGTATTTTTTTAACTCTAAGAGACCTATATAGTACTTTGAGAAATTAAGAGAAAAAAATCATTTTAAAAGTTTCAAAAAAAAAACAAATAAAAAAACATGTTTTCACCGTATCGAACCATATCGTGTATCGTATCGTAACGTATCGTGTATCATACGATACAGGAGAAAAACGATACGTAAACACGATACGTATCGTTTTTCTCCTATAACGTATCGTATCGTACGATACGTATCGTGTATCGTACGATACTAACAACAGAGCCCCTGCCCATCCCCTTCCTAGCCCGCAGCCCACCCAACCCGTTCCCCTGCTACCTCCCTCCCATTCCCGAGCCCGCAACTACCAAACCCCTGCCCCTCCCCCTCCTTTCCCGATCCTATAGCCCACTAGGCCCCCTCCCCTGTGACCTCCCTCCCCTTCCCGAGCCTGCAACCACCAAACCCCCGCCCCTCCCCGTCCTTTCCCGAGCACAGCTTGCCCGGCCTCCCTCATTCACCCTGCAACCGCGAACCCCCTAGGCTCCTCTCGCAGCTCCGCACCACCCCAGCCCCCTCTCCCTACCATCGCCGACCCCCGCCCCTCCTCTCTGCCAGCCCGCAGCCATCCTCCTTGTCCCGGCCACCCTGCCTGCCGCCCCGCGTCACCCCGGACTTCCTCTTCCAGCATGCAACCTCCCCCCTCTCCTCCCGACCCAGCCCCCCCACTCTTCCCCAGGATCCTACTGCCATCCGCCACCCCTGCAAGCCTTCCCCCCCCCCCCCTCTTTTTTTTTTGGGCCGACCCTGAGCCCACCGGTTTGATCTTGACCCTGTGGCCACACTGTGGCCCTCTTCCACGTGGATCATTTCATGTACGCCGTTGTTCGGGACACCGAAGCCAACTTGGGATCAAGGTACAAAATCTCGCGATATTTCGCGAAATATCTCGGTTTTCCCAGACCTCGGTACGAAATGTCTACTGCGATATCAAACGAAATGGAAATCACGATAATATCGCGATATTTCGCACGATATATTTGTCGGCACGAAATATCGCGAGATTTCGTAGAAATTTCGAGATATTTCGAAAAATTTCGAGATATTTCGGGATTTTGGCACTGAAATATTGTGACTGACTGGTTATAAAAGGGGACTGGGGGTTTCGGTTTCGGTCTCCATTTACTTTAAGTTATTATATGTAAATAAGCAAATACCCCCCCATTTGATTTCAATAAAAATATCAAAAAAATCAAAAACCAAGTGAATCAAAAAGTAGGTTTTCAGTTTTAGTAGGAGAAAACAGTTTTTTCGGTTTTTCATAAAATTTGTATGTTGAGAAAAGTGGTTAAATCAACTCATTTTTAGCTCAAAAAATTCCACAAGATGTAGAATTACAAGTACATCTAGAAAACCATGGTCCGTCAAAGAAAATTTTGAACGTATAAAAACTTTTCTTTATAAAAACTCATTTTTTCAGACTTAGTAAAAAAACAGTGTTTTGCATTTCAGCATAATTTTTGCACGATTTCAAACTTGCACAACTTTCTTGTTTTAAGTCCATTTTCAAAATCGTTTGAAGCATTAATTTAACAATCAACTAATCTTTATTTTGAAAATATTTTTCTCCACAAAAACGATTAAAAACCATTTTAAAAACATAGATCAAAACAGGACCAAACAAGACTGCACAAGACTCACAGACTCAAATGCAGAATGCATGCTTTGTGATGGTCTACACCCGTAGATAGGGTATAAATATTATATGAGTGTTCTAAAACGTGTATCTATACTTAGTTTATGACTATCCAGAGTTCCATTCAAAAATTCCATTAAAAAATCAATATTTCCACCATTTCCATCAAATCACAATATTTCCACACTGTCAAAATATTTCCACGAAATATTTCCATTTTCCAGGAGGTCGAAATATTGACCGAAATGGAAATTTCGAACCTTGTTTGGGATTAACGTTGAACATCGGAGGTGGCATCTAGACACGCCTGTGCACTCGAATGTTGTGGTCCTACCGATTCGCGGACCAACGCCACCAACACCAGGGGCTCCTGAGGCCAAGCGTGGTTTTCAGTAGGTGAGTTTCCTCTCCCGATTGGGTATTATCGGATAACACCATTAATTAAGTCTTTATTATTTTATTTGTGCTGCCTGCTATCCACCATTCGTGAGTTGAGTGTTCCACCTGCCGGTAAGCTCACTGATTTTAATATTGTAATTGGGACCATTGCCACATAACTTAACCATGGTCATTTAAATTCTCGAGATTGGAACCAACCTATGCTCGCGCTAGTAGGTTTTGTTAAATCCATTATTCCATGTTACAAATTTGAATTAAATCTCCTACCTAACGCTTATAATTAATAGTGAAACATTACTAGAATGACTAAGCTACCGATCTCCTGTTTGCATGCATTGTTTAACATCATTTTTGGTATCAGAGCATGGTTGTAGGTAGGAACTGTCATCCATCAGTTGTGTTTTATTTAGGGCAATTTTTCTTTTTAGCTTTTGCATTTGATTGTCATATTTAAAATATTTTTAAAAAATAAAAAAAAATTAGCAAGTTCATTATTTGTGGGTTAGTCCCATGTCTTTTTTTTTTCTGAGCATGCCAGTCTGTAGAGGTAGGTTGTATTTGTTAAGAGAGTCTAGTAAGTCGAACAATTACAATATGGATCCCCAGGCTTTGACTAGGGCACTTGCAGAGTTAGCCCAAGGTAATAACAGTTATGAACCAGAATCTCGCCGCTTGTCAGCCAATGCCATATTAGATAGGATGAACAAAGCTCGAGCTGACTCAAATGTTGCAGGACCCAGTCTTCCTCAAGGGACATCACTCAAATGGTAAAACATCCAGGTTCTTGATGATCAGTACCTTAGAAGCATCAAGCTGGAAGTGCCCTTTTTTGATGGTAGGCACGACCCCCAATTTTTTCTTGGATTGGCTCCAGTTCATGAATCGATATTTCATATGGTATCCTTTGACTGAGCTTAGGAATGTTCGTTTTGCTGCCATGAAGCTTAGTGGGTCGGCCAACCAATACTGGACTAATGTAGAAGCCTTGAGAGCTGTTAGAATTGGTGAGGTCTACAGCTCGTAAAAACCTATAGTTTAGCTATGTATGGTTGATAGTATAGGATTGCATATTGGTACGTACCTTAGTACGTGTTCTGATTACAGAACAGAGAGCCATGGCTACATGGTAATCCTCTTGAGTGGGAGACTCAAGGGACTGGTCCCATGTAACCTAAATACGTTCGTAGCTCTGATTATGGTTGGTCGCCCTATCAGGATAAGCTGTTGGGATGACAGAGCGTGGGTGTCTCCACCACGGTCATTACCAGGCACAGTGTCTGTGGCCGAACGGAACCAACACGGTGCATAGATCGGTGAGCAGACACCGGTGCACTAAACCGTGTTTCTGCTTAGGGTAAAACGGTCCTAAACCCTGAGAAACCATGTCTGATGGACTAACCAGTTGTGTAGTGCTTTGGTGCACCAATGTGTGAGGATCCGGATGCAGTGATCCAAAACCACGGTGTACTGGGTTACCCGGCTGGCGTTGCATCAGCATGTCACTCCTGTAGGCTATCCACACCCCTAACGGGAGGTGCGCTCCTTGGTCTGACCTACATCGTATTAAACCCTGGCCAGGTGGTCATCAGTTGGACTGGTGACGGATCCGGTTGCTCGTCAGAGTAATCGGAGGTACGATGTATGTGGTCAACCTGGAGGAACCGAGTCATATGAGCACTCGAGTCTGACGGTATTCTCCACCGCTCGAGTTGCGTCATGGCACCAGATGGAGGGACAGCGAGTTTACCATACTAAGCGGAGAGCAGGGGTATGAGGGAGAACATAGTAAGTCCGGGGGAATTGGAGTGCAGCCTGCGTCGCACTCTGGGTGGCTACGCAGGTTAACTCGGACTCAGAGGATCGATGGTACACTCGGGTAGTGTGTCGATCGAGTCTGAGTTGAAGCCATGAACCCTGGTCCCTGAAGGTTCCACCTTATCGACATTATGTACGATTCTTATACCATCTCATCGAAACATAGAACGCAGTTAGAGGAAGCGAGAAGTCCAAGCCTACGCTCCGTGAGTGCTTCGCACTAGTACACGGTAGATGCGTAGCTACGTGTATGCACTAAGGAGAAACCCTACGTTAGTGCAGAGACGCATGTAGCAATTCCTTGCCATAAGTGGACTTTGCCACATGGGTGCGATGCACCGGGACATGTTGCGAGTTGACTAGTTGACTTCACTAGGGGCACCCTAAGGGAACCTCAGAGAATAGTGAAATCACTGGTGTACTTCACTTATGTGTGCCTTGCAAAGTCTCGTACACGAGGAACGGCCAACTAGTGACATAAGGGCGTTTTGGTCATACCATGCGTCACTATGTACTAAGAGGGCCGGCCCTAAGTGTCGAGAGACTGGTCAAGGCCGGCCCTATTGGTTACAGGAGGTTGTTGCCTCCGATGAAAGGGCCGGTCATGAGGCGCAGAAAACGGGCTGGTTTTGACCGTTTTCGAAAACAAGGAAAAGATAGAGATAAAGAAGAGATATATAGGGAGAATGTTTGAATCAATCAACCATTATCCGCTAGGCTTATCCATAAGGATAAGGCCGGCCCTATATAAGGCATAGGGAGAGAGGGGGGGGCGAAATTATGAGGCCATGCAAGCCCTAGGGCCGGCCCAAGCCATGGGGAAGCCCTAGCCGCCCCCTCTCCTCTCTTCGCATCTCCTCTCTCGTCTCTCTCTCCCTCGCTTGCGCCATTGGATGGCGACTCGTCTTCCTCGTGTGGTATTTTGTAGAAGGAGAAGGCCCGTCGTATGGAGGCACTCAGAGATCCATCGACGAGGTGCCGTGCATCGTGTGAGATCGGGTGAACTAGAAGGCGTCTCCCACAACCTTTTGCTGTCCAGAATCTGCACAGAAAATCAACGTTGTTTCTATGATTCCGGGAGCTACAGAAGTCCAAACGACGTGAAACTTGTTTCAAAAGTTGCGTCTCGAAGTTGGCTACCTACAGTCCAAATTTCAGCCCAATCCGAGTTCGGAGCAGAAAGTTATGGCCGTTGCACCGAAGCTATGTCAAGCAGATCCGAGCCCGTCTCCATCGACAAAGAAGAAATTTGTCGCGGTGAAAGAATCCGCACGCAGGTATGATCTCTAACAAGTAAATCTAACATAATTAGAACATGCATGCATGCTAGATTGTTCTTTCGCGTTAGATCGTCGTTAGGGGTTCGCGTAGTTGCCATACTAGATTCATACACGTATATGTAGATCGTTTCGATGAAAATTTTGATATGTAACGCACACCGCTCACGGTCTTCGGACCTTCTCTTTGCTTCCACTGCGGGCCTCTGTCATAGGATTTACATTCAACAAGAGCCGCCCGAATCCAAGACCCATTGAGACTTGGGTTGCCATGAATAATGAGCTAAAGGGCAAGTATGTGCCACCATTGTATCATGCCTGTCTCATGGACCAATGGTACCAGTTCACCAAAGGTATCAAACCAGCTAAGGATTATGTTGCCAAATTTGATGAATTTCTCACTCGTTGCAAAATCCTTGGTACTGAAACTCCTGTCCAAGTCCTCTCGCGATTTCACGCTGGCTTGAGAGAAGATCTAAGGAATGAACTTCTAGCCCGCGACGTCACTGAGCTAGAGATAGCTTATGCTCTAGTACAAGACCTAGACACCTTTATATCTAGTCAAAAGAGTCAGGACCCTAGAAGTCAAGTGTCTAGACCCTCCTCCAACTAATACCCTAGGTCTGCCGTACGCCAACTAATCTCAACCAGAGCCCGACTTCAAGAGTAAGGGTCCTGAGGGAGACTACTCAAAACTCAGTCCCATCATCAGGTGTTACAAATGCCAAGGCTACGGACATGTGGCCGCAAACTGTGCAAGCCCTGTCAAAATTAGTATGATGGAAGGAGTACCTGTTGAAGCACTTGAATCAGACCTTGAGGAGTTTGCCTATGAGGCTGACGAAGGAGACTTTGATGACATGTAGGATGAAGATAATATTTCAGGTCATCTTAAGTATGCGTCATCCACTAGGTTGTCAGTCGTTAGGTGCGCCCTATCTCAACCTAGGGAACCAGATGATTGGAGACATAGTGACATTTTCCACACTTTCACAAAAATCGGAGACAAAAACTGCAAGGTAATTGAGGATAGTGGTATTTGCATCAATACAGTTTCTTCAACTATGATCTCTAAGACCGGATTGAAAGCTGTTCCCCATCCCCGATCCTATAAGGTCCCCTGGATCAATTCGATAGCCATGAAGGTCAATCAACGGTGTCATGTCCCCATAAACTTCAATGTCTACCAGGACAAGATCTGGTATGATATTCAGACCATAGATGTGGGGCAAGTCCTTCTGAGACGACCTTGGCTGTTGGACAATGATGTCCTCATTTATGGCTAATCAAACATGTGCCTATTTGAGCATAAGGGTCAGAAAATCAAATCGGTTCCCTCCCAACATAAGATCAGTCAGGCTGAACAGAAATCAACCCTAGCCAAGAAGATTTTCAGGGAGCATGATTCGGTCCTAGTCATCGGGGACCGGTTCTCCGAGATAACTCATTTCCTATATTGTTCTAAGACGTCCGACTCATCCCGAATTGTCAAGATCTTCAATGGCGTCATAAAGTTACACGGATTGTCTGAAACCATTGTATCCAACAAGGATGTCAAGATCCCCAGTTTCTTTTGGAAAACCCTGTGGCATAAGCTGGGCACCAAGCTCCAGTTCTCCACTCCTTCCATCCCCAGGCCGATGGTCATACTAAAATTATCAATAGGAGTCTGGGAAACCTCTTACGTATCTTGATGGGTGAATATGTCAGGAGTTGGGATCTTAAATTGTCCATTTATGAGTTTGCGTATAATACATCTGCTAACATAACTATTGGCATGAGTTCGCATGAAATAGTACATAGTTTTAAGCCACGACAACTCATAGATCTCATCCCTATGGCCGATTATCATTGGGTCTCAGAGTCTGTATTTGCATTTGCATCCCATATGCATGATTTACATAAGAAGATCAATAGTAAAATTGAGCAGGGCAATGTTAATTATAAATTACGGGCTGATTTCAAGAGACTTGTTCAAACTTTTAATATCGGTGATTATGTAATAGTCCGGATCCGTTCAAAACGGTTCTCCCTGGGGACTGTTAAAAAATTGCATGCACAGTATAAGGCCTTTTCGAATTTTGAAAAAAATAAATGACAATGCTTATGTTATCAAACTTCCAGAAGGTTTTGGCATTAGTCATATTTTCAATATCGAGGATTTAGTGACTTATAAGGGCCCAAATATTAACCCTATAAATCCTCTACTAGATGAGCCTTCACTTGACCTTGTTTTTGAGAGTCCCTCCTTACCTCCACTATTCCAAAATCCACCCAATTATCCAGCAGAAAACTTTGATAAAATCTTAGATGATGAGATTCTTTCTACCATAGACGGTGGAACTCGATAATATCTGATTCGTTGGAAAGGTAAACCTCCTTCTGAGGATGCATGGCTTGAGCGTAAGAAGCTTCAACAGTTGGATCCGGATATATTGGAGTTGTACGAGAGCCTCACTGAGCCCTAATCGACAGGGTTGAGTTCTTCCTACCCCGAGAGAATGATGAGGTTATTGAGCCGCGCTTGTGGCGCGTGTACCAGCGCAGGAAGCGCCACCTGAGCATCTGGTTCTGATCAGCTGGCCAAGCCGTTCATGTTATTTCCTGTTATTTTATTTCAGTAGAGTCAGTCGGGTTATATGTTTAGTCCCACCTTGTTTTGGGTATGTTTTTGCTCTTTATTGTAAGCCTATAAATAGGCTCGTTTTTATTTGATGGCACTGGAGAATAATAAAATTTTTGGTTTCCTCCACTTCGTGTTGAGAATCTAAAAGCAAGGTGTGTCAAACCCTAACCCTAACCCTAGGTGTATGAAACCCTAGGTCTAAACTAGAGGTGTAAAACCCTAGTTTGTTTTACCTTCCCATTTTTCCCATGAGCCCACAACAACCAAACCCTCGCCCCTCCCCTTCCCAGCCCGCAGCCCACCCAACCCCCTCCCTTGCGACCTCCATCCCCTTCCCGAGCCCGCAACCACCAAACCCAGCCCCTCCCCCTCCTTTCCCGAGCCTACAGCCCACCTGGCCCCCTCCCCTGCGACCTCCCTTCCCTTCCCGAGCCCGCAACCACCAAACCCCTGCCCCTCCCCCTCCTTTCCCAAGGCCAACCCGCCCGACCTCCCTCCTCAGCCCTGTAGCCGGGAACCCCCCTTGGCTCCTCCCCGTAGCCCCGCGCTACCCCAGCCCCCTCCCTCTCCCTACCGCAGCCCTGCCCCTCCCCTCTGCCAATCTGCAGCCAGCCTCCCTTTCCCGGCTACCTTACCTGCCGCCCCGCGCCACACCAGACTCCCTCTTCCAGCCTGCAGCCTCCCCCTTCTCCCGGCATATACCCGACCCAGCCTCCCTACTTTTCCCTGCGATCCCGCGGCCATCTGCCACCCCTGCAGGCCCTCCGCCCCTCTTCTTTTTTGGGTCGACCCAGAGCCCATCGGTTTGATCTTGACCCCGTGGCCAAACCAAGGCCCTCTTCCACATGGATCGTTTCGCGTACGGCGCTGTTCGGGACGCTGAAGCTGACTTGGGATCAGCGTCGAACATCGGAGGTGGCATCTAGACACGCCTGTGCACCCGAATGTTGTGGTCCAACCGATCCACGAACCAACACCAGGGGCTCCTGAGGCCAAGCGTGATTTTCAGTAGGTGAGTTTCCTCTCCTGATTGGGTATTATGGGATAACACCAGTAATCAAGTCTTCATTATTTTATCAAATAACATGCACCTAGATATAACAAAGTAAGAAACTACAAATGAGCAAATGGAGTTTAAGCTCGTTTTCTTTGGAGCACTAAACACACCAACATTTTGTTGAATAATATCTTCTGTTAACAGTCAACGTAATTTGGAACAGTGAGCTTGTTATCATATCATTCAGAATCGATGCAAGTGGATCAAACTTTGTCATATTTAACTTTTACATAAAAGAAAAGCATGCATTAATTTGAGGCTTGATTTTGAATTAATATGTATAAAACAATTTACCCACATTATGTCTTTGTGTTCCCTCAACACAATACACGTAGCATCATATGCTTCATGTGGATATCAAAGAACTCCAATCTCGATTCTAATGTTAATGCCTTGGGGTATTAACACCAGAATTCTTGTATGGAGTCGCCTACTCTTGGTTGGTCTTATTCCACTTGTCAGACCAAAAGGTCACAATGGATTTAGACCCTTCGATTTTCTTTCAGCCTTAGGTAAGAAGTGAGTCCGTGAGACGGTGGTTCATATAGTGACCTATACAAACGCTTTCCCACAAGTCTAGGTTTTGCAATGAGACGGTGGGTCTCCTGCCTACTCTAGCACTGGAACGATCTCCCACTAGCCGCATGCTTACCTGTCTTAAGAAGAGGCCATTAGGCAACTCCAATGTTCCAGAAACGTAAGCCTCAACCATGGGGCATGTTGGATTCAACCCCCCTCGCACCGAAGTCCCTAACTAGCCGTTCGTGGAAGCCAAGGGTTCAATATTATGCCAATTACATGCTTCATCTTTTAGGTGAGGGTTTTTAAGCATGCTGATTACAACCTTATTGAAATCAATACTTTAGATTAACTGGTTGGACAAAAGAGTGATTGATCCGATCATTATGTCCTCAATTGTATCCACCTCTTTGATACATCTGAGTCAATCAACAAAACTTGTTGACTCATGTCCAAACGATGGATGTAAATGGACTAGATGAACAATCAATTACCGATATGTTAATCTAGTTGATGCATCTTGGCATGGATATCCTAAGCTATCACGTAGAAAGGAAAACCAACTAGAGACAAGTAAATAAGCATTCACAGATTCGATTCCATCTCATAGAATCAATATAGCCATAGTTCTGAAGCTTCCATGTCCTCTGCAATTAACCCTTGTCGTAGTTTTAGATGTCAGCCATGTTCTTCTCGATGAGAGGTCTTTCCCACCAACTTTTGACGTGATTCCACAGTTCCACTACCAACTCTTGATGTGTTTATGCCTTGTTCTTGCAATCAACTCTTAGATGTCTTTGATGTTAACCATGTTTTCTCAATGAGAGGAAACATCACATCAGAAACAATACAGATAGCATGGGCAATGTTTTAAAAAACGGAAGGCGGAAGACGGGCGGTCTAGTGGTTTCAAGGCGGAAGGCGGAAGGCGGAAGGCGGACGACTAGGCGGGCGCCCGGAGAAAAAGGCGGGCGCCCACCTATATAAAATATATTATATATATTCTATATGTATGTATATATATAAATTTATAATTCTATATAAAAAAACAATAATAGAAAGTTTTACATATGCAAACGTCAAAACAACCGATCTGAATATAAATGTTTTATGAAAAGGGAGGAGGAGATTGGGTGGGTAGGGGTATTTCGGTATGGTTACCTCAATACCTATACCCGATTGTCCCTCTAACTTGAGTATACTAGATAATACAGTTGTACTTCAACTTTATTGTGATATACCCAAATTCCAACCAATCATATCTTGTTATCCAAATTCTATCCAAACTCATACCATTCAAGAACCAATATAGTAAAAAATCGTAAGAGCTTCTTAAACATTTCATCACAATACATTGAAATATTTTTCTTCCTCAAGTAATTGCATATGGTGGAGAAAGAAAATTTCAACCCAATTCATTACTGAAACCCGAGCCAAAACCCAAAACCCAAATGGGTATGGATCCGATATGGACCTTCTTATACCCGAATGGGTATGGATCATGTATGGACCATGCCATACCCGAATGGTTATAGATATGGATTTGGGTAGGGTCCGACCTGAACCCGATCCATTGCCAACCCTAACCACAATTAAAATGTAATGATAAATATCCATCATGGACAATGATGTAACTCCGCCTAGCATTGACATGTATGAACTTCTAAAAATTTGACTATAATATAGTTTCTCTATCTTAAAGTATCATATCGTTTCTTGTATACACTATTAATCTTAGAAATTTCTTTGATTAATAGATAAGGCGATGGCGAGTGAGACCCGCCTAGGCGCCCGCCTTTTACCCGCTTAGGCGGGCGCCTAGGCGGGTCGTATCCCGCCTAGGCGCCCGCCTTTGTTCAACCCGCCTGCAGTGCCGCTTAATGCTGAAGCGGAGCGGCCAACCCCCTAAAACGCCTAGGCGGCCGCCTAGTCGGCCGCCCGGACCGCTTTTTAGAACAGTGAGCATGGGAAACCGTATTCTGGTCAACCCCCAACGATTCGCCCTTACAAGTTGCCATAATAATAATTTCCATTCACAGAACCACCCAGAACAATCACAGAACCATCCAGAACATTCACAGAACCATCCGGATTACAAAACCAATGATGGCATATCATTCACATATCTAATACGAGTAAGATCCATGCCAATTTATCTAATCCTCGCATCATGATAAACGATTTTGGCACGAAACGACCTGGGTATCATTAGAGCCTAGTGCTCACATACCAATTGTTGGAAGAATTGAGCGTTCTCTCGCGAAGCAAAATTGCGGATCGTGGTCCCTGATCGAATCGTGTCTTATGGAAATTTTCTAGATGCGAACAAAAACCAAACCAACAATAAAATATATTAGGGTTAGGGTTTATAACTTTGTCTTGATAATAATATCAAGGATCTTCCTCCGTGTAAATCACCACAAGAGATGATGTTGAACGTGTTGAAAGCCACACTAGGAGTCTAACAGTTTGGATGCTCACCAAGGGGGGCATGAGTCACGTCGTACACGAGAAGGGGTTGTCGGCTACGTCGCACGCGGGGAGGAGGCCAACGGCAGCGTTGCACACGAGGAAGATGAAGCCGACGACTTCGTTGCATGCATAGGAAGAGGTTGTCGGCTGCATCGCACACAGAGGAAGAGGAGGTTGTCGACTGCGTCGCACGCAGAGGAGGGGAGGAAGCCGTCGATTGCGCTGCATGCGAGAGAGAGTAGGGTTGCCGTTTGGTTCACCTTATCTTCACCTCTCCCCCTCTCTCTTTGGGTAGATCACATAATGCTTCTAAACCCTAGAGGCATAATATATATATATATATATATATATATATATATATATATAGGGGAGGGATACTCTCACTAATGGGCTCTTACAAGCAAGTGTTACTAATGATCCCAGCCATCCATCGAATTCAAACCGATGGCTGGGATTAAAGTGAGAGTATTCCCCTTTTCTCTCTCTCTCTCTCTCGATTGATCGAGCGCAGCACCAGCCCCGACCCCCTCCCCTTCCGGCGACATCGGCAGTCTTGATCGGCGCCTCCGGCAGCCTCGACCGTCCTTCCCCTCCGGCTCCGGCACCGATCGCCCTCCCCGACCTTCCCCTCCGACCGATCCCCCTCCCCGACCTTCCCCTCCGGCCCCCTCCCGTCCGTCGAGTCACCCCGTCGGCGCCGATCGCAGCCCCGATCTTGCTGAAATCGGGGCTGCCGGCGTCGGGGACGAAGATCGGGCTGCCGGCATTGGAGATGGAGGGTGCGGTCGGGGGCTGGTGCGATTGGCGCCGGAGCCGGAGGGGAGGGGTGTCGGGGCTAGTGCGATCGGCGCCGGACGTGAGGGGGGGTCGGGGCTAGTGCGATCGGCGCTGGACGTGAGGAGGGGTCAGGGCTGCCGGACGGGAGGGGGCGATCGGCGCCGAACCCGGACGAGAGGGGGGTGGGGGCTGGTGTTGCACTCGATCAATCGAGAGAGAGAGAAAGAGGGGAATACTCTCACTTTAATCCCAGCCATCGGTTTGAATCCGATGGATAGCTGGGATCATTAGTAACACTTGCTTGTAAGAGCCCATTAGTGAGAGTATCCCTCCCCATATATATATATATATATATATATATATATATATATATATATATATATATATGGAAAATGGGTTCCTATGACATGTCACAGGGAGTACCCTATGACATATGGTGAATTAGTAACCCTAGAAAATTTACAATATTCTAATTTTTAATGAGGATGATCACCCTATCTTAGATTGGACACCCACAAAAAATCAGCACATTCTAAAACTTCTAAGGGCATCAAATATGCTTTTCAATTTAACGGTTAAAATGAATGGCCGATAAAGTTTCTAGCATTTGATGCCCCAACAAGTTTTAGAATGCTTTGATTTTTTGTGGACATTCTATCTAAGGTAAGATCATTACCCTCAAAAAACATCAGCACATTCTAAACATTTTAGCATTACTAATTCACCGTATGTCATAGGGTACTCCCTATGACATGTCAAAGGAACCCAGCCCTCATATATATATTTATATATATATATATGGGGCATGCTATAATGCGGCATGCGGTACGTGCGGCACTACACCGCAGCCGTCTGATGCACGCAGCGGTGCATCAGACGGCTACTATGCGGTGCCGCACTTACCTCATGCCGCATTATAGCATGCCCCTATAGATATATATATATATATATATATATATATATATATATATATATGGCTGATTGGTTGAGCTGTGAGTTACCAGGGAAGAAAATGAGCTGCAATTGATTTGACCCCCTTAGAAGTTTTGGAATTTGATGAAATTTTGTGAGGATATTGTCTAGGGTAAGATGATCATCCTCACCAATTTTCATCAAATTCCAAAACTTCTAGGGTCATCAAATGGTAGAAGCAAAATCTACAGATTTAAAGGTGACTGCGGACGACAGATTTTGCTTCTACCATTTGATGACCCTAGAAGTTTTGGAATTTGATAAAAATTGGTGAGGATGATCATCTTACCCTAGACAACACCCTCACCAAATTTCATCAAATTTCAAAACTTCTAGGGGGGTCAATATACCCACAGCTCACTTTCTAAAACGGCAGCTCACAGCTCACTGTAACATTCCTCTCTCTCTCTCTCTCTGTATATATATATATATATATATATATATATATATATATATATATATATATATATATATATATATATATATATATATATAAGTTGAGACTTGTGTGGCAAGGTGGAATCCTAGGGCTGATTTTTCAATAACCTCCTTGACACTTAGGGATTTTGATAAGATCATAATATTTATCTATATCAGTTAAGTATTAAACAAATCTCATGTGTTCATCATACCATGTTCATCAACTTATGTCCTTATCTAAACTCCAACAACTAATGTCACAATGGCATCCAAGTGGTGAGGAGCTATGAACCATCGGATCTCTTAACGCCATATGCTTTATCCAACGTGTTCGACTAGCCTCCAATTCTGCACCCTCGATCGATTCAACAAGAGAACGACCGATTTATAAACTCTTCACGAATCACCAGGCTTGGTTCTCGATGGATCAACTGATGCTATTGCACAGGAAGACATTCGCCCATCATACAAGCGTAGATAACCTGTAGGACCTCATTGAATGGAACCTAATACGTCATTCGAGTTACCCAACGTACCGAGGTATTGGTCTTCATTAAGACCTCACTTTTGATACATCAAAGTAACCTTGGATGATTGGTCTAGATCACGATAGATCCTTAGGGTTTAGAGTCTAATATGATAGCTAATATGGGAAGTCCACATTAATGCTTCTGATGCATTATCGATGCTTTCCAAATTTCGGTTCTTGTTCCCCACATTCAAAATGTGGAATGCTTATGAGATCTAGAAGCTCATTATGGTGATGGAGATATCATCGCAAGATCTTCATAACTTATGTCTTTCCAATAGTGACTATGCATGCATCCAGTGACTCACTTTTAGCCTCATTCCTTCCAGTGTCTTGAAGATCTTCAGGGAAATTATCCTTGGCTACGTTATCGTCCTGCATGCCTGCATCTTGGACTACAACATATGCCTTTTGTCCCCGGTTCCCATGATTGGCAAGTTCTTCATGCTTGTCTTTCTCATGATTCTCAGCAGAATATTTTGAGTCTCTTCATCATGTATGTCTTTGTTGTCTTCAAGCCAGTGTTCTGAAAGGCTCAAGGCGCACATGAGGCGCAAAGGTCCCCTAAAGCCTAGGCTCAAGGCGCGCACCTGATTGAAGTCAGGCGCATATATATATATATATATATATATATATATATATATATATATATATATATATATATATATATATATATATATATATATATATATATATAGAGAGAGAGAGAGAGAGAGAGAGAGAGAGAGATGATAAAATGCGGCATGCGGTCACTGCGGTGTCGCACCACAGTCGTCTGATGCACCGCTGCGTGCATCACACGCATCGTAGCGGTGCATCAGACGGCTGCGATGTGACGCCGCACGCACCGCACACCGCAGCCTAACACGCCTCATATATATATATATATATATATATATATATATATATATATATATATATATATATATATATATATATATATATATATATATATATAGAGAGAGAGAGAGAGAGAGAATACGGGGTATGAGCTAACAGCCCATTTGCAACTTTGGGCTGTCAGCTAACAGCCCTCCGATCTCCATCACGAGCCGTCCGTTTATAATAATAATAAAAAAACGGAATAACACCGAATACCCTCTCTCTCCCTCTCCTTCTCTCTCGCGAGCCATCAGACCCTGCCCGGCTGCCCCCTGCGCCCCCGAGCCCTGCCCCCCGGTCCCCTCCGGCGCCCTGCGCCCGGCTCCGACCCCTGCCCGGCTGCCCCCTGCGCCCCCGACCCCTGCCCCCCAGTCCCCTCCGGCCACCTGCGCCCGGCTCCCGCGCCCCCGGTCCCCTCCGGCGCCCTGCGCCCCCGACCCCTGCCCCCCGGTCCCCTCCGGCCACCTGCGCCCGGCTCCCGCGCCCCCCGGTCCCCTCCGGCGCCCTGCGCCCGGCTCCGAACCCTGCCCGGCTGCCCCCTGCGCCCCCGACCCCTGCCCCCCGGTCCCCTCCGGCCACCTGCGCCCGGCTCCCGCGCCCCCGGTCACCTCCGGCGCCCTGCGCCCGGCTCCGACCTCCATCCCCCTCCGACCCCTGCCCCCCGGTCCCCTCCGGCACCCTGCGCCAGGCTCCGACCCCTGCCCGGCTGCCCCCTGCGCCCCCGTCGCCCCGGCCGCCGACTCCGGCTCCCGTCCGCCGACCCCTGCACCCGCCGCCGTCGCCACCGGCCCCCGTCCGTCGCCGACCCCTGCACCCTTCCCGTCCCGTCGGGCTGGTGCGAGAGAGAGAGAGAGAGAGAGAGAGAGAGAGAGAGAGAGAGAGAGAGAGAGAGAAAGAGAGAGGGTATTCGGTGTTATTCTGTTTTTTTTTTTATTATAAACGGACGGCTCGTGATGGAGATCGGAGGGCTGTTAGCTGACAGCCCAAAGTTGCAAATGGGCTGTCAGCTCATACCCCGTTTTCTCTCTCTCTCTCTCTCTCTCTCTCTCTCTCTCTCTATATATATATATATATATATATATATATATATATATATATATATATATATATAATAGTGATACATTGCGGCGGGTAACGTGCGGGCTTAACGTGCGGCACCCCCTTCGGGGGTATTTTCGGATTTTTTTTTTTTTGGGGATTGATCACCTACCCTTGGATTGGACACACAAAAAATTTCAGCCCGATTCAAGACCTGTTGACTGTCCAAATGTGTTGATGAAAATGGCAAAAAAAATGAACGACCGATAAAAGATCAACACATTTGGACGGCCTACAAATCTTGGATCGGGCTGAAATTTTTTGTGTGTCCAGTCCAAGGGTGGGTGATCAATCCCCAAAAAAAAAAATTCCGAAAATACCCCCGAAGGGGGTGGCCGCACGTTAAGCCGCACGTTACCCGGCCGCAATGTATTACTACTCTCTTTCTCTATCTCTCTCTCTCTCTCTCTCTCTCTCTCTCTCTCTCTCTCTCTATATATATATATATATATATATATATATATATATATATATATATATATATATATATATAACATGCATAACTAAACTAAAAATGAACCTTAACACAATAGATAAATTGGATAGATCGTTGTTGCTACAACACAAATGTTGTAGCCTTGTAGGTTTGAATTATGGCTCTAAATAAGTTATTTAAAATATGTTAAATCCTCAAATATGTATAGTTCAAATACAATAACCAGTTATAAGGTATCAAATGTGATATTATAGCAAACAAAAAATAAATAGTGAATGATTGAATGTGAAATTTCATCCGTGTGCTTGTGCACATGCTTCTAAATCAGTATGAAATATGCAAATCAAGAAAGAGAAAGAAACTTATTGAATATTGTAATAGTTGAAATAATATCAAAATCATCAAATCTAACCGACAATTGCTCATATGGTCCTACCTAAGAACTATAATAAATAATTTTGAATATAATGAATATTCAATCAATGTGTCAATATTCAGACTATTGCAATCATGAATCAAATCTAGTTAATAACTTAATCATATTGCCAAAAATATCAAGTGCAAGCACATAATTACACATGGTTCAACCGGGCGCACCTTTTTTGCGCCTGGAGCCTGGATCCTAGGCGCGCGCCTTTCTAACAGAGCCTCGCCTTGTGCTTTTTGAAGCGCAGCGGGTGAGCTTAGTTGAGCCTGAGCCTAGGCGCGTATCTAAGCTCGCCTTTAATAACATTGCTTCAAGCCCTACTGTAGTTAAGTCCCCTACCTCTGCTCTTTCAAAAGTCTTAAGAGTGCCCAACATCACCATGACATTGAAGAAATTGGGGTTCATACTATGACCCTAAGGACTTTTCATATCAACATATGATATGATAACTCTTTTATATGCAACCAAAAATATGATAACAACTAATAAACTCTATTAATCTAATGTGTAACGAGGTAAAGCATACATCACCAACATTATGGTCTAGACATCTAGTAGTAGCGGTATCATTGGTCTGGGTGACAGTACTTAAGACTAATGTATCTTCTCTTGATTCTGTTCAGTCCATACCATGTGCACCAACACTCCTGACTTGGAAGTTGGAATCAACATTCCACCTCTCTATATCGAGAAGGTCAGGTTTTATAGTCTTTATAAACTGGATGTCCCGTCCAACCATTGATTGTAAACTTACTTCAGTGCGTGTAGTAAACTCATATCTCCTGTACGTGGATTTACCCGACATACCTAAGTTATCTAAACCACACCAAAGTGGACTAGTGGCTTTACACATCTCATGTGCAAGGGTTTGTGAGTTTAAGTAATGTATGTTAAACATATGTAAAGCTTGCTGGAATTGGCATGTAGGACACCAATCCCAACAATTTCCCACTTGTCAATCTATCGATTACGGCTTCAACTTCCATGCCCTCTACATGTCTCTCCCAAACCTTAGTCACATGAGACTCGGTAAAGTATTTGCATGTCTGTCTAGCCTTAACTTCAGCTTACAAATTTGATTGGGAAATCAATCATTGTAACCACTGGGTTTGTGACCTAATTATACTTGGTATAGTCTCCCATTCTACTCAATCGCTTGAGGTTTTGCCCAACGCGTGTTCGACACTTTTAACCAAGGTTGACCTCCACTAACCAGGTCAACTACACATCATATGTCTAGAGCTTTGACAGCAAACATGAGCTTCCATTTGCTAAAGAGCAAAGCAACTACTTATTTATGTCTTGTACCTTTACTAGATCCTTATCTGAACTAGCACCCTAAGACTATCACTCTATTCCGGGATGTGGATCCCTAAAGTTTAGTTGATCAATCCTTTTAATCAATTAATTGACTCCCACTTATATGTCACTAACGTCACAACCACCACGCTTCCATTATCCACTTGGGTACCTTTTATGATTCAGAGCAACATGGGATGCCTGCTATAGTCCAATAGACTTATGTATCTATCTTTGACTTTTGGGCCAAGGCCTCAGGTCAAGACCTTGGTTTTTGAATTAACTTTATGTAAATATAGGGATGAATTTGCCAGGCGACATGACTATCAGCCCACTACTATAAGGCACCAATACACTTGACAATTGATTAATTGGTGTATGTGTCGTTTAAGTAATGAAATCCTTGTGATCCATTCTCTAGGATAAATATACTATGAACTCTGAACTCTATACAAGAAAAATATAACTGCATCTCTGTATAGCAGGCAAATTTTACGAAACGCAGTATATGTATTGAAAACCTTCATTTACATGACTTGTGATCCATGTTCTAGGATAAATATAGTATGAACTCTATACAAACAAATTATAACAGCATCATCTTCGTAACTTCGTTTCCTAGTCCTAAGACTCCTAACTAACAAACCTTCAGCAGGATTATCACACCAGTAAACATGGAAAATAAGCATGCCAATCATCCATAGAGTTCATCAGGGCCTGGCAAACATATATGTAGTAAAGTTGAATGAACTATTCTGCGATTGGTGACTGCCTATCGCTCCCCTTCTAACTTGATGTATGATCACAACACCAGCAGACCATGGTGAAGTGAAGAGATCAAAAGCAAACGAATCGGTTAAGCGACGTAAATCAAGAAAGTGAAGGAAAGAAGAGGAGGTGTGTCTCACTGTGGCCAGTGGGTGGTGCTGGAATTACCTCCTACGAGGGCAGCATAACCGAGCGTCAGCTTCTGAGACATGGACATCCCGCTCATCTTCTTATTCTTCTCCGATCCCCCTTCGCTGTCCTCCTCCTGATCACCCCCACCGTCGCCTCCACCCGGACCACCCCCGCGGCCGAAACCCTCACCGCCGCCTCCGCTCTCCTCTCCCAAGTTGATATCCCCACCCACTGGATCGGTGTTGAGGGGGGCGATAGCTGTGATGAAGCGCCCTCCCCGGCGTGAGAGGGATGAGATACGGAACGGAACGGTGGGTGGTGAACTGTTGCTGCGGGTGTTGCCGCTTCGGCAGATGAAGAGCAGACGGCGTCGCAAAGGTGGATCGGAAAAGGAACGGAGGAGACAAGACTGGGACGAGGGCGTGGTAATAGCAGCAGCAGCCGCCATCTCTATCTACCAAGGACCTGCCAATGGTTCCGAGTCGGGCGTCACCGCCAGCCTATGTTGCGCCCAGCTAATGTGTATTGCGTTGTTTTTTTTTTTTTAATTGGAAATCTAAGAAGCCCCCCTCCCTTTTTAATTATGTTTTTGGGATCAAAATATCCTTTATCACCGCTCTTACTCTCGATAGCATATTTGCTACCCGACACAAAATAAATCTAGTATTGCACGAAATACATCTAAATTACTAGTATCACATGAAAATAGATATAGTTTTGCATGAAAGTGTTGGAATGATATCGGAGGCGCAACGGAAGGTGGAGTCGATCCCAAGGATCGTTTCGGTGTGCAGTGCATTTTAAAATTTTCATTCATACTAATCATATGCGCAAATGGTAAAACGAATACGAATCGAACCCCTATAGTCATCTACCGAAACGATTAACATATCTCGTATGTATGCATTACGATAGATCTAGGGGTCAGTTGGTTATACCTTCATGCGGGATTTAACACCGCGAAGAATTTCTTCAATGTTGATGAAGACAAATTCGGATCTGCACAAACACACTTTAGTACGAAAGCCGTAACTTTCGATCCCGATATCGGATCGGAACGAAACTTGATTTTGTGGGTGCAAATTTTGGTAAGAAATCTGCAAGCAGCGGGACCCACCGGCCCTGCCTGGTGGGCCCCCCGAAGACCACAGCGGGACCCACTGGCCCTGCCTGGTGGGCCCCCCGAAGACCACAGCGGGACCCACTGGCCCTGCCTGGTGGGCCCCCGAAGACAACAGCGGGACCCACCGGCCCTGCCTGGTGGGCTCCCGAAGACAAACAGCGGGACCCACTGGCCCTGCCTGGTGGGCCCCCGAAGACAACAGCGGGACCCACCGGCCCTGCCTGGTGGGCTCCCGAAGACAAACAGCGGGACCCACCGGCCCTGCCTGGTGGGCCCCCGGAGACTACAAGCGGGACCCACCGGCCCTGCCTGGTGGACCCCCGAAGGCAACAGCGGGACCCACCGGCCCTACCTGGTGGGCCCCCTAAAGACGGCAGCGGAGCCCACCAGCCTTACCTGGAGGATCCCCAAATACGACAGCAGAAAACCGCCATTTACCACCAGAAAATCCTATAAATAGCATAGCCTTCGAATGTAAAACGATCCAGAATTTCTGATTTCCACTTTGAGATCTGATTTTCAGAACCAGAGCTCTGGAATTTCTCAGCTTCCCATCTTCCACCTCTCTTTGATCTTCTTCTCTCTTTCGAAGAGATCAGAGTGTTTTCAGTGATACTCGGCCTGTCGAGATCACTTCAACATAAGTGTTAGTGAATTTGGGTTGCTCCCTATAGCACGGAGACGTAGGCTTCGGCTGAACTCCGAGATCACATCTCGTGTCAACATTCTCTCTGTTTGCATATCAAAAGGCCTCAACTTCCATCGACAGATCAAACAATAATCTTCAACTTCGATTGACTGTTGAGGCGAGGTCTTCGGGTCGGCACGAAGATTTTCCCCCACAGTTTGGCACCGTCTGTGGGATTCCGAGCAAAAAGTCGAGCTCTCTCTACTACTACTTGATCGGTTGAGCATACAACCGATCTTGATAGCCAACCTTCCTCGCCCCCTAGGTTGATCAGACAACTAAGCGGACGTCGGCACTCTCGTTGCACCCTTCGCTCTCTGAATGGCGAGGACGAAACACCAGGGTCAACCAGAAGGAAGTAACACTCAACAATAACCTCGTCCTGAGACTCGTTCAATGAGTCAAAGGCTCAACTTCGGACAGCCCCTTGTTGTCCCCGAGATGGGGGTTCGTTCAGGGAGTGGGAGATCTGTCGATCGACCAATCGCCCACCCCGCGCGACAGTCAATTGGGCAAACAGCACCCGCTCCTGCTGAAGACCCTCCATCGACCTACCAAATCTCTGCGGTCGACTTCCAGCTGCTCCAATTGGCGAAGCAAAACGCCACCCTCACCGCCGAGAGGGATGCTCTTAAGAGGGCAGCTTCTGAGGCTGGGATCGCTCTTCCTATCCCCTCTACAAGTGAGAGGGTCGATCTTCCTCGACATTCAATTCACTCCAAGCAACGGAGGTCAATGGGCACTGCTGCCCTCGAGAGGATCCGACGCGACCCAACTCCCTCTGCTGCCCCCTGGAAGCAGAGTGTTTGGGATCGCCTCGACGACGAGTCTTCCCAATCGTCTTCTGGCCGCAACTGCGACAAGAGGGCACCTTCAAAGCTCAACATACCAAGGAAACACCAAATGAAAGGTGCTCCTTCAAAGAGTAGAGTCTCCCCTTCCATTCCACTCCAACGGGGACTCGGATCGGACCTTCGCCATCGACTTCAACCTGCTGATATTCAGAGGCCTGAACAAGACCTCTCGATTCTACCTCTCGATCTACATCTAGGTCGAGGACACGGTCGTAGAGATGGATATTCCTCCGCCGGACCTCTCCATCGAAGTCTCTTCGAGACAACATTTCCAAGGGGATGGAGAACTCCTATCCTTCCCAAATTCAACTGCATCAGAGGAGATCCAACTCTCCATATACTTGCCTTCAAGCAAGCTCTAACGCCGCACGAAGAAGAAAACAACGTGCTCTGCCGCACCTTCGTAGGAAGTCTCGATGAGCCGTCACTCGACTGGTATCATAATCTCCGGGCTGGGTCCATCACCCAGTTCGGTGTTTTGGCAAACCTTTTTCGTGCAGCATTATCAGCTCAATCTGAAGCCAGAGAAGAAGCTCGACTCTCTCTATCGGCTAAGGATGGGTGCCGATGAGACTCTCCGCAGCTTCACGAGGAGATTTTCGCAACGAGCATGCTGCTCTCTCTGGAAGACATCTGGATGATGAAGCCATCATGCTGGCTTTCTTGAACGCCCTCCGCTTCGATCTACATATCTACAACGATTTCATTCGCAATCCCCCTCCCTCTCTGGGTGCAATGTTTGATCGAATCCAGAAAGAGATTGAGGTAGAAGACGATCAAGTCGCTCGAAAAGGGCGAGAGTCAAAGAGAAGGCCTACTGAGAGAGAAGCTCCAAAGTATGCTGCCAAAGCTCACAACGCTGAGGCAGCAGGCCCTCCAGCCAACAAACGATCAAAGAATGATGGACGTCGATCTCCGACGAAGACCACTTTCACCGAGTGGAATTTACCTGTTGAACAAATCCTTGACCGCATTCAACACGAAGAATTCCTTCGAAGACCCAATCCACTTCAGCCGAATACAAAGTTTACGGCCGACAAAACTGTTTATTGCGATTTCCATCGAAGCCATGGCCATTCCACCGATCGGTGCTATCGGCTAAATTTTCATCTCGAAGACTTGCTGAGAGAAGGCCATCTCCATGAATTCACCAGAGGACAAGATCAGCGTCGATCCTCTGCAAAGGGGAAAGAGGCTTACTGGATTCATCAGATCTCTTCCAACCCATCACCTCTCACCGTGAATGCCAATATCTTTGGCATTCATAGATCATTGCACAATCAATCAGTGACCGGGAAGGAAGTCGATCGGCAGATTCGGCGCATCTTCCATGTTCGATCTACTGCAAACAAAGAAGATACCTGGATCGAGAAGCCCATCGAAGGTCTTGCTTGGCCGTCCATCGTCTTCAACGACACTGATCTTCAAGGAGTTCATACTCCCCATTGAGACCCCCTGGTCTTGAAACTCCTCATCGACGGAAGCACCGTCAACCGGATCCTCATCGACACCGGGAGCTCCATCAACATTATGTTCTCAGACTGCTTCAAACGTCTGGGACATAAATATCAAAGCCTTGACGTCGTCCCAACTGTGATCACTGGCTTCAACGGCGAACAAAGCATCACGGTGGGTGAATCGAGATTCACTCTCGACCTCAGCCGAGAGACTCGAGTCTCGGTCAGGTTTGCAATTGTCGAAGGAGTGTCTAGCTACAACGCCATTCTCGAGCGACCATTCCTCCACCAGATCAATGCCATCTCCTCTTCTTATCACCAACTTCTCAAGTTTGCAACGGGAGAAGGCATCGTCTGCATTCGAGGTGATCAGCAAGCTGGGAGGTCTTGTGAGGCTGCTGCGGCTAAAACAGATCGGAAGATCAATATTGCTCCTCCAAAGCGGCCGCGAGACGAAGCTGGTCCTTCCAAATAGCAATCAAAGGAGATTCCGCTGACCGAACCCCCACCAATCGAATGGGAAGCCTCACCTTCAATTGAAGAAATCATCCCTATCAATATCGGTAGTGGAGATCTCCCTCAACAAACATTTATTGGTACCGGTCTTAGCGACGCAGAAGCGCAAGACATGGTATCCTTCCTCTAGTCCAATATCGACGTCTTTGCCTGGTGTTTCGAAGACATGCCTGGTATCAATCCAGATAACGCTTGTTACCGACTTGCTATCAAAGAAGAAGTGAAGCCTGTCAAGCAAAAGCCACGCACCATCCGACCAGAGCTGCAAGTTGTTGTTCAAGAAGAAATCACCAAGCTACTCGCAGCAGGCTTCATCCGTGAAGTAGAGTATCCTACCTGGATCTCTAACATAGTTGCTGTTCCAAAGAAAAACGGGAAGGTCAGAGTCTGCATCGACTTTACCAATCTCAATAAGGCTTGCCCCAAAGACCCATTCCCCATGCCAAGGATTGATAGACTCGTCGATGCCACTGCTGGCCACGAGCTATTGTCTTTCATGGATGGGTACTCTGGATACAATCAAATTTCGCTTCATCCGGATGATCAAGAGAAGACATGTTTTGTGACTAGCCGGGGTCTCTACTGCTACAATGTAATGCCATTCGGCCTCAAAAATACTGGTTCTACCTATCAAAGGTTAGTCACAAAGATGTTCGAGGACCAGATCGGTCGCAATGTCGAAGTCTACGTCGATGATCTCCTCACCAAGAGCTCCACTAGAGGGAAACATCTACCTGATCTGGCGGAAAATTTTCAAGTCCTCCGAAAGTATCGCATGAAGCTCAATCCCGCCAAGTGCGTTTTTGGAGTTCAATCGGGCAAATTTCTGGGTCACCTTGTGACCAGAAGAGGTATTGAGGCCAACCTCGACCAGATTCGAGCCATCCTCGACATACCGTCGCCTACCAATCGTAAGGAAGTGCAACGTCTCACTGGAAGACTTGCTGCTCTCAACCGGTTCATCTCAAAGTCCTCCGATAAGTGTAAACCGCTCTTCGACAAACTACGGAAGGTGGACACTTCAGGGTGGAGTTCAACTTGCGAAGAAGCTTTTCAAGGCATCAAGAAATATCTGGTGCAAGCTCCTATCCTGACTGCTCCACTTCCAAAAGAAGACTTGTGGCTCTATCTCGCCGTGACTGATCAAGCAATCAGTGCAGTCTTAGTCAGTAGAAGAGAAGGCATCGAGCATCCAGTCTACTACATCAGCCACACTCTTCTTCCGGCTGAAACTCGCTACTCAAAAATTGAGAAGGTCATCCTGGCCTTACTCACTGCATCACGACGTCTTCAACCTTACTTCGTCTCCCACCAGATCACTGTCATTTCAGAACACCCGCTCAAAGATATCGTTGACAAAGCTGGTAGAGCTGGTCGAATGACCAAATGGGTGATCGAAATGAGTGCTCTGGGAATTCAATTCGAATCTCGCACTTCTATCAAAGGACAAGCTGTTGCTGATTTTCTAGCTGACTTCCCAGTTGAAGACCCTATCACTTGGGAAGAAGATGTCGACATGCGCTTAGAAGATGAGGACAATACTCTGATCAACCCTGCAACAAAAACTGATCCAAGTCTCGAAGCTATTGCTGCAACTCCTCCATGGAAGCTTTATACTGATGGAGCTTCAAGTTCGATCGGTTCGGGAACTGGGATAGTCTTAGTATCCCCCGAACTTGATCATCTACAGAAGGCCACTCTCCTAGGGTTCAACGCCACTAACAACGAAGCCGAATACGAAGCACTCATTTCCGGACTCGAAATGGCTGAATCCCTGGGGGTAGATCGAATCATCATCTACAGCGACTCCCAGTTGATCATAAGGCAAATCAATGGAGAGTACACAGCTCGTGAAGAAAGAATACAACTCTACTTGGCCTTAGTACGACGTCTTCAACAACGCTTCACAAATACTGAATTTGTTCAAATTCCAAGGGCAGAGAATCGTGAAGCAGATGCTTTAGCTAATGCTGCCTCCGTCCTTGGAGACTCGCTCGGAGGAAGGCAAATACAAATTGATTATCAGGAAGTGCCCAAAACCACC
The DNA here is from genome assembly GCA_947650365.1 of Chamaelirium japonicum. NCBI lineage: Eukaryota > Viridiplantae > Streptophyta > Magnoliopsida > Liliales > Melanthiaceae > Chamaelirium > Chamaelirium japonicum. The sequence continues at coordinate 71,659,920 of OX393558.1, read as the reverse complement.
CCCGAACAACAGATCATTGCTACCACAAAGAGATCTGGGGGTGGAGATCAACTGGTATTGAACCTTACCACCACAAGTAAGCTTAAGGATTGGAGACAACCAATTTTCAACTTCTTCAAACATGGTGAAATACCCGAAGATCCAAATCAATCTCGAAGACTTCAAAGGAAACTCCCATGCTATATTCTACAAGAAGAAGACCTATATTTCAAATCTCACAACGGGATGTTGCTTAAGTGCCTTGGTCCCGAGCAAGCACATGCAATCCTGATTGATATTCACTCTGGAGCTTGTGGAAATCATTCGGGAGGAAGATCTCTTGAAGCCAAGACGAAGCTACAAGGCTACTACTGGCCAACAATGGCAAGAGACGCTCAGCAAGTTGTTCAAAGATGTGAGCCATGCCAACGACACGCTCAAGCTATCCATCTCCCTGCAGATAAGCTTCACCAACTATCAAGTCCATGGCCTTTCCATTAGTGGGGGTTGGACTTCTTGGGTCCTTCCCACCAACTCCAAGCAAGAAGAAGTACCTACTGCTAGCCACAGATTACTTCACCAAATGGGTTGAAGCTGTGCCCCTCTTCCGAGAGACCGACGACGAAGTGATCAAATTCATTCGGCACAACATCTTTTCAAGATTTGGTACACCTCAAGTTCTCGTTGCTGACAATGGAGCTCAATTTGACTCCGACAAGTTCCGAGAGTTCTGTCTGAACAACGGTATCAAGCTATTCTATTCAACTCCAAGATATCCTCAATGCAATGGTCAAGCTGAAGCCTCAAATAGAGCTAGTATTGGTATACTCAAGAAGAAACTCCACGATAAGAAAGGATTGTGGGAACAGGTCCTACCTGAAGTCCTTTGGGGGTATCGCACAACTCCGAGAAGATCAACAGGGTTCTCACCCTTTCGTCTAACATATGGATGGGAAGCAGTACTCCCAACAGAAAATATATCAAGTACTCTGAAGACCAGAGCAGTTGAAGAAGGAATCAACGAAGAGCTTCGGATCAATGATCTAGACTTCTCTGAAGAACTACGAGACCAAGCTTCCCTTCGTGTGGCAAAGTATCAGCAGAAGATCAAACGAGCCTATGATGAGAAAGTCTACAAGCGACAATTCCCAATCGGCAGTCTGGTCCTTAGAGCAGTCTTCTACAACACAAAGGAACACAGCAGTGGGAAACTTGCTCCCAACTGGGAAGGTCCTTATATCGTTGAATCAGTGGAAGGCAAAGGTTCTTACAGACTGATCTCACCAGAAGGAGATAGATTGCCTCGAGCTTGGAATTCTAGACATCTCAAGTTGTTCTATCCATGATGTAAATACCATAATGAATAAAGTTCTCTTTCGAATGTTCAAATATGCAAGTGTTCAACTTTTCAATTCTAGTTCTGAAGCAGTTTCAAATTAACCGTATTCAAGTTACCAAGTCTTTTAACAAGTTTGGGTGTTAGAGTTGCGACTCAACCCCTTACTGGCAAATGTTAAACTGACCTTCAAACTTCAATATTCAATTTCAATCAATTTCGATATCGTCTAACAGGTTTGGGTGCTTGAGTTGCGACTCAACCCCTCACATTCAAATGTTACACGAATTCAAGTTCAATTTTCAAATTACTATAAGTTTGGGTAATCGAGTTGCGACTCGACCCCTTACATTCAAAAGATTGTATCTATTCCAATGCTATCCAGAACATGATATTCAAAGACATTCAACTCAAGAGACATTCAATTTTCAAACACCAAAAAGATCTTTTGATTATCAAAATTTGCCAAGTACAATGTTGAGCTGCTACATGTCAAAAGTTTACAAGTGTAAACAACAGAGAAAAAGGTAGAAATACATCAGGGCTTGGCTACGCTTGGAGCGCGCGACTTCTCTCCTTCAGATTCGCCACGAGCCTTGCTCGCAGCCGAAGCTTTAGAAGATCGGACACTGCTGGCATGTACCCTGAGTGCCTCTGCCGCTTTCTCGGCCATTTCCCTGTAACTCTTGCATTCAGACAGTGCATGCTCCAGTTCCTTCTTGGAAGTCTCCTCTCTGGCAGTAAAGGCAGCATACTGAGCAGCAAGTCGTTCTTTCAACTCCTTGATCTCGGTTGCACGATCACAGGACACGTTCTCAACCTTGATGAGCCGATTCTTCAAGGATTCAAGTTCGTGACTCTGCGCCTCGCAACGGTTCTGCAACCCCTTGCTCTCCTGCTTCTCTTTGCGAAGATCCTCGATCTTGGCCTTAAGAGAGTTTTTCTTCGAAGTCAAAAGCTCCCTCAGCTTATCCCTCTCTTCGTGGGCAGCCACCAGATCAGCTTTCAAACGGGACACCTCAGATGTGGCCTCCCGTTCTCCTGCCCTCCTAGAGAAAGAGCTTGTGATTCTCAAAACTACTGAGCTCTGCAGGTGGATAGAGAGTTAGAATTATTCCGAAGATACAACTCGAATAGTGGATCAAGCAGATGCACATACCACTATATCTAGCCGATCGAAGGCTTCTTCAAAAGTAGCTTCTGGAAGATTGCAAAGCTTCCGGATCATGCTAGTAGGGTGGTTGATATCAACATCACCCAATTTCCTTATCTTTTGAGTCGAGCCAACAGGCGTACCTGCAATCAACATCAAAGTTCAAAGAGTTAAAGCGAATTCAAGTTTCAAAGGCGAGACAATCAAGGCAAGTTAGTACGGATACCTGAAGCATCGACCTGAGGAGCCTTTCCCTTCCCATGGTCGGAGCTCTTACCCTTGGGGGTCGATTTCTCCTTGATGGGGGTTGGCTCTGGCAGGGGTTGAGGAGTAGCATCACCCACCCGGCTTCCTCTCTCCAAGTGAACGGGAGAGGGAACATCTCGAGGAGGTGATGCTCCCCCTTCATCTTCGTGCCCGCTCGAATTATCGAGCCCTGCCACCATAGCAGCTACCTCCTCAGCCAGAGATCTCGAAGGGGGTGGGGGTTGTTCAACCTCCACACCCCCACTTGTAGTCACCCCTTCGAGACGAGGAACCTCGGGAGGTATCTGATCGAGGGGTGTAGGGTTGCTTCCAACCCCACCACTCCCCGATAGCTTGATTTTGAAGCGCAGTGGGTTCTTCTTCAAATCCCCAAAGTGATAAGCAGGAATCACTTTAGGGCCATCGCCCGTTGCATCCATAACCCCCTCCATCTTGCGAGCCTTAGCCTCGTCTATGAGGATCGGCTGCGAGTCCTCATCAGCACCACCAGTGGGGGTGGGAGGAATTTCTTCCTCGCCACCCCCATGTCTTTGACCACCATCAGTGGGGGTGGGAGGAATTTCTTCCTCACCACCCCCATCTTCATCATTTTCATCACCTTCGCCATCTTCGTCATCATTACTATCGTCACCGCCCTCATCCTCTTCACCTCCACCGTCCTCTTCTCTCTTCTTCCTCTTCTTCTTCTTCCCCCTTTTTCTCTTCATCTTTCTTCTCCTCCTCCTCAGCTAAGACCTTCCTTTTCTTCTTTGCCGGGCCCCTCTGAATCACCAATTTCTCCTCCGTGGGCAAGCTGCGCCTAGCTCCGTAAGCCTTCTTCTCAAATCGAAGTTTTCTAACAATTTTGCCTGACTGAGGGTCCTCCTTATAATCCGAGTAGATGACCTCGTTATCTTCATAACGAAGCTTCGATCGGTGGAGGAGGTTGGCATTGCCATGTCGGACCGGGCAATTCGAGAATTGCTTCCATGACCGAGTCCCGCATGTCAACTCCAGGAAAAGGTTGTCAATGGCCCCTACTCGCTCTGAAGGCCACGAGAGAGCTCCTCCTGTGCTGTACATGTCTACCTCTTCGTGCACCTTGTATCGGGGAACCTCGGGAACAGACAGAGGAGTCTATGCGCCAGACACCGATAGCGGCCAATCCATGTAGAGCTTGTCCGAGCCGATGGTGTCAATGATCGGCCGAAAGGCAGAGACACCCGTCAGATTATAGAATGGGCTATCCTTCCTCCAGGCCCATCGGTAATGATAAAAGAAATATCCCAGCTCGATCCTGGCTTCTTCGCCTTCAGGGAGGCTGGAATAACATTCCCTGAGCTCCTTCTAGAAGTCCGACTCTACGCGGCAGAAGGCGTAGATAATCCTCCAGGCGTTCCCCGAAACCTGCCCGGGGCAAAGACCAGAGGTGTTCAGCAACCTCGCGGCGAAAGGAGGCAATGGAAGGCGCAGTCCACAGTTGAGCTGGCCAATGGTGACGATGGTTCCCATCACTTGCTCCTTGCTCGCGTACGAGACAAAGATTGTCCGCCTGTCGATACCGAAAGCTGATAGAACTCCCGGAAGCGCTGGCCGGACCTTCCCCTCAGTGAAGCATGCTAGCAGCTTCTGCAGTTTCTCCCTCTTCACATCAGTAAGTTTGCCCCCGATGTTATACCCAAACTCCGGTTCTGCCGACAGAGGCAGCTGCGGGCAAAGAACGAATCTCGCTTTGGGGATATGCTCCGGACGGGAGGGTGCAGAAGCGAATCCCACTCCCTGGTGCCTTTTTCCCAACTGGCCAAGCTCGATAAGCTCCACCCTACCCTTACCACGGCCCTTCGGAGCAGAAGAAACTTCGACAATTTCCTTGCCCTTTCTCTTAGAAGGAACTGCACTCTTCTTCGAACTGCCCGAAGATGCCATTTGACCGATCGAAAGGAGACAGAGAGCGAGAAGTTGAAAGCAAAAAGGCTCTGGACTTCGAAAATTTTCTGAAAGCGTGAGGCGAAAATGACAGCGAGAAAAACTTATATACCCAGGGTAAACCGGCGCACAGATCGAGATAACACGTATCTTCACCATATCAAATCGCGTGTTTTTGTAGGTACACGTGGCATCCATCCATAGCAAGCGCAAAATCAGGCGAACAGTCGGGACCAGACGAAGCGTCAGACCACCGGTCCAGACAAACCACCGGACCAAGTGAACCGGACCGCCGGTTCAAAACCACATTCAGGCAAACCGAAGATTCGAAGCAGAAAAAATGAACTCCATCAATATTCAAGACTCTGCCGAAGATCAAAAAAGGAGAACAAGCTATACCACTTCCTCAAAAATACAGGGGGTCATTAGCTTTGCACCACGAATCCAAGCCAGCCAAGGTCTCCCCATGGCCTTTCGCCTCTGAAAGTGTCCTTCCTTCTCAATGCCCGGGCATCCATCCAATGCATTCTTTTCGATCTTGTACCCACGGAGCGGTAGACTGAACACCCACCCAATATCGATTTGAGACAGACAAACTTTCCACCTTTCTTCCTGATTGGAACGGCTTTCCTTTTCATCTGATACGAAATCCTCACTTTTCCAAGATAGAACAGAAGCTTGATTTTGATACAAAGACAGTTTTTTGTGTGCGAAGTTGACATCTCTTTAGTGGCCTCTTAGCTAACTTGGAGGGGGTAACTGTGGGTGCAAATTTTGGTAAGAAATCTGCAAGCAGCGGGACCCACCGGCCCTGCCTGGTGGGCCCCCCGAAGACCACAGCGGGACCCACTGGCCCTGCCTGGTGGGCCCCCCAAAGACCACAGCAGGACCCACTGGCCCTGCCTGGTGGGCCCCCGAAGACAACAGCGGGACCCACCGGCCCTGCCTGGTGGGCTCCCGAAGATAAACAGCGGGACCCACTGGCCCTGCCTGATGGGCCCCCGAAGACAACAGCGGGACCCACCGGCCCTGCCTGGTGGGCTCCCGAAGACAAACAGCGGGACCCACCGGCCCTGCCTGGTGGGCCCCCGGAGACTACAAGCGGGACCCACCGGCCCTGCCTGGTGGACCCCCGAAGGCAACAGCGGGACCCACCGGCCCTGCCTGGTGGGCCCCCTAAAGACGGCAGCGGAGCCCACCAGCCTTACCTAGAGGATCCCCAGATACGACAGCAGAAAACCGCCATTTACCACCAGAAAATCCTATAAATAGCAGAGCCTTCGAATGTAAAACGATCCAGAATTTCTGATTTCCACTCTGAGATCTGATTTTCAGAACCAGAGCTCTGGAATTTCTCAGCTTCCCATCTTCCACCTCTCTTTGATCTTCTTCTCTCTTTCGAAGAGATTAGAGTGTTTTCAGTGATACTCGGCCTATCGAGATCACTTCAACATAAGTGTTAGTGAATTCGGGTTGCTCCCCTATAGCACGGAGACGTAGGCTTCGGCTGAACTCCGAGATCACATCTCGTGTCAACATTCTCTCTGTTTGCATATCAAAAGGCCTCAACTTCCATCGATAGATCAAACAATAATCTTCAACTTCGATTGACTGGTGAGGCGAGGTCTTCGGGTCGGCACGAAGATTTTCCCCCACAGATTTACCGGAAAGAAGACTTCAAGACCAAGAATTTGCATCTAGTTTGAAGTCATTTGGACTTCTATAGCTCCTACAATGATCAAAATAGTACAGATCTGCCCGTAAAATCTGGGCAGCAATCACGAGCGGGATCCTCGCGTAAGAGATAGATGAATCTCTTTGGATTCACCCGATCTCACAAATCATCCCGGATCCTTACACTCTAATCTCTGAGTGCCTCAGAGTGCAAGCGATCTCCATCAATCTCACACACACATTTGGAGAAGAAGATGAGGGAAAGAGAGAGAGAGAGAGAGAGAGAGAGAGAGAGAGAGAGAGAGATGGCAAAAACTCGAACCATAAGAGAAGGGGGGGCGGTTCTACTTGGGAAATATTAGAATGATGCACTATTTCAGATCTGAAATTCATGCTCCTCACTATCTCTTGCCATTTGAAACTGTTCCTCTCTTTCTCTCTCTTACTCTTAAATTCAATGCCCCTTTTAATAATAGTTGCCACATTAAAATTGTTGCAATTAAGGAGATGATTCAAAATCCTTTTAAATCTGAATTAATCCCTTAATTATAGGTTTAATGGCCATGCAAACTTGCCCTAGTGAGGAGGGCGGCCACTAGGGCATGCGAGATATTTTAAAATGACCAAAATGCCCCCATGCATCTAGTGATCGTTCACCTCGTACGGAAGCATGCATGGTTCATCTCAGTGCATGATAAAGTACCCTAATACCTAGGGCACCTCATCCATACCAATTCAACATATCGTGAAGAGATAAATAGTAATTTTACTATTCATTGGGGTACCCTCAGTAAAACATAGGGTGCCCTTATAGTAAAAATCACTAAACTCACATACCACCTTCTAGTGCGACATGCATACACGGAATGGACTCCTCATGTCATTATGGCAACAACATGTGTCCCTACACTACTCTGGGGTTGCCCCCTAGTGAACACACTCAGTCATGTGCAATTACCATGCTCTTGTGCGATGCACTCACGGAACAGAGAATAATTAAGGCATTATTTCATCAAATCATATTGTATTGTGAGACAAGGAGAAAGTAATGATCCTTAACGATCGTGGATAGGGTGGAACTTTTAGAAACTATGATTCATGGCTTTCAATCGGACCCGATTGACACACTACCCAAGTGTCCCTGTCAATCCTCTGGGCCCTAGTTAACCTACGTGGCTACCCAAAGTACGACACAGGCTGTACTCCAATTCTCTAAGACTTATTAAGATCTCTCGCATACCCCTGCTCTCTGCTTAGTATTGGTAATAAGATGTCCCTCTACTTGGTGCCATGAGTCAACTCGAGTGGTAGAGAGTACTGTCAGACTCGAATGACCAAATGACTAGGTTCCTTCCAGGTTGACTTATTATGGGTGCAAATTTTGACCAGAAGCCTCACAAACAGCGGGACCCACCAGCCCTGCCTGGGGGGTCCACTGAGATGATAGCGGGACCCACCAGCTCCGCCTGGGGGGTCCACAGAGTCGACAGCGGGACCCACCAGCTCCGCCTGGGGGGTCCACAGAGATGACAGCGGGACCCAGCAGCTCCGCCTAGGGGGTTCACAAAGACGACAGCGGGACCCAGCAGCTCCGCCTAGGGGGTCCATAGAGACGACAGCGGGACCCACTAGCTCCACCTAGGAGGTCCACAAAGACGACATCGGGACCCCCTAGCCCTGCCTGGGGGTCCACAGAGATGACAGCGGGACCCACCAGCCTTGCCTGGGGGATCCACAGAGACGACAGCGGGACCACCAGCTCTGCCTGGGGGATCCCCAGATATGACAGCAAAAACCGCCATTTGCCCCGATTTTCCTCCTAGAGATTTCTATAAATAGCAGACTCCTCAAGTGTAAAATGATCGAAAACATAAAAGGAACGATCATACTTTCAAAAACCCAGAGCTCTGATATCCTAACCCTTCGATATTCCATTTCCTTCGATCTTATTTTCGAAGAGACCAGTAACACTCAGCCTGTTGAGGTTACTTCGAGCAAAGTGTTAGTAAATTCGGGTTGCTCCCTATAGCACAGAGACGTAGGCTTCGGCTGAACTCCAAGATCATATCTCGTGTCAACCTCTACTCTTTCTTCTTATTCAAAGCCTAAATTCAAAGACATCAACCTCCGAACCTACCTACCAGACAAACATTTGATCAGACCTTCAACTCGACTTGATTGACTGGTTGGGCGAAGTCTTCGGGTCGGCACGAAGATCATCCCCCATAGTTTGGCGCCATCTGTGGGATCGATCAAGAAGCTCGTTCCGCTCTACAACAAGTATCAGATCGGTTGAGCAGACAACCAATCTTGATAACCAAACATCCCGGCTCCCTCGGTTAAGCATACAACCGTTAGGACACCGACAATCTGGTTGATTCCTTCGCTTTCTCTAAATGGTGAAGACAAGGCATCAGGATTATCCAGAGGGAATAAACCTCATCCTGAAACTCGTTCAATGAGTCAATGACTCAACTTCGGGCAGCCTCTCACTGTCCCCGAGATAGCAGCTCGTTCAGAAAGTGGAAGATCAATCGATCGACCGATCCTCTCGCCTCTCCGACAGTCGATCGGGCAAACTGCCCCCACTCCTACGGAGAACCCTCCGTCCACCTACCAGATCTCGGTGCTTGACTTCCAGCTGCTACAGCTGGCTAAGCAGAACGTCATGCTCACAGCCGAGAGAGACGCCCTCAAGAAGGCAGCTTCTGATGTCGGGTCGCCTTCCCCGTCCCTTCATTCAACGAGAGAGTTGACCCGCCTCGACGATCGGTTCACTCCGACCTACGAAGGTCTATTAGCACCGCAGCCCCCGAGAGAGGTTGCCGCAACCCCACCCCCTCTGCAGCTTCGTGGAAGTAGAGTGTTTGGGATCGTATCGACGACCAATCGTCTCAATCATCCTCGGGTCACAACTGTGTTAGGCAGGCACAGTCGAAGCCCAATCTATAGGTAAGGCATCGGACGAAGGAAGCACCATCAAAGAGCAGAGCTTCCCCATCTCTCCCGCTCCCATATGAAACTGGAATTGATATCCGTCACCAAATTCATCCGGCAACTACTCAAGGGCGTGGACAAGACCTCTCGATCTTACCCCTCGATCTGCATCCAGGTCAGGGGCATAGTCGCAGAGAAGGATACTCTTCCGTTGGACCCCTCCACCGGAGCTTATTTCAATCATCCTTCCCGAGAGGCTGGAGGACTCCGACTCTCCCGAGGTTTAACTGTCTCAAAGGGGATCCTACCCTCCACATCCTAGCATTCAAGCAAGCTCTAACACCGCACGAAGAAGAGAACAACGTGCTCTGCCAAACCTTTGCCGGAAGCCTCGACGAACCATCTCTCAATTGGTACCACAACCTTCGTACTGGGTCTATCACCCAGTTTGGAGTACTTGTGAACCACTTTGTGCAGCACTATCAACTCAACCTGAAGCCGGAGAAGAAACTCGATTCCCTCTATCAGTTGAGGATGGGAGCCGATGAGAGTCTTCGTAGCTTCACACGAAGATTCCGCAACGAACATGTCGCTCTCTCCGGACGGTATCTGGACGACAAGGCCATCATGTTGGCCTTCCAAAACGCCCTCTGCTTCGATATGCACATCTACAACGACTTCATCTACAATCCCCCACCTTCCCTGGGTTCGATGTTTGATCGAATCCAGAGGGAGATTGAGGTCGAAGATGATCAGATCGCCTGGAAGGGATGTGAAACCTGACGACGACCTGCCGAGAGGGAAGCGCCGAAGCATACTGCCAAATCTCACAATGCGGAAGCAGTGACACCTCCGCCATCTAAGCGACCAAGGAACGATGGTCATAAATTGCCTCCGAAGAAGACGACATTCACAGATTGGATCCTTCTGATCGAGTAGATTCTCGATCAGATTCAACATGAGGAGTTTCTCCGATGGCCGAATTCGCTGCAACCAGATTCCAAGGTTACCGCTGATAGATCGGTCTACTGTGATTTTCATCGCAGTCATGGCCATCCTACCAATCGATGCTACCGACTAAAGTATCATCTAGAAGACCTGCTGCGTGAAGGCCATCTCCAGGAGTCTGTCAAAGGTAGACAAGACCAACACCAACCTTCTTCTACGAAGGGGAAAGAAGCTTGTTGTATCCACTAAATATCTACCAAGCCATCATCTATCATCGTGCGAGCCAACATCTTCGGTATCCACGAAGCATTGCATAACCAGATGCTTACCGGGAAAGAGGTCGACCGGCAAGTGCGATGCATCTTCAATGTTCGCTCCGTAGTGAATAAAGAAGACACGTGGGTTGAGAAACCCGTCAAAGGCTTGGCGTGGCCATCGATCATCTTCAATGGCTTTGACCTCCAAGGAGTCCATACTCCACATCGGGATCCCCTAGTCCTGCGACTCATCATCGACAGGAGCGTCGTCAACCGCATTCTCATCGACACCGGAAGCTCAATCGATATCATGTTATCAGATTGCTTCAAGCGTCTGGGACACAAGTATTCAAGCCTTGACGTCATCCCGACCGTGATCACGGGTTTTAACGGGGAACAGAGTATGACCATGGGTGAATCAAGATTCACCCTGGACCTACGCCGGGAGACTCGAGTCTCTGTAAGGTTCGCCATTATCGAAGGAACGTCCAACTACAACATCATCCTCGAGCGGCCATTCCTCCACCAGATCAACGCTATCTCCTCCTCCTATTATCAACTCCTTAAGTTTGCAACAGAAGAGGTATTGTCTGCATCCAAGGAGATCAACAGGCAGGGCGATCTTGTGAAGCAGCTGCAGCAAAGACAGATCGTCGAGTAGATCTGGCACCACCAGAGCGTCCAAGAGATGAAGCTGGCACTTCTTCAAGATAGCAACCAAAGGAGATTCTACTGTCCGAACCTCCATCAATCGAGTGGGAAGCTTCACCTTTAATCGAAGAAATCGTTCGAATAAACATCGGCATTGGCGATCTCCCTCGAGAGACGTTCATTGGTACCAGTCTCAGCGACACAAAAGTGCGAGATATGGTATCCTTCCTTCAGTCCAACATTGACACCTTCGCTTGGTGTTTCGAAGATATACCCGGGATCAACCCGAATGATGCGTGTCATCGACTCGCCATCAAAGAAGGAGTGAAACCCGTCAAGCAAAAACCTTAGGCAATTCGACCATAACGTCAAGCGGCGGTTCAAGAGGAGATCAGTAAGTTACTCGTGGCAGGCTTCATTCGTGAAGTAGAGTACCCTACTTGGATCTCCAACATCGTTGTGGTTCCTAAAAAGAATAGAAATATCAGGGTCTGTATCGACTTCACCAACCTCAATAAGGCATGCCCCAAAGAGCCATTCCCCATGCCAAGGATAGACATACTATTTGATGCCACTGCTGGCCATGAGCTCCTATCCTTCATGGATGGGTACTCCGGGTATAACCAAATCCCCCAGCATCCGGATGATCAGTAGAAAACATGCTTCATGACAGATAGAGGCCTCTACTGCCACAATGTAATGTCATTCAGCCTCAAGAACGCTGGATCAATCTATCAAAGACTAGTCACGAAGATGTTCGAAGAATAAATCAGCCGCAATGTCGAAGTCTATATCGACGATCTCCTCACCAAGAGCTCCAGTCGTGAGAGCCATCTATCCGATCTGGTAGAAACATTTCAAATCCTCCGAAAGTACCTCATGAAGCTCAACCCAGCTAAGTGTGCCTTCGGAGTTCAATCGGGCAAATTCCTGGGTCACCTTGTGACCAGGAGGGGCATCGAAGCCAACCCCGACCAAATTCGAGCAATCCTCGATATGCCCTCACCTATCAATCGGAAGAAAGTGCAACGCCTCACTGGAAGATTAGCTGCTCTCAACCGGTTCATCTCAAAATCTTCTAACAAGTGCAAGCCACTCTTCGACAAATTACGGAAGGCAGACACCTCCGGATGGAGTCCAACTTGCGAGCAAGCCTTTCAAGACGTCAAGAACTATCTCATACAAGCTCATATCTTGACAGCTCCACTTGCAAAAGAAGATCTCTGGCTCTATCTTGCCATTACCGATCAAGCCATCAGCGCAGTCTTGGTCAGCAGGAGAGAAGGCATAGAACGTCCAGTCTACTATATCAGCCATACCTTTATAAACTCGCTATTCGAAGATCGAAAAGGTCACACTGGCCTTGCTTACGGTATCATGACGTCTCCGACCTTACTTCATCTCTCACCCGATAATGGTTGTCTCAGAGCACCCACTCAAAGACATCCTCGATAAGACAGGTCGAGCGCGTCAAATGACAAAATGGGTAATCGAGATGAGTGCTCTTGGGATTCAGTTCGAACCTCGCACTTCTCTCAAAGGGCAGACAGTTGCTGATTTCCTTGCCGACTTCCCCGTGGAGGATCCCATCACTTGGGAGGAAGATGTCGAAATGCACCTCGATGACGGTGACGAACCTCTATTCAATCCCGTTCCAAAGACCATCGATCCGAGCTTTGAAGCTCCCACTACTTAGTCAACTCGATGGAAACTCTACACTGATGGGGCTTCAAGTGCGATCGGTTCGGGAATTGGGATACTTTTAATATCCCCCGAGCTCGATCATCTTCAAAAGGCTATTCTTCTCGGGTTCAATGCCACCAACAACGAAGCCGAGTATGAGGTTCTTATTTCTGGATTAGAGATTGCTGAATCCCTAGGGGTAGATCGACTCACCAACTACATTGACTCCCAGCTGATAATTAAACAGATCAATGGGGACTACACAGTGCGAGAAGAAAGGATGCAGCATTATCTAGCTCTGGTGTGACATCACCAACAACGTTTCGCTAGCGCCGAGTTCATCCAAATCCCGAGAGCAGAAAATCAAGAGGCAGATGCCCTAGCTAGCGCTGCTTCGGTGCTTGGAGACTCGCTCGAAGAAAGGCAAATTCAGATCGACTACCAAGAGTCACCCAAAACTACCATCGAGCAACAGATCGTTGCCATGATTGAAGGATCTGGGGGTTGGAGACAGCCAACCTTCAATCTTACTATGGTGCACAAACTCGGAGTTGAAGACAGCCAATCTTTGACTTCTTCAAACAAGGCAAAATGCCAGAAGATCTAATTCAACCCAGAAGACTCCAAAGGAAACTTTTCTGCTATAGTCTCCAAGAAGCAGATCTCTACTTTAGATCACACAGTGGGATGCTACTCAAATGTGTTGGTCCCCTGCAAGCGAAGGCGATCCTAACCGACATTCACTCCGGGGCCTGTGGAAATCATTCAGGTGGAAGATCTCTCGAAGCCAAGACGAAACTTCAAGGTTACTATTGGCCAACCATGGCAAAGGATGCTCACCAGGTCGTTCAAAGGTGCGAGTCTGGTCAACGACATGCCCGAGTCATCCATCTCCCAGCAGATGAACTCCATCCATTAACAAGTCCCTGGCCCTTCCACCAATGGGGGTTGGACTTCTTGGGTCCTTTTTCACCATCACCAAGCAAGAAGAAGTATCTATTGTTGGCCACAGATTACTTCACCAAGTGGGTGGAAGCGGTGCCACTCTTCAGAGACCGACGATAAAGTCATCAAGTTCATCAGACATAATATCTTCTCCAGGTTTAGCACACCCCAAGTCCTGATTGCAGACAACGGAGCTCAATTCGATTCCGATAAGTTCTGAGACTTCTATCTAAACCACGGGATCAAACTCTTCTACTCAACACCAACGTACCCTCAATGTAATGGACAAGCCAAAGCCTCTAACAGAGCTATACTCGGTCTACTCAAGAAGAAACTGTATGACAAGAAAGGATTATGGGAGAAGATCCTACCGGAGGTCTTATGGGGCTATCGAACTACTCCGAGAAGATCGACTGGATTCTCACCCTTTCGCCTAACCTATGGATCGGAAGCAGTTCTCCCAATGGAAGCCATCTCTAACACTCTGAAGACCAGAGTAATCGAAGAGGGGGTGAACGATGAACTTCGAGCTAACGACCTTGACTTCTTGGAAGAGTTACGTGATCAGGCAACCATCCGCATTGCCAATTACCAACAGAAGATTAAACGAGCCTACGATCAGAAGGTTAGTAAAAGGCACTTTCCGATCGAAAGCCTAGTTCTCAGAGCAGTCTTCTCCAATACAAGGGGACGTGGTAGTGGAAAACTAGCTCCCAACTGGGAAGGACCTGTGGACATCGAAATTAGCCCACGGGTCGAACCCGATTTGCACACGTAAAACAGGCTCGCACTCAATGGCCTTCGGGTTGAACCCGACTCGCACATGCAACTTGGGCCCGCGCACAACGGCCCACATACGGAAATCTGGCCCACGCAAAACGGCCCGCATGCAATCTGGCCTGCGCACAACGGCCCACATGCGGAAATCTGGCCCACGCAAAACGGCCCGCATGCAATCTAGTCCGCACACAAACGGCCCGCATGCAACTTGGCCCGCATACAACTTGGCCAGCACACAAACGGCCCGCACCAAACTCGGCTCGCACGCCGCAGCCCAACTCAAAGCAAACGGGTCCCACCGGACCCGCAATTCGAACACAAAAAGGGGGGGACCCATCGGCCCCCCTTCTTGAAAACCGTGCCCCCCTCCCCATGAGGAGGTGGGGCCGGCCATAAAGAAAGAAAAAAAAAAAAAGAAAGAAAGAAAAGAAAAAAAAGAAAAGAAAAAAGAAAAGAAAAGGAAGAAAAAAAAAATCAAAACCGCCTCGATGCGGGGGGAGGTGGCGTGGACGTCTACGCAGCTGTAGATCCGCGACGATCCCTCGATCCAACGGACAAGATGACGTTGCGTCGCCATCCGATCCAAAAGTGCAAAAAATAACAACTCAATCTTTAAAGATCGAGTCACATCTAGCCCGTAACCACCCCAACTAAAAAGGAGGGGATCGAGTTTGTTTCCTCGGATAAAGGAACAATATCTTGATGGTTATGGGGGGAGATATCGGATGAAACAAAAAGATTTCAGCCATATCTCCCCCAACCGCCCCCTTTGCCTATAAATAGAGGGGGTGGGGGAAGGAACAAAGGGTCCGAAAGCTGAAGATAAAAGAGCTCCGCAAGAGAAGCTCCAACGCTCGAAGACCGAAGGCTTCACGAGGCACGGCAAGCACGTCCTACGGGAATCCTTGGCCCTTCAAGTCCTCATCAATATGAAGATCTTGCACTCGAAGATCAAAGCTTCGACTCCTCGCACGAAGAAGAAAGCTTGGAGAAGAAGACCCGGAGTCGTCATCACCCCGACTGCTCCAACGATCTTCATCATCTCCGAAGACGCCATAAGCAAAGGCCGGAGAAGAAGATCGAAGCCGACAACACCCGTCGTCTTCAACAAAGGCATCAACTCCTTGTACGAAGAAGAAAGCCGGGAGAAGAAGGCCTGAAGCCAATGCTACCCCTGCCGTCTTCATCAACAAAAGCCGACACTACAACCGTCGTGCTAAAGCCGGTGCTACACCCGTCGTCTTCATCAACAAAAGCCGACATTACAACCGTCGCACAAAGATCGGTGCTACACCCACCATCTTCATCAACAAAAGCCGACGCTACAACCGTCGCACAAGGATCAGCGCTACCCCCGCCGAAAAGCCAAGACCGACGCTACAACCGTCGAGGAAGCCGGAAGAATAAAGAAGCCTTGAAGAAGTAGCGCCAGTCGTTCTTGAAGAAGATCGAGTCAAAGCTAAAGTCAAAGCCGACACAAGGAGCCAAAGCAAACGCACCGGTAAAGCCCGCGCTAAAGCAACGCACGTGCCAAAGCCAAGCAACTACGACGGTCACGAGCAAAGCACCGCACGTTCTAGCCGATACGACACGAAGTCCGGAAGAACTAAAGCATCGCAAGTCTCTACCCGCCTATGTTCAAGCGCAAGCGCCAAAGCAAATCAAACGCCCAAGCCACGCCAAAGCCGAAAGCCAAAGCCAAAGCCGACGCCAAAAAACACGAAGACCAAGGAACGAAGCCCAAAACCTTCCTAGCCGAGAAAGCGCGAAGCACGGACGGGACAAAATCAACAGCCGATATTCCTTAGCCTCTCAAGAAACCCTCACCCTGTAAAGACCTCTGTCCTGGGCAACCCCTTCAGAGCTCTCGCACGAATACCACGTGGAGACGCGGATCAAAGGGACCCTCCAGAGGATCTCTCCCATAATCTCCTGATCAAAAATTTGTAATCTCGTGTGATCCGCAATAAAGACGACCCGAATCTTTTTTCCGCGACCACAGATTTCTGGCACGTCCGGTGGGACTTCCTCTCCTTTCATCCGTACGTTTGAAGGAGTTGCTTTAAGTTCGCCATGGCCGGGACGAACGATGATACGTTTGCTCCAACAAGCCTCTCTCCTATCGCCGAGTCTCCACTACTCTAATACGGCGATCCAGAAAACCCGGAGGATGTTGTTCCCCCGGTAGTACGCGTCTACACTCGGCGTACTCAAGCTCTTGCGAACTTCTTCACGCCAGAAACTGCTACCGAAGATGCTCGCCAAAGCGCCAATGAGGCCTTGGTGCATGAAGAAATGAGCCTCGATCCTGGAATTCAAGTCCAGAAATTTGGGGAGGTCCAGCCCCAACCCGGAGCTCATTCGGGTTCTCTAGTGGACCTTGCACCTCCTTTGCAGGGGGCAAACGTCTGTCATCAAGCAGAAGCAAGTCAGTGTAACTACGTCTCCGACGACGATGGTGAGGGTGCGGGCATGCAACATCGAGACGTCCTGCGACATCATCCTCCATCCGCTCTCCAGCTCCAAGTCATGCAAATGGGTGAACACATGGCTCAACTCACCCGACTAATGGAAGAGAAAGATCGTCACATCAACACCTTGCTTCAAAGGCTGAGTGCCAGGGATGCCGCAATATTCAGTCAACCTCCTGCTTCTCTAGTAGCTGCTCCAGCCCCGTCTCCAACTCCTGCTCTTACAGAAGTTGGCCCGGCAATACTAGCAACCACTCCTGTACTTTCCTCGACTCTCGTGCCAGTCTCGGTGGCCGCACAACCTTCGATGGTAGCAACGATGAATGCCCAGCAAGTACAAGCGTTGGTGGCCGACATGATACGTTCCCACGACGGTAGTCTACCTCCGATTACGGCAGCATATTTGAAGCCTTACACTACAAGGATCCAACAGCTGCGCTTCCCTACCGGGTTCCAGCCACCAAAGTTCCAGCACTTCGACGGGAAGGGGAACCCAAGGCAACACATTGCCCACTTCGTCGAAACTTGCAACAACACCGGCACATACGGCGATGAGATGGTGAAGCAATTCGTTCGCACCCTCAAAGGTAATGCTTTTGACTGGTATGTTGATCTTCCTCCAGGATCCATTGACAGCTGGGATCAGATGGAAAGAGAATTCCTCAACCGCTTCTACAGCACTCGGTGCATCGTTAGCATGACCGAGCTTACTGCCGTCAAGCAAAGGAAGGACGAATCAGTAATCGACTACATCAATCGATGGAGGAATCTCGCCCTGAATTCACGAGATCGCTTGTCTGAAGACTCGGCTATTGAGATGTGTACCCAAGGCATGCACTGGGGCTTACTCTACATCCTCAAGGGGATCAAGCCTCCGTCATTCGAAGAACTCGCAACTCGAGCCCACGACATGGAGCTCAGCTTAGCGAATCGCGGGGACTCAAAGGCCAAAGACTTCCTGAAGGTGGAGAAGAAAGGCAAACCACCGGCACCCAAATCGAAGCAAGTTAATGTCGCCGACGTCGCCTCGGCCTCCAAGCCACTCAAAATTAGCGGTAAGCCGGATCAAGAAAAGGGAGTTGCCATACCACCGCCTCCACCCCAAAGACAGTCGAAGATGACTCTAGAAGAACTTGAGGCCAAAGAATATCCCTTTCCAGACTCGAAAGTCTCCTCCATGTTCGATCAACTGCTACAAGAAAAGATGATCGAGCTTCCTCCTTCAAAAAGGCCTGAACAGATGCATCGTGTCAACGATCCGCTCTTCTGCAAATACCATCGACTGGTTAGCCATCCTATTGAGAAAATGTTTCGTCTTCAACGAAAAGATCATGACGCTCACGAAGCAAGGGAAAATTGAGATCGACTCCGGCGCGCGACGTTGCAACAGCAAACATGACGTCCATCACCTTCGGTTCGTTTCAACCAGTACTCGTTGCTGCACACCAGAGAAGGCCCAAGTTGCGCATCAATCGCCAGAGACCAATTGCGAAGATAGCTCCATGATGGAAAGTCTCAAGGCAACGATGGTACGCCCCTTTGCTCGCTGAGGAAGAAACGTCACTACCCTGGGGGCAACCATCGCCTACATCGGCATCTCTCTCGAACAAAGCTACTTCCTAACAGAATCTCCAGACAAGGTACGAGCAAGGAGACCCGGAGGTCGGTCTGTTAGGCCAGCCCTCAGTTAAATTCGATTACTATGTCCTCTACTCCAAACCTTCGCCTGTCTCAATAGAAGAAATCAAGCCCACCGGCTGGGAGTCTAAAGGCGAACCACCAAGGTCCCCAGAGGAGCAGGTCTCCCCGACCCATGAAGAGCCTACAGTTGCCACTCCAGACCTTCACCTTGGTGACGAAGAATCCACTGATGAAGATGCATGGGTCATGTTGCCTCGCAAACGAAGGCCATGGATGCCAAGAAGTCGCAAGCTAGATCGGGTAACAAGAAAGCTTCCGGAGCGAAGAACTTACAAAAAGAAAAGCAAAGCTCCAGGAAGGAAGGCGTTCAAAGTACCACCAGCAAATCCAGATGATCTCCTCCTGCAAAACCCTCCAGAACCGGCAACGTTGCAAGAATTCTTCCCCGATTGCTTCCTCCCAGCTGCTCAACAGCACGAAGCCTCCTATTGCATGGTTGAGATCCATATGGCGCCGGAAGAAGAAGACAGGATCAAGTCTTCTAAAGAAAGCAACACCGACAACGAGGAGGATAATTCCGACAAAGACAGTACTGCTGCTTACGATGAGGCAATCCTGCACTTGCCACTCATAGAAGCACTACACCTCCCAAAGAAAGCTCGATCGCCTAGCAATGGCCATGTAACGCATGTAACGCAGCAATAACTTTCTCGGACGAAGATTTGCAGCTCGGAGCACGACTGCACAATCGACCTGTCTATGTCTCGGGATACATCAACGAGAAGCCGATAAATCGAATCCTGTTGGACTGCGGCTCTGCCGTCAACATCATGCCTATCCAAACAATGTGCCAGCTCGACATCACCACCGACCAGCCCTCGCAAAGCCAGCTGGTCATTCAAGGGTTCAACCAAGGCGAACAGTCCACCATAGGAATCATTCGTCTAAAACTCTCCATCAGCCAGCTTGACACGACAGTTCTCTTCTACGTCATTAACTGTCAAACATCATATCGCCTCTTGCTAGGAAGACCGTGGCTGCATGAAAACGATGTCGTAGTGTCTACCTAGCACCAATGCCGCAAGTACTACGAGGAAGTTCTGGAGAAGTGCATTGTTGCAGACGACAGGCCATTCAATGAGGCTGAAGCGCACCTCGCCGATGCCAAGTTTTACCAAGCAAAGGACCTTGTTGCAGAAGTCCTTCCAGCTAAAACTCCTCGAACTCAGAAAGCTAAAAGGATGGAGCAGGATGAAGCTCTACCAATTCCAAATCCAGTGCCACCATCTAAGGCGATACACGAAGTCAAAGAAGTGCTAGCGCCAAGACGAAGGATGCACATCAGCTCCAAGCCAAGATCCATGAAGCACACTCCATTACCTGTCCAAGCTACGACAGTCTTACGCCTCACGCCTCAGTGGCTTCGCAAAGATGAACCACCACCTTTTGCCTCGCCAAAAGGGATGGTCCAGCCGCTATCGGAAGCTAATGTCATCACTCTGCAAGAGATGACACTGCCACTACCCAGCCTGTGGCAAGCTTCAAGTCCGCCAAAACCCATCGATTCCTTCGAATCCAGCCAACTCACATTCAAGCCAAAAGAAAGCTGGGGGCAAAATGCCGCCAAGCTGCTATTCAAAGATGGCTACGACAAAAACAGTGTTGCACATATGAGTACGCTCCTGCAAGCTCCAATACCACACGGGATGACTAAGACTCAAGCCCACTTACTCCAAGGCGGCGAGCTGATCCCACAAAATCGGCGAGGCATCGGCTCCCGTCAAACCCCGATGGTCATCAAGATAACAGGAGAGAAGACCTTCACCTCTAACTATATTGAGGTGAAGTTGGTAGATGAAGTGGAAGAGGGATCGTCAGCCTCCGATACACGCTCCACCAATGTCGTTCATCCCGCTACAAAGGGCGCCAAAAGAGGGCGATATCGAGCTCGACATCGGACCATACTTCAGAAGCAAAAGAAGAGCATCAAAAACCAGGCAAGTCAAAATCCCGTATCAGCATTCAAAAGACTTGGGCCAGTCAGACAAGTAAAGCGAAGGTCAGTATTCGACCGTTTGGGAAAATCACCTACTGAGGTAAGAAATAACACTCCCACCCTCCCACCCATATCATTCTTTCAAACTGACGACGTCACCGACATCATTCTGGTCTCTGTTAATCATATCACCATTTCCGACTCTCCAATCAACGCAACTTCTACTTCAGACGACGAGTTGCCAGACGCCCCACCAGTCCTCGAAGAAGGGGGGCAATCTACCGTCGACGATCTGAAGGAAATCAACTTGGGTACGCAAGAGGATCCTCGGCTTATATTCGTAAGTGCACTCCTAATCCCCGAAGAGGAGGCTGCATACGTCAAGTTACTCCAAGAATACAGAGATGTCATCGCATGGTCCTACAAGGAAATGTCCGGACTTGACCCCAAGATTGCAGTACGTACACCAGCTTGCTGTCAGACATGGAGCTAGCGCCATCAAGCAAGGACAAAGACGCTACCGTCCAGAACTAGTACCGTAAATAGAAGGCGAAGTCAACAAGCTTATTGAAGCCGTCTTTATCCGAGAAGTTAAATATCCAACGTGGATCTCCAGCGTGGTCCCAGTCAAGAAGAAGAACGGCCAGATCAGAGTATGCGTGGACTTCAGGGACTTAAACAATGCATGCCCCAAAGACGACTTCCCACTGCCAATCACGGAACTGATGGTGGATGCGACAACAGGCCATAAAGCACTAACCTTCATGGATGGATCCTCAGGCTACAACCAGATCCGGATGGCACCCAAAGATGAAGAGCTTACGGTATTCCGCACGCCAAAAGGGATCTACTGCTACAAAGTCATGCCTTTCGGCTTGAAAAATGCAGGAGCTACTTACCAACGAGCCATGCAAAAAATTTTCGACGATATCCTTTATCAGAATGTGGAATGCTATGTCGACGACCTCGTGGTAAAATCAAGACAAAAGTCAGCACATCTTCAAGACCTTGAGCTGATCTTCAAACGGCTTCGAAGGTACCAGCTCCGCATGAACCCACTTAAATGCGCATTTGGAGTCTCCTCGGGTAAGTTTCTCGGCTTTGTCGTACAACATCGAGGCATCGAAATAGATCAATCCAAAATAGATGCTATTCTCAATATGCCGATCCCAAAAACGGTAAGAGACCTCAGAGGTCTCTAAGGCCACCTGGCATACATCAGGAGATTTATCGCCAACTTAGCTGGAAAATATAGGCCCTTCAGTCGCCTCATGAAGAAAGGAGCACCATTCAAGTGGGATGAAGCTTGTCAGGAAGCCCTCCAGAACATCAGAAATTACTTACTCAAGCCTCCAGTTCTGACAGCACCAGTTCAAGGAAAACCATTGGTCCTTTACATCAGCGCCCAGGAGTAGTCCTTGGGGGCACTCTGTTGAGCGGCCAATTTGTGCGAATTATCCTTTTAATATTATGCATATATCATCAGTTTGCTACGTAAAACTTTCATACTACACGTAAACTGCATGAGTTTCTTTGCACCACGATATAGTAGACTCTCATACGAACCCAATGGCATATTGGTTCACTCTCATACATATCATGCATGATAGTTATACTGCCTGATAATCCAAATTGTCCTTTTATCGATTAATGCCCCGGAACCTTATGGACGTCATTTCATGTGTGATTTTCAGGGAATTGATCCGGTTATCGATGCATTCAGCTCAAGAGCGTTATGACCAAGCCGTGGATATTCTCAAGGCAATCTGATGGAGACTGTACAGCTCGTTTAGAGGCCTGTCTGAAGAACAACGTTGGAAAACGGATAACTGCAATGATTCGGACGAGGGAAGACTGTAACAAGCGCTGCAACGCAGGAATTGAACCAGAAGATGACTACATAAATGCAAAGGAGCGATGATGGATTCGGATGATGGTAACCAAGTTTCCCATGTGACCCCGTTCGACCTGTACCCGGCCGAGCCCCTTTAATTTCTCCATTCATTCTCTATACCCAACTAAATCACAACCCTTAATCTTTACTCATGCATGGATATCATCCAGCCAACCCATGCATGTGAAGCTCTCACCGAAACCTAGCCGTCCGATTGCCCATCCTTCCATGCATATATGCATGCATGCATATAAACCCATTCATGCATCCCGACCCGATCACAGTCGTCCCTGGCACCCGAGCTCTATCCGCAGTTCCTGATTAAAACCCCAGTGCACCCAGCCTTTCATCTCATTAATCACCGCCGTCCGATCCAACAAACCCATTCATGCATGAACCATGTACGTTCATTCCATCAAATCGTATGACACCCAAGTCCCTACTTGTGCACCCGATCCCGGTCCGACCCGATCACAACCGTCACTTTCCATATCTCTTTCCACCTCTCATTCCCACTTAATTCCAGCCGTCCGATCCAATCTCTCCCTTTAAAACCCAAGCAGCAGTCCATCTCTCATTCCCACCATCACAGCACCGTCCGATCCCCATCCTTCCATGCATGCATGTGCACCGGAGCTCACCCAATATCTTCCTTTAAAACAGCACTCTCTCTCTAACTAGATCACAGCCGACCGTTCTATCCCATCAATGCAGACCATCACACCCGTCCCGTGCATCAGCATGCACCGAACCCACCATGCATGCATGCATGTGTATCCACTGCACCCAGCGCTCTCCCTCTCCTACCCGAGAAACCCATCACAGCCGTCCGTCTGAACCGATCAGCCCTCCCAGCTGTACCCGAGCCGACCTCCCACACCGAACGTCTCTCTCTCCCGTTTCTCTCTCTAGGCTGATTTTCTCTTTCTAGATCTAAAGCCCGATACTCTCTCTCTCCGGGATCCTCTCTCTAACCCAACCGATCTTCTCTCTCTTTCCTTGATTCTCTCTCTCTAACTTTTTCTCTCTTTCCTAAACCGCACCCCACCGAACCTCTCTCTCTCTTTTCCGTTTCTTTCTCTTCTTTCTCTCTCTAAAACCGGATCCCACCGAACCGCCCATCTCTCCTTACCACCGAATCCCAGCCGTCCGATCCTAGATCCAAAGCCATGCAGTCCATGCAACCGAGACACAACCGCCCAGTTCCGGGATTCTCTCTCTAAAGCCCAAACCGGAAACCCAGCTGTAGCTGAAACCCACCCCACCGAACTTCTCTCTCTCAGGCCCTCTTTCCTTCTCTCCATCTTTCCTTATATCTCTAACCCGACCCATGCAAATACGAACCCTTTTCCTCTCACAATCTGTCTCTTTCTCTCTCTAAATCTCTCAACCGGACTTATCTCTCTCCTCCCTAATTCTTCTGCGAGCCCGATACTCTCTCTCTTCCCTTAACCCGACCCAGCCGGCCCTTTTGTTTCCTTTTCTACCCAAAACCGAACTTCTCTCTTTTCTCTCTCTATCCTATATAGAGGGGGGCACGGACGAACCGAAGGAGGGGGGGCTGCCATCTACTTTGATCACCAACCACCTTCCACCATCTTCCATCTTCATCACCTCCGAGCCACGTCCACCGCTCTCGAAGCCACGGCCATCATCACACAGCCGCTCGTCGACAGCATCAGATCATCCATCTTCTCCGACTACGCCACGCAACCGTCTCCAAGCCAAGCCGCGTCATCATCGTCGCACGTCGCAATCATCGCCGGGTTCGTCATCTTCAAAGGAGCATCCGCCATCAGCGCTCACATGGCCATGCGAGGCTAAATCACCGCTCTAAGTTCTGGATGAAGCCTTGTAGTTGTATCTAAACCATGCTCTTATTTGATTTCCATATTTTAGTGCGTTTAATGAAAATAAAGTGATCTTTGCTCATTCATGCTTGATTAAAATTTCTGTAATAAGTTAGCTTTATTCTCCGTTATTATCAGAGTTCTACAGAGGTTTATCTCATAGTTTTATTCTTCGTCATTACGAGTAGTTTTACGGAGAATCATTACATAGTGATAGCTTCTGTTATTACTCCGAATTTTACGGAGAAGTATTTCAGGCTTATACCGTTAAAGCGAGGAAGATCACTACATTCGTGATCATAATAGTGCTCCAGTGAATATCATCCACGGAGATAGATTGACTTCGCATCTCCGTGAGAATCCTGGAAATCATCTAAAAGTATAGTTTAGATCGCTACTTGTGCGGATTCTAGAGCTTAAAATGTCTCTCCATATAGATTACAACCGTAACCTTAATTAGCTTTCAGTTTTGCTTTCCGTATTTTTCGTTTCAAAACAATTTCACAAAAATCAATCATCAAATTCAACTAAAATATAAAATTAATTAGCTTTAATTTTCCTTTAATTAGTTTTCATCCAAGTCTCTGTGGGATCGACCCGTATTTGCCACTGTCTATCAGATAGACGCCGTGCACTTGCGGTATAACAATTTAAAATCACAACACACTCCTGGCTCAAGACAACGAGCTAGGCAAGGAAACAACATGTTACTATTTGAGTCGCATTCTCATCGGCGCGGAGCTAAACTACTCCCCGATTGAGAAGGTCTGTCTGGCACTCATCTTCGCTACAAAGAAGCTGCGACACTACATGTTAGCTCACGCCATCAGGCTTATCTCAAAAGCCGACCCGCTCAAATACATCATGTCAAGGCCAGTGCTCTCCGGACGTTTGGCCAAGTGTGCTTTACTCCTCCTCGAGTTTGATATTACCTTCGTCCCTCGTAAAGCGGTCAAAGGTCAAGCTCTCGCGGACTTCCTGGCAGAATACCCCCTTCCAGCAGAATGGGAACTATCGGAAGATTTCCCAGACAAAGAAGTATTCTGCGTCGACATCGCCCCTTCTTGGAAAATGTTCTTCGACGGCGCGGCAAGGCAAGACGTGGCGGGAGAAGGGGTTATCTTCGTCACGCCAAACGACGAAGTACTTCCCTTCTCATTCCTACTATCAGAACCATGCTCCAACAACAGGGCGGAATATCAAGCCTTGATCATTGGCCTTGAACTCGCCAATGATATGAAACTTCAAGGGCTCGAAATTTTCGGCGACTCTCAACTCGTCATTCAGCAAATATTGGGAGCATATGAAGTCAACAAAGAAAATCTCGTACTATTACACCTGCGAGCTCTGAAACTCCTTGGTACGATAAAAAATATTTCAATCCAGCATGTCCCCAGAAACCTTAATCAGCAGGCTGATGCGCTCACAAATTTAGCGGCTACACTTCCATTCCCAGAAAGGAGCCAACTCATCATCCCTATCTGTAAGAGGATGGTGATCACCGAGGGGGACCTCCCTATGGGAATCCCGGACCAAGTCAATGCAGTACACATTCTCATGACCGACGAGCTAGATTGGAGGCAACCATTCATAGACTTTCTTGTCCATGGGAAGCTCCCTGAAGATCCAAAGCGTAAGGTCGACATTCGTCGGCGGTCTTTGAAATTCTTCCACTTCAACAACGAGTTGTACCGTCGAAGCTACGATGGTGCGCTCCTGAGGTGTCTTGCAAAAGAAGAAGCAGAAACAGTACTAGAAGTAGTCCATGCCGGGATCTGTGGCTCACATCAGTCCGGTCCAAAGCTTCACTTCCGCATCAGGCGGATGGGGTACTACTGGCCCACTATGATCAAGGACTCTCTCGAGTTTGCAAAAAGATGCCACACTTGCCAGTTGCATGGCGATTACATCCGTCAGTCTCCGGAACCTTTGCATCCGACCATCGCATCATGGCCTTTCGATGGATGGGGACTCGACATTGTCGGTCCGCTGCCCAAGTCGTCCAAGCAGCGTCTCTACATCCTGGCGGCAACAGATTACTTCTCTAAGTGGGCTGAGGCAGTACCATTATGAGAAGTTACCAGGCACTATGTCATCAACTTCATCCAGAACGACATCATCTTCCGGTACAGCATTCCTCGCTATATCGTTACGGACAATGGGAAGTAATTCAAGAATGCCGCTGTCAGCCAGTTTTGCGCCAAATTCGATATCAAGCAAAGGTGTTCAACCATGTACAATGCCTCAGCCAACGGTCTAGCTGAAGCTTTCAACAAAACACTCTACAAATTTTTGGAGAAAGTCGTCTCAAAATCAAAGAAAGACTGGCATGAACGCATGGGCGAAGCGCTATGGGCATATCGCATCTCTTTTCGCACGCCAACACGGGCAACTCCGTACTCGATCGCTAGTGTACGGAGTAGAAGCTGTCCTCCCACTTGAGCTCCAGATCCTGTCACTCAGGATAGCTGTCCAGGAAGGCCTCGTCAACGGCAACAATGCTCAACTTTGCCTAGCAGAATTGGAAGCCCTGGATGAAAAGCGCCTCGAAGCCCAGCAACGCCTGGAATGTTATCAAGCCAGGTTGACCCGAGCCTTCAATAAAAGGATTCGCCCTCGATCCTTCCAAATTGGAGAATTGGTGCTGGCAGTTAAACGCCCCATCATCCTTTCGCATCGAGGAGGAAAGAAGTTCGACGCCAAGTGGGATGGACCGCACGCAGTCAAAGAGGTCTATTCCAATGGTGCGTATCTTCTCACCACGCCAGAAGGGCTTACACTCGGCCCTATCAATGGCAAGTACCTCAAAAGGTACTATGCCTAAAAGCAGGGCTACACTCCTTGCAAAAAAAAAAAGGAACTACGTGTGACTTGATCCCTCTCAGTAGGGTACGTAGGCAGCCTGTAAAGGTTCAGTCCAAACAAAAAAAGAATACAACCAAACTCTACCATTCCAAAAGACAAGTCCAGAAAAGAAATGCATGATATTAAATTATCATCAAACGAAGGAAAGTAAAACTACGAGTCTATCCAGCAGAAATGACAAGAACGAAAAGGAAATGCGATATTGCTAGTAAAGCGAATTAAATTCCTTAAGACGTTGGAGCAGCTCGCCGCCAGTAACCTCCATGTGCTGCAGCTCTGAAGACCGAAAAGCTATCCGCTCCCGGTACGTCGTCATCTCAATACGTTGCTTTGCAAGATCTGCTCCAGAAGATTTCTCGATCGTCTCAGCTTTCTCAAAAGATGCACGAGCAGCCTCTAGCTTCTTCCACGCCCGAACAAGGCTCGCAGTGGCAAGTGCATGCTGCTCCTCCAGTCGACGTTCCTCGTCCTCGGCCTTTGCTAGTGTCAGAGGAATCATCTTCCATCGAAGCCTATTTCAAGCGATGAGCTTCACCGTCCGCCAAGAAAGCACGCATCCGTGCCTCAAACAAAGAGCCATCTACCTGGAAGGCCGCCAGACTCTTGCAAAATTCAGGCCCCTCGAGGACCCACCAGTTATTCAAAGCATCAAGGCCATCCTCCTGAAAAGGTGCGAGCATCGTCTGGATATACTTCCGATAGCTCTCCAAAAGAAGCAAAGAAAGAAGATCTCGCGAACTGCACTTTCGCCTGTCAGCCCCTGAGTGCACAGGCAAGGTGGGCTCCGGTCCTGAAGACTCAAGTGTAGGAACCGCCTCCTGGACCATCGCCATGATAACAGTCAGTGATACAACCAGAGCCGAAGGAGAAGCTACAGTCAAACCTTCCGACAGAACGACTGTGGGAGTAATCTTGGCCGGAGTACCGGACCTAACCAGAGGAGTCTGTTCTCTCCCTACACTGGAGACCTCATCCTCCTCCCCAAAGCCCAACTGCTCCATGTCGATATCGTCCAGGTTGACAGCACTGCCTGCAAAATTTGCTCTACACGCTCCCAAAAGCTCCAAGTTATCCCAAGGAACATCCAGCCCGCCACCTTCAATCAACGTCGCTCTGATAGGAGAGCATTCCTGCCCAACCCCCTTCGGGGCAGACTCGCAGTCCGGTCCAGCGGACCCTGCCAAAATGAGAGCTGAACAACTCAGCCAACGAAATAAGAGTACAAGCACAGAAATTCATAAGAAACTAGAAACGAGATATACCTGCAGCATCCGATGAAGCTACCCCAAAAAGAGGGATTTTCTCATCGGCAAAAAGCCCTGGCTCTCCCTCTCGAGCTGGCTCTGCCTCACCAGCACCAGCCAAAGCTGCCTCACACAAGAGATCCAACTTTCTTCTCTTGGGAGAAGCACGCCCACTCCAAGAAGTCTGAGTCTCAGGAAGACTTTGAACCTTGGAGGACGGAGCCATCTCAACTTCTTGCACAGAGAGTGAAGCCTGGGAAGTACTCTCTCGATGGCCACAAGATCTCTTTGATCGTCGCTCCTCGGACCAAAGACGGCGATCCTCTGACCCCACCAAAGAGTCAAAAGAAAAGTCAGCCCGCTCGCTGCTAGCAAGGACGTCCAGTGGAAGGCTAGCCAGGAGGGGAAGCACTGACTCGTTGACCCAGCAGCGATACTCAGGAGTTGCAGCATCCTTTCCGCCCGACTTGATCCCCGGTGAGAAAATACACCCAGTAAATCTGTCATAAAGCGCTCCCCAGAGGCGATACACTTCCTGCGGGGTGTAACGTGACTGCATACGCAAAGGAGTCCCCGGCAACTCTTGGCGGAAACCCTGCTGTCGAGCAAACCAGTGGGGAGAGTACCGTGCCACCTCTACTGCATCCCCACGATGCCAAATGAGATACCCGGGCTTGCAACTCACCATACTCCAGTACAAGTGCTCGGGCATCTCCGGCCCATCACATACCGAGGATCTTGTAGTAGGTGCAAGTGCATTCTCCGATACAAAGTCAAAGTCAGAAGGGCCCATACGTCTCAATCACTCTCGGGCACTGGGCCTCGGACGCTCCCATATGTAATAAGCATTCATCACACCTCCCACACAAGGAAGGAAGGGCACCGAAGTCGAAGGTCCACGCGTTGCAAAGATCCCCTTCGGAAAGTGGAGCCCAATCCAACCATAGAGATAATGTAGGGGGCAAAAAGAACTGGCCCTGCCTACTTCCCCTCTTGCATTATCCGCAATCGATAGACTCCAGTATGTTCCACTAAGCCCTTGGTACAACGAGCAGAGGATTGCTGGCGCCAGGTTAAGAAACTCTACATTCACCATTCGAGCGGCTGCAAGGAAGGTCCCAGGGCGTATCACATCCCCATTCCAGGGCAGAGCAAAGCGGCAAAGGAAAAGTACCAACCCCGCTGACCAGTAAGCACCACGCCAGGCATCGCTGCATTCCTCAAGTCCCAAAACCTCCCAGGGACATTGCGCCCCGGCCATGGAGCACCATTCTTTCCTCAAAGATTCAATCGGTCGTCGGAAAGTACCAGGTGCCGGTTTCTTTGACGACGCATACCTCCACATCGGGTGACTTGAAGGGGGGGGGGCGTGACGATACTCTCCTCGAAACCAGAAGTCCACCCAATCCGAGTGAAGTACTCGGTCTGACCGCTCGCGCACCGCTATAATAGCATATGCCTTAAAAAGCAAAAGGCAAAAGCTAGGAGACTCGTCTGGGTCTGTCAAGACCTCCAAAGAAGGAACCTCCTCCTGATAGTAGCTCTGAACTTCTGGACATCCAGAGATGACATGCACGTCACGAAGGGTGATCCCGATTTCACCAGCTCCGGTCAAAAAGGTGTTGGTCTCAGGGCACCACTGCTCACACAGAGCCCGGTACATACCGTCTGGTCGGCTGTACTCCCAACAAGCCGGCTCCATAAACCTCTCCAGACGCTCCATCCCTGGCTCTGCCTCCAATGCGCCGGACAGCTCTCTCATCCAGTCCCAAAAACCTCCCAGATATGTGATATCTTCACGCGGTTGAATCTCCACACCCCACCGTGTACGACGGGAGCATATCTTCAAAGCAACAGCGGGGACCAGAACCGATTCCTCACCAGTGTGGTGGAACGGCAACCCCAAGCTTGGCCGAACAATTTGCCGGGAAGATCCTTCGTCAGTAAGGATACGCTCGCCAAGTTTCAACACACGGCAAGAGCCGTCGGTCACGCCATCCTCACAAACTCGCTCATGCGTCAAAAGCTGAAGTACTGACAGTCTAGCCTCTTGTCTCGAAGCACGGTGGTTGAAGACTTGCGCAAAAGGGAAACGAAGATGTGTACTCCTGTGGGAGACCGCATCGACGATCCAGCCAGAACTTGGAAAACTCTCGTAACGACGAGACCTGAAAAAGAAAGAAAGACAAAGCCCAAGTCAGATAGCAAGAAAAGTACACGTCGACGTGCAAAAAGAAAAAAAAGGGGGTCACGGCTAAAAAAAGGGCCGCAGGTTCCCAAGGCCTAAACGAAGAAACAAAGGGAGCCTCGGCTAAAAAGCCACAGGTCCTGAATCCCAGAACGAAGAAACAAGGGGGAACCTCGGCTAAAAAAGGGCCGCAGGTCTCGAATGCAGAAATAAAGAAAATGGGGGGGGGGGGGCCTAAGCAAAAAGGCCGCCGGCCCCTTGAAGCAAATAAAGGAAAACCGGGGGGGGCTAAGCAAAAAGGCCTCCGGACCCTTGAGCAAATAAAGAAAAAAGAGGGGGGCCACGGCAAAAGGCCGCGACCCCCTCTCTCCTGTTAAAACATGCAGGGGGGGGGGTGCTGCCGGCCTCGACCCGCGCCGCGCGCTGCTGCTGCACCGACCCCCGCAGCCTCGGCCGCCTCCGCCTCCGGCCTGCAGCCCCGGCCGAGCCCGCCTCCGGCCCGCAGCCCCATCCGCGCCCACACCCGTCGCGCCCGCGCCCCACGCTCCCCCCTCCGGCCGCGCCCCGCGCCTCCAGCCCGCGCGCCGGCCGCACCCCGCCTCTGGCCCGCAGCCCCGGCAGCGCCCCACGCCCTCCGGCCCGCACCCTCCTCCGGCCTGCGCCCTCCGGCCTGCGCCCTCCGGCCTGCGCCCTCGCGCCCTGCGCCCTCGCGCCCCGCGCCCTCCGGCCCGCGCCCTCCTCCGGCCTGCGCCCTCCGGCCAGCGCCCTCGCACCCCGCGCCCTCCCGTGCCACCGGCCACCGCTCCGGCCCGCGCTCTCCTACTGCGCCAGCCGCCGCAGCCCGGCCACCGCAGCCCGGCACTCCGTTGCCGCGCCATGCAAACCAGAAGAAGAAGAACCAGAAGAAGAAGAAGAAGGAGGAGGAGGAGGAGGAGAACCACCTCGCCTGCGACGCTCCGCCCTCCGTGATCCGGCGATCTCCTCTCCTCCGCGAACTCCATGGCGTGACCACCTTCATCCTCCACGTCATCGTT
Source organism: Chamaelirium japonicum (assembly GCA_947650365.1). NCBI lineage: Eukaryota > Viridiplantae > Streptophyta > Magnoliopsida > Liliales > Melanthiaceae > Chamaelirium > Chamaelirium japonicum. Next base: position 71,628,222 of record OX393558.1, on the reverse strand, counting down.
GCGAAGCGAGAAACCTTAGCAGAGCTTTCGCCTCCAAGCCGTCGGGAATCGCTAATAATGAAGAGAAACGAAAAACGGGGGTCCTTATAAAGACCTAATCCCACACGAATACGCGACTCAAATCCAAGCGCTACGTGTTTCCCGTGGGCGCACTCGAACTTGAGGGGGCATTTGTGGACATCGAAATTAGCCCACGGGTCGAACCCGATTTGCACACGTAAAACGGGCTCGCACTCAATGGCCTTCGGGTTGAACCCGACTCGCACATGCAACTTGGGCCCGCGCACAACGGCCCACATGCGGAAATCTAGCCCACGCAAAATGGCCCGCATGCAATCTGGCCCGTGCAGAACGGCCCACATGCAGAAATCTAGCCCACGCAAAACGGCCCGCATGCAATCTGGCCCGCACACAAACGGCCCGCATGCAACTTGGCCCGCATACAACTTGGCCCGCACACAAACGGCCCGCACCAAACTCGGCTCGCGCGCCGTAGCCCAACTCAAAGCAAACGGGTCCCACTGGACCCGCAATTCGAACACAAAAAGGGGGGGACCCACCGGCCCCCCTTCTTGAAAACCGTGCCCCCTCCCCATGAGGAGGTGGGGCCAGCCATAAAGAAAGAAAAAAAAAAGAAAAGAAAGAAAGAAAAAAAAAAAGAAAAAAAAAAGAAAAGAAAAGAAAGAAAAAAAAAATCAAAACCGCCTCGATGCGGGGGAAGGTGGCGTGGACGTCTACGCAGCCGTAGATCCGCGACGATCCCTCGATCCAATGGATAAGATGACGTTGCGTCGCCATCCGATCCAAAAGTGCAAAAAATAACAACTCAATCTTTAAAGATCGAGTCACATCTAGCCCGTAACCACCCCAACTAAAAAGGAGGGGATCGAGTTTGTTTCCTCGGATAAAGGAACAATATCTTGATGGTTATGGGGGGAGATATCGGATGAAACAAAAATATTTCAGCCATATCTCCCCCAATCGCCCCCTTTGCCTATAAATAGAGGGGGTGGGGGAAGGAACAAAGGGTTCGAAAGCTGAAGACGAAAGAGCTCCGCAAGAGAAGCTCCAACGCTCGAAGACCGAAGGCTTCACGAGGCACGGCAAGCACGTCCTACGGGAATCCTTGGCCCTTCAAGTCCTCATCAACGTGAAGACCTTGCACTCGAAGATCAAAGCTTCTACTCCTCGCACGAAGAAGAAAGCTTGGAGAAGAAGACCCAGAGTTGTCATCACCCCGACTGCTCCAACGATCTTCATCAGCTCCGAAGACGCCATAAGCAAAGGCCGGAGAAGAAGATCGAAGCCGACAACACCCGTCGTCTTCAACAAAGGCATCAACTCCTTGCACGAAGAAGAAAGCCGGGAGAAGAAGGCCTGAAGCCGGTGCTACCCCTGCCGTCTTCATCAACAAAAGCCGACACTACAACCGCCATGCTAAAGTCGGTGCTACACCCGCCGTCTTCATCAACAAAAGCCGACGTTACAACCGTCGCATGAAGATCGGTGCTATATCCGCCGTCTTCATCAACAAAAGCCGACGCTACAACCGTCGCACAAGGATCGACGCTACCCCCGTCGAAAAGCCAAGACCGACGCCACAACCGTCGAGGAAGCCGGAAGAATAAAGAAGCCTTGAAGAAGTAGCGTCAGTCGTTCGAGAAGAAGATCGAGTCAAAGCTAAAGTCAAAGCCGACGCAAGGAGCCAAAGCAAACGCACCGGTAAAGCCCGCGCTAAAGCAACGCACGTGCCAAAGCCAAGCAACTACGATGGTCACGAGCAAAGCACCGCACGTTCTAGCTGATACGACGCAAAGTCTGGAAGAACTAAAGCATCGCAAGTCTCTACCCGCCTACGTTCAAGCGCAAGCGCCAAAGCAAAGCAAACGCCAGAGCCACGCCAAAGCCGAAAGCCAAAGCCAAAGCCGACGCCAAAAAACACGATCGATGCCGTGAACCGACGATCAAGGACGTCGAGGTCTAGCAAGGATCGAGGAAGACACAAAGACCAAGGAACGAAGCCCAAAACCTCCCTAGCCGAGAAAGCGCAAAGCACGGACGGGACAAAATCAACGGCCGATATTCCTTAGCCTCTCAAGAAACCCTCACCCTGTAAAGACCTCTGTCCTGGGCAACCCCTTCAGAGCTCTCGCACGAATACCACGTGGAGACGCGGATCAAAGGGACCCTCCAGAGGATCTCTCCCACAATCTCCTGATCAAAAATTTGTAATCACGTGTGATCCGCAATAAAGACAACCCGAATCTTTTTTCCGCGACCACAGGACCTTACATCGTCGCATCCGTGGGAGGTAAAGGATCCTATCGCTTGATCTCACCAGAAGGAGATAGACTATCACGAGCTTGGAATGCTAGACATCTCAAAATATTATATCCTTGATATAGACTCTACTGAATGAAGACTAGTTTGATTTCAATCTTTGCTCGTTCCTATTATAGACGCTCACATAATCACAAACAATTTTGAGTTATGAGACAGCACAACTCTCAATAATCGAATCAATTTAACAAGTTTGGGAGTTCGTGTTATGACATGACCCCTTACAGGTAGATATTAAATAGTTTTGAGTTGTGAGATAACACAACTCTTAACAATCAAATCGTTTAACAAGTTTGGGAGTTCGTGTTGTAACACGACCCCTTACAGGCAGATGTTAAACAGTTTTGAGTTGTGAGACAGCACAACTCTTCATAATCAAATCATTTAACAAGTTTGGGAGTTCGTGTTGTGACATGACCCCTTACAGGCAGATGTTAAATAGTTGTGAGTTGTGAGACAGCACAACTCTCATCAATCGAATCAATTTAACAAGTTTGGGAGTTCGTGTTGCGACACGACCCCTTACAAGCAGATGTTAAACAGTTTTGAGTTGTGAGACAGCACAACTCTTAACTATCAAATCAATTAACAAGTTTGGGTGTTCGTGTTGCGACACGACCCCTTACAGGCAGATGTTAAACAATTATTCAACCATTCCATTCAAAACATTAGCATCCATAACATTCAACACAGAAGAGACATTCCATTTCAAACATCCAAAACAAGTCTTTTCTATTACTCAAAACTTTACATATACAAGTTCTTGCGGATACAAGTCTTATAAATGCAAAGAAAGAGAGAATACATCAGGGTTTCACTACACTCTGAGCGCGCGACCTATCTCCCTCGGATCCCCCACGAGCCTTGCTCACCGCAGACGCCTTGGAAGAATGGGTGCCGCTAGCGTGAGCCTGCCTGAGGGCTTCCACCACTTTCTCTGCAGTCGACCTGTAGCTCTCATTGTCAATGCACATCTGCTCGAGCTCCTTCACATAGGCCTCCTCCTTGGGCGCAAAAGCTGCCTTCTTCGCAGCGAGCTCTGCCTTCAGCTCCTTTATTTCTATTGCATAAGAGGCGCTTATCTTTTCCTTCTCTAACTTCTCCTTGTGAATAGCCTTTTGACTAGCGGATAAGGCTGCATGCAGCTTCTCCTTCTCGTCGTTGGCCACCTCCAAGAGAGCGTTCAAGCGAGCCACCTCTGCCGAAGCTTCCCGCTCACCGACCCTCCTGAAGAGCCTGTTGGTGATCTTTAGCAAGGCTGAATTCTGCCAACAACAAGGAACAAGTCAGAAGCAACATATCGAAGGATTACGATTTGCAGCCTAAGTCAAAGTCGATGCACTCACTACAACTTCGAGCCTGTTGAAGGCTTCTTCCAGGGATGCATCCAGAATATTGCATAACTTCCTTAGCGTCCCCGTTGGGTGGTTGATATCCACCTCCCTTAAGTCCTGCATCACGGGCTGAGGGCCGGCAGGTATATCTGCAAATAAACACTCAGATATTCAAAATTCAAATGCAATAAAGGCCAAGTACAAGGCTAGCATACACCTACCTGCGGAGGCCCCCTGGGATGCTTCTCCCAGTCCTTTCCCCAAATCAAAGCTCTTTGCCCTGGGGGTAGATCTCTCCTTCACGGGGGACGCGATCGGGATCGGTTGGGGCGCCTCCCTCTCCCCTTGACCTTCCCCCCCTTTTTCAAGGGGGAAGGAACGTTATGAGGAGGAGAGACTTCCCATTCCTCGAACTGCTCACCTGCCCCCTGAAGAAAGGTCACGAGCGTAGCGGTCTCCTCCGCCATTTGGGTCGTAGTGCTTCACGGCGTAGGCCTTGGCTGCTTGACCTCAAGCCCCCAGCTCGTCGAGGCTCGTCCCGTGGAAGTCTCGCCCTGACGAAGGCCACCTGGTGGGATCTGTGCGAGGGGCGTTGGGTTGCTAGCAACTACATCGCTCCCCGAATACTTAACCCTGATGCGCGTGGGGCGCGTCAGGGTCTCAAAGTGATAGATGGGCGGCACCTTCTTGTCGTCGCCCACCATGTCCATAACATCCTCCATTCGACGGGCCTTACCCTTGTCGATAGGAGGGACCTTGCTAGCCCGAGAGGAGTGGGGGGGACCTCATCACCTCCTCCCTTCTTTCCTCCTCCTCTTCCTTCCTCTCCTTCTTCTTCTTCTTCTTCTTCTTCTTCTTCTTCTCCTTCTTCTTCTTCTCATTCTTCACCTCCATCTTCTTCCTCTTCTTCTTCTTCTCCTCCTTCACCTCCATCATCCTCTTCTTCTTTCTTCTCCCCCTTCTCTTCCAGCTTCTTCTTTTCCACCTCCTTCAACACTTTTCGTTTTTTGACCTGGCCCCGCCTAGTCACTACTAGCTTCTCTTTAGTTGGGCCCGAGCGTCGCCTCGCCCCGTAAACCTTCTTCTCGGCCCTGATATATTTGACCAACCTGCCCGACTCGGGATCCTCCTCATAGTCAGAGTATAGGGCGTCGTTATATTCATATCTAACCATCAGTCGGTGCATCAAGTTAGCGTTGCCATGTCGGACCGGGCAGTTCGAAAACTGTTTCCACGACCGGGTGCCGCAAGTCAACTCCAGAAATAGATTGTCGATAGCCCCGACCCAATCGGATGACCAGCACAAATCCCCTCCCGGGGCGTATCTCTTAACCTCCTTATGTATCTGAGTACGGGGAGTCTCTGGCACAGAAATGGGAGTCCACTCCCCCGAGACGGAGATTGGCTAGTTCGTGTAGAGTTTGTCGAAGGGGACCGTGTCGGTGATCGGACGGAGGGTGAAGATGCCATGGAGATTGAAGAATGGGATATCCTTCCTTGACACCCACTTATAATGGTAAAAGAAATAGCCCAACTCAATCCGGGCTGGTTCGCCTTCGGGGACACTGGAGTAGCAGGCTCTTAGCTCCTCTTGGTGGTCTGACTCCACCTGGCAGAACGCATAGACGATCTTCCACGCATTTCCCATCAGCTACCCAGGGCAGAGGCCAGAAGTATTCAACACTCAAGCAGTGAACATCGACAGAGGTAGACGCAGCCCGCAGTTCAGCTAACCGATTGTAACGATTGTCCCCATGACCTGCTCCCTGCTGGCTACCTCAGTGAAGACGGATTGTTTGTCGATCATGAAAGCAGATTGCACTCCAGCAAGGGCTGGGCAATGGACACTTTCAGTAAAGAAGCTGAGCAGCTTCTCCCACTTGGCCCTCTTGGCGTCAGTAGTCTTCTTGCCAACCCTGTACTCAAACACTGGCTCCTCTGCCAGCAGCATCAGCGGCCCCAGTACGAACTCCGCCTTGGGGATATGCTCCGGCTTGGAAGGTGCAGAGGTCAACCCCACTCCAAAATGCCTCTTGTCGAGGACACCAAGAGCATCCTTTCCCTTGCCCTTCCCGGCGATCTTTGGCGACGAAGTTTCAACCCTCTCCTTCCCCTTCTGTGAGGCCCTCATCTTGGGTGGAACTACATTCTTCGTACAGCTTGCAGATGCCATTGCTACCGATCAGAGGAACGCAGAGAGCAGAAAGCGAGAATTCGGGAGCACAAGCTATGGACTCAGAAAATTTTTGATAGCGTTAAGAGAAAAATGAACTTCGGGGCGATACTTATAAACCTCGGGAAAATTGGCGGGAAAACCGAAGTGCCACGTGGCGTCTCAAGAGCGGTGCATTGTCTCTTCAAAAGTAACACGTGGGGCCTAACCAGGCGAAGCGTTGGACCAGGCAAAGCGTCGGACCAAGCGAAGTGTCGAGCCATACAGAACTCCCAACTCCACTTCGCCCGTTTGACAGGCAGACGATCGGGCGAATTTTCAAAGGATCTGGCAAAAAACCATGTTTTTTGCCCAATCGCCCCAACCTCCAACGGTTGAAATTTTCCGATCAGTCAAACTTGTCCGATAGGGCAATGTTGACCGATCTCCTCACAAGACTTCGCCCGTTCGGCAGGCAGACGATCGGGCAAATTTTCAAAGGATCTAGCAAAAAATCATGTTTTTTGCCCGATTGCCTCAACCTCCACCATTTGAAATTGACCGATCGGTTAAACTTGTCTGATCGGGCAATTTTGACCGATCGCCTTACAAGACTTCGCCCGTTCGACAAGCAGACGATCGGGCGATTTTCCAAAGGATCTGGCAAAAAACCATGTTTTTTGCCCGATCGCCTCAACCTCCACCGGTCGAAATTGACCGATCGGTTAAACTTGTCCGATCGGGCAATTTTGACCGATCGCCTTACAAGACTTCGCCCGTTCGACAGATAGACGATCGGGCGATTTTCCAAAGGATCTGGCAAAAAACCATGTTTTTTTGCCCGATCGCCTCAACCTCCACCAGTTGAAATTAACCGATCGGTTAAACTTGTCCGATCGGGCAATTTTGACCGATCGCCTTACAAGACTTCACCCGTTCGACAGGCAGACAATCGGACAAATTTCCAAAGGATCTGGCAAAGAACAATGTTTTTTGCCCGATCGCCTCAACCTCCACCGGTTGAATTTGACCGATCGGTCAAAACTGTCCGATCGGACAATTTTGACCGATCGGATAAATTCAACCGATCGATCGATTTTCCACAGGATCAGGCAGAAAACGTGCTATTTAGCCCGATCGCCTCAACCTCCATCGGTTGAATTTGACTGATCGGTCAAAACTGTCCGATCGGATAATTTTGACCGATCGGACAAATTTGACCGATCGGTCGATTTTCCACAGGATCTGGCAAAAAACCATGCTTTTTGCCCGATTGCCTCAACCTCTACCAGTTGATATTGTCCGATCGGTCAAACTTGTTCGATCGGGCAATTTTGACCGATCACCTAAACAAGACTTCGTCCGTTCGATAAGCAGATGATCGGTCGATTTTCCACAAGATCAGGCAGAAAACGTGCTTTTTTCCCCGATCGCCTAAACCTCCACCGGTTAAATTTGACCGATCAGTCAAAACTGTCCGATCGGATAATTTTGACCGATCGGACAAATTCCACCAATCGGTTGATTTTCCACAGGATCTGGCAAAAAACCATGCTTTTTGCTCGATCGCTTCAATTTCCACTGGTTGATATTGTCCGATCGGTCAAACTTATCCGATCGGGTAATTTTGACCAATCGCCTAACAAGACTTCACCCGTTCGATAGGCAGACAATCGGTCGATTTTCCACAGGATCGGGCAGAAAACATGCTTTTTTGCCCGATCATCTCAACCTCCACCGGTTGAATTTGACCGATCGGTCAAAACTGTCCGATCGGACAATTTTGACCGATCAGACAAATTCGACCGATCGGTCGATTTTCCACAGGATCGGACAAAAAACGTGCTTTTTTACCCGATCGCCTCAACCTCCATCGGTTGAATTTGACTGATCGGTCAAAATTATCCGATCGGACAATTTTGACCGATCGGACAAATTTGACCAATCGATCGATTTTGCACTGGATCGGGTAGAAAACAAGCTTTTTTGCCCGATCACCTCAACCTCCACTGGTTGAATTTGACCGATCGGACAAATTCGACCGATCGATCAATTTTCCACAGGATCGGGCAGAAAACGAGCTTTTTTTGCCCGATCGCCTCAACCTCCACCGGTTGAATTTGACCGATCGATCAAAACTGTCCGATCGGACAAATTCGACCGATCAGTGGATTTTCCACAGGATCGGGTAGAAAATGTGCTTTTTTGCCCGATCGCCTTAACCTCCACCGGTTGAATTTGACCAATCAGTCAAAACTGTCCGATCGGACAATTTTGACCGATCGGACAAATTCGACCGATCGGTCGATTTTCCACAGGATCGGGCAGAAAACGTGCTTTTTTGCCCGATCGCCTCGACCTCCACCTGTTGAATTTGACCGATCGGTCAAAACTGTCTGATCGGGCAATTTTGACCGATCGGACAATTCGACCGATCGGTCGATTTTCTATAGGATTAATAGAAAAACGTGCTTTTCCCCCGATCGCGCCAACCTCCACCAGTCGAATTTGACCGATTGGTCAAATTTAACCGATCAGACAAATTTAACCGATCAGCCAAAATTGACCGATCGGTCAAATTTAACTGATCGGTCAAATTTAACCGATCAGTTAGATTTGACCGATCGGACGCTATTGGCTTATCTAATGCAATCGATCTATCGAATGGGTTTTTCTTCTTTACAGATACCGGGGTCCTATCATTCCGCGATGCTCTACAAGGCCTCAACATCACCAACCCTTGGCAGGGGGATTGGATTTTGCACCTGGGATCCAAGTCAGCGAGTACAACCCCTAGCTAACTTGGAGGGGGTAACTGTGGGTGCAAATTTTGACCAGAAACCTCACAGACAGCGGGACCCACCAGCCCTGCTTGGGGGGTCCACTGAGACGATAGCGGGACCCACCAGCCCTGCCTGGGGGGTCCACAGAGTCGACAGCGGGACCTAGCAGCTCCGCCTGGGGGGTCCACAGAGACGACAACGGGACCCACCAGCTCCGCCTGGGGGGTCCACAGAGACGACAGTGGGACCCACCAGCTCCGCCTGGGGGGTCCACAAAGACGACAGTGGGACCCACCAGCTCCGCCTGGGGGTCCACAGAGATAACATCGGGACCAACGAGCTCCGCCTAGGGGTCCACAAAGACGACAGCGGGATCCACCAGCCCTGCCTGGGGGGTCCACAGAGACAACAGCGGGACCCACCAGACCTGCCTGGGGGATCCACAGAGACGACAGCGGGACCTACCAGCCTTGCCTGGGGGATCCCCGGATGCGACAGCAGAAACCGCCATTTGCCCCGGTTTTCCTCCTAGAGATTTCTATAAATAGCAGACTCCTCAAGTGTAAAAGGATCAAAAACATAAAAGGAAAGATCAGACTTTCAAAAACCCAGAGCTCTGATATCCTAACCCTTCGATATTCCATTTCCTTCGATCTTCTTTTCGAAGAGACCAGTGACACTCGGCCTGTCGAGGTTACTTCGAGCAAAGTGTTTGTGAATTTGGGTTGCTCCCTATAGCACGAAGACGTAGGTTTCGACTGAACTCTGAGATCACATCTCGTGTCAACCTCTACTCTTTCTTCTTATTCAAAGCCTAAATTCAAAGACATCGACCTCCGAACCTACCTACCAGACAAACGTTCGATCAGACCTTCAACTCGACTCGATTGACTGGTTGGACGAAGTCTTCGGGTCGGCACGAAGATTATCCCCCACAACTATCACATCGCACCTCCGATTGCTTTGGCCAAGCAACCGGATTCGGTCAACAGCTCAACTGCTAACCACCATGCTTGGGTTTAGTGTGGTTTGTCAGACCAAGGAACGCACCTTCCGGAAATGATGTGGATGGCCTGGAAGAGTGGCATGCCAATGTAACGCCAGTCCGGTAACCCAGCGCACCATGGTATTGGGTCATGATTAGATCCCTCACACGTTGGTGAACCAAAATTACACGCAACTGGTTAGTCCATTGGTCATGGTTCCTCAGGGTTTAGGATCGATTACCCTAAGCAGAAACACGGCTTTGTGCACCAGTGTCTGCTCATCGATCTATGCACCGTGTTGGTTCTATTCGGCCACAAACACTGTGCCTGGTAATGACTATTATGGAGATACTCATGTTTTGTCATTCCAACAGCTTATCCTGATAGGGCGACCAACCCAAATCAGAGCTGCAAACGATTTAGGCTAATAGGACTGATCTACCGAGTCTCCCACTCGGATGGACTACTATATAGCCATGGCTCCTTAAGTTCTGTAAACAGAACACATATACTAATATATACCTTTATACAATCCTAAATAAACTATCAACCATATACAGCCAAACCTAGGATTTTATGAGCTGTAGACCACATCAAACCTAACAATCTCGCACTTGGTCTAGCGAGGAAAAACAGTCTTGAGCTCTATAGCTTCTACATACTGCCTAAAAGCCTTTGTAGGAATTCCCTAAAGGAATCAACAACATTATCTGTAGATGCTACCTCAGTTACCGCCACGTGCCTTTTCTCCTAAAACTACCAGATCAAGTAGAATATGTATTTGATATGTTTCCCCTTTATGGTGGTACCTAGGCTCTTGCTATCGCTTTTCTGTTGTTACAACAAAAAACTAAGCCTAAGTATGCTGCCTAAGTTTACTATGAACTTACTGAGTCATACCACCTATTTTTCCGCCTCACACGCTGCGATTTGCTTAAGCTTCTATGGTAGAGCCCGTGATGCATTATAGCTTCACACTCCGCCAACTAACTGCTTCTTATCCCTAGGTGAAAACTATACCTGAAGTCGATTATCTGGATTACACATCTGATACTAAGTCAGATCTTGTGCATCCAATTGACATCAAGTCTTGTGAAGTGTAAATTAACTTGTAGTCCTTGCTTGATGAGAATATCGAGTATACTATTCACATCAGTCCAGTAAACTGGACCCGGATTCGACTGAAACCGACCCACCATTCCTGTTGCGCAATAGATATATAACCTCTTATATAACATGGCATACATAAGACTACCCTTTGCATAAGCATAGGGCACCTTCTGTATTTCTGCCATCTCCTTAGGTGTCATATGACATATATCATTTGACAGTTTCAAGCTTTAGCAAAAAACCCCTTTTGGAGTCTTATATATAGATTCTGGCTAGAACCATATCTCTATGCATAGCTTGTGATAGCGTGAGAATCCTTCTTTGACTTCAGCTTGAAAGCAATGCCTGATCTTCTCTATCTTTGGTGTTAGAACCACGATCTCCGGGCGACGAGTATAAGTTAACAGAGAATGAACGGGGAAGAAGAAGAAGAACCGTTTATTTTTACATTTTTATTAGTTTATCCATCAGTGGTACATCGTAAGGGTAAATTGGTCATAAAAGAGCAATAGTTGTTCGGATATGACATTTGGCACGTGTGGAAGGCTAGAAAAGTATTGCAAAAAGCAACCGGGTCTATTCCCAACAATACAACAGAGTTGGGGGCCATTTTGGCTAAAAACCTCCCTATGATTTCTATTTTTGCCCTTTTTTCTCTTTCTCTTTCCTTTTTTTTCCTGTGCCGTATACAGTTTTTTTGGTGCTCTGTTTTTTTTTTCCTTTCTTGTGTTTTCTTCTCTACTTTATTTCTTTACTTCTTTTTTTTTCCTTTTTATGTCATTTACCCTTTCTTTTATTTTTTCTTCTTCTCTTCTATTTTTTTCCT